>CANSNZ010000015.1:4660000-5260000 GCA_947646795.1 Beta lomatogona | reverse complement strand
TATAAATAATAATAATAATAATAATAATAATAATAATAATAATAATAATAATAATAATAATAATAATTATTATTATTAGTTTTTTTTTTTTTTTTGAAAAAGAGCACATTAGTATATGAACATACATTTAAAAATAAAAGACTAAGGACTCTTGGGTCCAATATTATGGCTTCTTACCTCCAACATGGGAGCCCAAGGTTCAAATCTTGGTGGAAGCATGTATTTCAATATTGTTGTGGGTGGGGGAGGGGGGTTGGGGCTTGTTGAGTCTTTAGGTGAGTGACCCTGTGCGAGGGCAGCTCAGAGAAAATTCATCTTATCACGGGATTCCCGAAAGGGGCCCAAAAAAATTAAAAATAAAAGAACACTCATTTTCAAGGTCTGTTAATAATAAGAATTTAGGTAGTAATGAAAAGAACATATAATGATATTTAAAAAAAACATATAATGAAAGAGCATACAAGATCTATTTAAAGAACACATTTTAAAAATAAAAGATAGATGTTATTTTTATATTGATGACATGTTTGGATTTAACTAACAACATGTTCTTTGTTATATCAATAAATTGTTCTTTTTTATTATAAATAAACCTATAAATATATATAATCATATGATCTTGAACAAAATGGTTAAATATTCTTCTTATATCGTTGTCTTTTCTATATAAACTTTGTTTTTAAAGATAAGTTGAAATCCTTTGTAGGGAAAATTTTAAACGTGATGACAACACCATTAGGTTATCCCATGCTACTCATGTTTTATATAAACTAGTAATATATAATTTATATTATTCTACCAAAATTGTTTTAAAAAGTAAACATCATATACTATTGTCATGTTCGTTACATGTACAACATCAAAAAGAACATCACATATCAAAATTATTAATTAGAATAAATATAAAAAAGAACACTTACAAATGCCAAAAGAACATTCTTCTTCTTGAATACAAATAGCTTTAAATAGTGATATCAATGACATTTATAATAATAGCAACGCCATTAATAATAATTACCAATATTAATAATTAATAAGTACAACAACGACAAAAATAATAATCTATTTGAACAAATGTACTAGTAAATAGTAATATTAAGGGAAATTTCCTCAGGTACCCTTGAGGTTTGGCGTAATTCCCAAGATACCCCCACATTTGGGGAATTCCTCAGATAACCCTGAGGTTTGTGTTTGGGCTCAAGATACCCTTACTATGGATGGAAACCTAACGCCGTTAGGTTTTCCTCTCCTTCTCCCCAATTTTCTCTCTCTCCACCCATCATCCTCTCCATTGATGAACATGGAAGCGCTCTCTCTCCTCCCACCCCACTCTAAAGCCCTAACCACTCAACCCCCACCCCCACCCCTCCCCCCCCCCATTGTTCACCCCTTACTTTCTCTCTCCTCCATTACTGGAAAAAAAAAAAGAAAACTCCAAACCCTCAATCTTACTTCCTCTCTCTCTCATGCATCTCCTCTTCTGCCAATCTCAATTCTGTCGCTGCTACCATTTGTTGTCTTGATGTTGGTGTTTTCTTGTTCTTCTTCCATTTTGCTTCATGGAGGAGAGAGAAAATAAGGGGTTAACAATGGCGGAAATTTGGGGTTTGTTTGGATTACCGGGAAATTTTTTTATATTGGAAATGTGAGATCTTTTTGTGGTGGGTTGAAATGTTGTGGGCCGAACTTTCACTAGGAGTACTGCCAAACATGTCCTAAGAAGATGGGAGGGAAGATGAAGAAGATGAAGATGGAGAGGAGAGAGAAAGCTTGAAGGTTCATCAATGGAGGATGGTGGGAGGAGAAAGATAAAATGGAATAGAGAAAGAGAAAAACTAACGTCCGTTAGCCTACCGTTATTAGTAAGGGTATCTTGAGCACAAACACAAACCTCAGGGGTATCTGAGGAATTCCCCAAATGTGGGGGGTATATTGGGAATTACGCCAAACCTCAGGAGTACCTGAGGAAATTTCCCTAATATTAATAGTAATAGTAATTGTATAAAGTAATATTAATAATAATAATAATGATAATAATAATGATAATAATAATAATAATAATAACAACAACAACAATAATAATAATTATTACAATAACAATAATAGCATTAGTATTACTAATAATCATAATAATCATGATGATAATAATAATAATAAGTTTTTAAATATAAGCATAATCTGAACTTATCTGATCTGATCTGAACTTATCTGATCTGATCTGAACTTATCTGATCTGATCTGAACTTATTTTTTCTGATCTGGTCTGATCTGATCTGAAATAAGCAAAAATAAGGTGAACTGAACATAGCCTAAGTGGGCCAGTTTTCTTAGTTGATTCCTACTACAAGTTGGAGTCTTTATATCCTAGTTCTAGTAAAATTTTAGTAGTTGTTTGCTTGCACAGTTTTACTGTCCTACTTGGTATAGGTTTTACGTGGTTAAAGCTATTTAGGTCTCTTTAATGTTATCTTTATATATAGATTTGTTTTGTTATGTTTTATTGTCTGAAGCTTGTAGTTAGATAATTATGGAAGGCGTTCTTCTGATTTTTATCCAAAAAGGCATGTGGTTAGAATCTGTTAGATAGAAGACATGGTTTAGGTGTTCTGGTTCCATTAGTATTTTATATGCTATTCATAATTTTTTTGCCATGAATAAAATGAGTTTTGAATGTTTGATTAAGGATTGCTAAGTATAGCTATGGAATTGTGAATTCTTTTTGCACAAGTTTGAGACTTTGTGTGTTCATATTGGAATTTCGACTTCAAGAAACTCTCAAAATCATGACTTTATTTTACTATCCTTGATTACTTCTTAATTTTCAATCACTAAACTTATCAAACCACAAAAAGAATAGTGCCCATGCCGTACACCTTGGTGTGCATAGCTTATGCATACCCGACGCCAAATGAGTATGTATCGTTTCAAATGAGTATGTGTACATTTTCTGCAAATGAGTATTTCAATTGAGCATTATACTTTTGCCGAATGATTAAGTTTATTTGCAAATGTGTATATTGTTTTTAAAATGAATATGCATGGGGAATGTGTATTGTTGAATGTTGGTGTTAGTGATTCTTGTTGTTACACAAATGTGTATGATGAATTCTGATTGTGTAAAATCTTTTGAAAATGATCTCCTTTCCATACTTCTAAAATAATTATATGATAGAAGTTATGTTCTCCAAGTTGAGCGGGATATGTCATCTAAAACCTGTTGCACTCATTTGACGTACCTAATTTTGTGGTCCGTTGAGAATTTTCATAATCATTGAAATAATGCATCCACGTTGGAACTAAGACATGCATTACAACAACGGAAAAAGAATCTTTCTTTCGTATCAAGTTTCACATCTGGTGAATGTTGAGGTGGAGGCAAAGACGATGACAACTAGTAAAATAGTGGTGGTCCTTGTCACTAATATTGTGAAGTTTCTTTTGACTTGGCAACCAAACATATAGTAAGGAAATTGTATAATATTCCTTATTTTGAACTACCAAGTCCAAAAAATATAATTCCATTCCACTTTCTATTTTCCCTTTCCTTTTCATGTAGTGAGTAGTGACCAATTACTAATTTCTTTCTTTAAACAAGAAGTAAGCTGGCTATCATTAATTTTAAGAAAATATGATATTATAAAAATGAGCATTTTTTTAAAAAAATTTTGTAAATGAATATAAATTATCAATGTCCCTGTGTTTGGATCCTAAACCTGGACCTTATTAACTGCCTTTGTATCTTAAGTAATCTTTTTTACATTTTTTGCTTTTGGATCCACACCTGAGGTTCTGAATCTCGTGCAAGCATCAAAGTTTAAAAAAGGTAAGATATGAAATCAAGGTAAAAATTACGTAATGCCTTTTTATGAGTAAATAAGGTTATGTTGAGTTGAATAATTTCTGACGAATTAAGTTACTGGTATACACTATGCTACTAGCTTGTACACCCAAACCAGCCCAACTCACAAGTAAATAGAATATTGAGGCCCTTAATTGGTTGTGAGATCTTTGCTGAAATGACATTGGAGTCTACTGGTCTTAGGTTCCAGATGCATTGTGTTTACATGTGCTGTTGTGAGCTTGTCATTGCCACAAGTTGCCATGTTCTGGACATATGATGGTGTATTTCTCTATACGTTGTTGGTTCATTGGTCTTAATAATAGATCATTGTTTTTTTCTTCTGTACTTAGTATCTTGAGTTATCTGATAGCTTTTTAATTTTAGGTGTGTGCCCACATTTGTACAATTGGAGCCACTCTTGTTTTCTGGTATTGCTTTCAGTTTTCAAATTTGAGCAGCTTTTTATCATGTTATTGAAACTCACTTTCGTGTCATGATTGCACAGATGAATTATGAAGACTTTTGTCATATTGCCTCAGTATGTACGGAGCAAATTGGTCCTAAATGCCGACGTTTCTTCAGTCCCTCAAATTTCATGAAGTTTGAGAAAGATGAACAAGGGAGAATTGCCATCCTTCCGTTCTACCTTTATGTGATGCGAACAGTATGTCCTTCTGTTCTGTTTTTAGCGGTGGTGCTCAGTTAATGGCTATTTGATCAACTGATATACAGGGTAGCCTAATGGGTGAAGGGTTGGGTGAAGTTAAAAGGCATTATATTGGACAAACAGAGCATTGATTGTAAGCTAAATATTTTGCAAATGAGAAAATATATAGTTAAGAAAAATTATGTTTAAATTTATGTACCTCATTTCTTTCTCTTCAATCCCTTCTGTCCTTACTCTATTGGTCCACCCGCTGGCTGTTATTGACCCAGTATTATCTCGCAACTCATATGGCCCGACCTGTAATCTGGTGATCCACTATCTACTCGACCGGACCGCCTAATAACCAGTCTAGGATGATCAATTACTCGTCAACTTTGATAGATGAATCTCTTGTCCTATATTTTGGTGGCTGTTTGGATGAAATGTATATGAAATTGGATAGTGATATGGATCAGTGGATGTATGTAGACTTAAACTAACAAAATAGGACCCAAAGTCCCAAAGCTCGTGAGAATTGAGGGTTTCTTGAAGATAGCAACTCCCAAAAGGAATACAAATCAGAAAAAGTGCTTATTGGTTTAAGAAAAAGAATAGTAAGCTAAAGGTCACAAATTTCATTAATAAATGTCCTTTTATAGGCTGCCAAAAAAAATATAGACTCCTGATTGACCTAGGAAAATAATTGTAAATCTTCAAAACCCTCGTTGACGTTTGTACTTAGTATAGGAAACTAAGATAGCACCTATCTAAAACTAATGCTACTAAAATTAAGTAACTTTTTTTTGGTTACATGTAAAACCTCACCCCTAGGGAACAAGTAATACCATGTAAATAATCTAATAAACCAATGAAGATAGATTGGGAAAGTGGTTTCCGCATCAGATAGGTTACCTTACCAGCACTCGCATCCTTTTGTGGCGCTATTGCTGATATGCTATTATGCAGGTTTCGCTAACTCAGGCAAGAATTGATATGAGTGAGCTTGACGAAGATTCTGATGGCTTTCTTCAACCACACGTATGTCCTGTTCCCACTTCCAATTATTCAATTTTAGTGCTTCATGTCTTGATACTTGGAAGAGTGAGAGAAAGGGGAGGTAGGTATTTGAACGAGTTTGTTATCTTCTGCTGTATAAGCTATGTAAATTATAAAAACATAAAGGGAGAATTAGCAATGCGGGGAGACAGGGAGTTGGAGAGGGACGGACAAGGGGGGGAGGAGAGAGTAAGGTTAGAGGGCTCATACCTTGTTAGTTTCATCTGTCCACATATTACAATGACTATTATTACTTTCCTTGATACATTAGCAGAGTACTTTTGATTTACTAAATGTAATTATCTGTGATATCTAGGAAATGGAGGCTTACATTAGAGGGCTCATACCTAACTTGGCGCAACTGCGTGATATGCCTGCTGCGTTTATGCAAATGTATTGCCGAATAGCCGCACATAAATTCTTTTTCTTCTGTGACCCACACAGACGAGGTTACCCTGCTTTGCTATATACTTTTCTCTTTTGGTTTATATTCTCTCATATTGATATACATTGATTTTCTAAAGAACCTTTGTCAAGTACATACATGCGTGGAAGACAAAATATATTCTTATACAAACTTTTGTGATGGGAAATACTTGATTGTGAGTAAGAGACATCTTTGACAAAGTTCTCAGTGTAGGAGAGCTACTTGTCTTGTTTGATGTGTGAGTCCATTTATGATAGGATTATAGAACATGGCTTTAAGACTTACAAATCTCAAAGACTGCCAAATCTTAGAAAATTACAAAGATAGACCACGAGGCACATATCCATGATGCACTTGCTGGCTTAGCAAGATCATAACATCAATTGTAATAGGGCTTCATTGTGTGGCTATGGAAAAGTGTGAACTGGGAAAACATATGAGGCAGAGCAGCGTCAATGACTTAATGTTATGGACCACTTTTGAGGTGAGAATTACTCAGAATTGTTGATTACTCCTCTCTTCTCTTACCTTCATAATATGGACGTGTTAGGGCTTAGGGTAAAGATGATGAAAGGTCAGAAAAATTACTTTGGGATGATGCTAAAATTGGTGGAGAGTGTTATCATCTTTGGGGCAATTCTTTGACGTTATTCTTGTAATGTAATTCTTTATAGTTAAAGGTATGTATTTTCAAGGTGGTCAACATATGAAAGTACCAGGGTTCGTGATGGAAGGGGTTCCCAAAGAATTGGTTTTTGGCTGGAAATCTACTCGTGACCTGTTGAATTTTAAAGGGAACATTCGATGCCAATTTAAATAGCATACTTGATTAAGTCATTTAGGAAAGAATGTTTCCTACACATGGACTGCCTAAATGAGATTCATAAAAATCTCGTACTTCCTTATTATGCTGTTTGGAAAGTTTTCAACTTTGGTCCTTGTGAGTTGTTATGAAACTTTATTTATACCATCTTGTAAGTTCAAGTGTCAGGAAATTCAAGGAATCGTGTCTCTTTTGTATGCAGGCAAAGCTTGCATAAAGAAAGTGCTCCTAAGTAACTGTTTGCAAGAATTGATGGAACTACACCAGGTAGCATCTTGTCATCCTCTTCCCTATAGATGACTGTTACTAACAATTAAAGCTATGTATCTACTTTTGAAAATGACTGCATTTTTCTTGCCATGGCATTTATGTGAAATTTTTTAATTGTGACTTCAATCGGTGAACCTAGGATGTAGTATTTCTGAGGAAGTTTTTCGATGTAGTTAAATTTCTTATGAAGTGCAAAATCTTGTTTTATTGATCATGGGAAGCAAAATATTTCATGGGAAGTTTTACTTACCTTTGGGCTCTAGGTAAGGGACACTTTATTTGTGGGAAGTAGAACTTCGTAGGAAGTGCAACTTCTTATGTTATGCCAACCAAGCAAAATTACATTTTCCCGCTTTCAAGGAACTTCTACTTTCCTTATTTTTCTTATGTCAACAAAACAAACAGTTAGTGTGTTTGATAATTTATGGTGATATTATAGACTGTGAAGTAAATTTTGAGCCGTTGACACTCTCCATCTTGGTGGTTTTGTTTTGACTTTACTTGTTTATTAGGAAAGCGAGGAGGAAGTCACTGACACTGAACAAGCTGAAAATTGGTTCTCCTTGACTTCTGCACAGCGCATTTGTGGTTGGTCATTTTGTTGGTTTTTCATGGTTTATTTTGTGGCCTCTTTCAGCTACGCCTAATTTCCTTTTTGGTCTCTTTCACCTTATTGAAGGCATATGGTCTTATGCTTTCAGATTGGTCTTTTCAAAATTGATGCTTCCTCTTTGTTTTCTTTTCTTTTTCCTTTCCCCTTATGTCGTAGCGGTTATGGTGTGCCTTATGCCCATACTTAAATATGTTTTTACATTAATGGAAAAACAAATAATCTGTAAGCCAACATCGTAAGTTTTGATATTTTTATTTATAGTATAGGGTTTTGAGGATAAATAAAATCTCAGTGGAGTTCCCCAAATTTGTTTCTCCATTCTCACTAATATACTAGAGCAACATTAGTTGGAGCAAGAAGTAGCAGTCATTATTTTGGTTTCAATTTTACAATTCACATCATGCTTCGAGTTATGCTATTTATTCGTTGGTTCTTTTTGGCGTGACAAATACCATCTGTACTCCCATTTCCAGATGATAGCTTAGAGATGACTTTGTTGGTCCAATTTCCAGTTATTTGTCAAAATCTGTATTGAATTGTGTTATGTGTAAATATTCTTGTGAGATACTTAGATTAGTAAACTTCTTTAAGATTGTTTATTTCGTTTATTTAATTAATTTTTTATTATGTTGAAGGGTAGAAGGTGATGGTTGATCTTGATACTATCTGAACCACAAAAGTCACTAGAGGTGTATAAATTTCCAGGAAGTGGTTTTTGTGGATATCGATAAAGAAAAGCTAGCTTAGATGTTATTCTCTGTGATGTTTACGTATGTGTGGCTGGGTGAGGAGAGATTGGACTTAACTTCAGGTGTATTCACCCAGATATTCAGATTTCAGAATATGGATTTTCTTAGATTTTATTTTTCTGCTTGCAGTAAGTATACTAGTTTGCTGATTGCTGAAATGGTGCCTGTAAGCTCTGTTGTCTTCATGTGTAATGCATAGTTTTTTTTTTGTGTGCTTTATGCTATATGTTGTGACTGACAAATTGATTCATTTTGGCCTTTACAAGACATGTTTCTGGCACTTGACAAAGATATGAATGGAACCTTGAGCAAGCAAGAACTCCGAGAATATGCAGATGGAACACTGACAGATATATTTATTGAGAGGGGTATGAAACTATTTTGATTATATTCAATCGCTAAGCTAATGTCATTATCTTAAAAGCTGCTTGCACATCTCTTTACTTCTGTGAAGTATATCATAATGATACACAGGCATACATTAAGACAAGCAAATAGAAACGTAATAGTTGTCACTCTTTCTCAATGAAGTTCTTAAAGTGGGTTGGAGAGACTAGTATCTGGGTTTGTAATCAATCTACCAACAGACTGGAGCTAATCCCTTTTCTCACAAATTGGCAAATTTTACGAATAATTTTATATAAACATTAAAAATCATTCGCCCCCACATCACAAGATACTTTTGGAACTTTCCTTGTTTCAAGCGTCCAACTGGCCAATGTTCAGTATTGACTCTCTTTTTGTTGCTGTAGTTTTTGATGAGCATGTACGCCGTGGGAAAAGTGGAGGAGGAAATACTCGGGAGATGGATTTTGAGAGCTTCTTGGACTTTGTTCTTGCCCTTGAGAACAAAGACACTCCTGAGGGATTGACATACTTGTTCAGATGTCTTGATCTTCATGGAAAGAGTCATTTAACAACAGCTGATGTCCACACACTTTTCAGGTACAACATTTACTATAAAAACTCTCTAATTCCTACTATTATGCAACAATATCCTGTCTGGAATTTTGCTCACATTTTGAAACCAATTTCTGTGAGTAGTTGGAAGATATACTTGATCCACATAACATACATGCAATCTTTCAAAATTTATGTACTGAACTAATTGCTACTTTTAATGTTTAGTTCTACGAGTGTTCCATTTTTCTAAAACAGTTTGGACAGCACAACGCTAAGATAATTAAGATATTATTTTTGCATCAAATGTGCGAACGAAGAAAAGGGGGGAATCTATTTAGTATTAGTGACGTTCAAGTTTGAGGTGGACCTGACTCTTGTTTTGATAACTGTTTTGAGATCTTTTTTTTGATGATTAAGATTTTCTTCTTGCTAAAAACTGGTTGATGTAAAGTTTTTATCTTTTATTACATTGTGAAGGGAAATTGTGGACCTAACTTTTTTGTTCTGGTACTCTGATAGCCATTGCTGGTTCGTTTAAGAATTCTTTTTATGTTGCTATATTTTTTTTTTTACCTTTCTACTGTGTTTCAAGGGCATATGCGTAGATCTAGGAAGAAAAGAAGAGTGGCATCTATAAGCATGAGATGTTATCCGATACAATCTTCCTACAAAAATTTCTGCATTTCCTTTTCGCAGTTCTGAAGTTAATTCTGCGAGTCTCAAACTGACAGAAACATTGAATTAGCATGAAGTGGTCTTGAACTGGAAATCAATTATTCTTCGCGTTTTTTTCAAAACTTAAACTCAGAGGAGACATGTCCCTTTCTCATATCTTCTCTTCCTATTTCTCACCTTTTTACAAAAATAAAAAAAAATTCACTTATGTTTTCCCTATATTAATTAAAAAAAGAGGAACTCAAGAGAGACCCAAACTTTTGGTTTTTTTATTCATTTAAATGAACATATCATTTGATTTTCTTGCCCTCTTTATAATTGCTCAACTTGCTTACTTAAGTACATCTTTGATTTTAGAATTCCCTTCAATATCGAAAATGAAAGAACCTAAAACGATTTGAAGCATCTATGTATAAACAAGAAACAACAGTTACTATTCAAGGTGAAACATTTAGCTGCTGGTTTTCATTTGCTATAAATGAACATCTTATGCTTGATCAGTAGTCCGTACATCGAGAAGGAAAGTTTCATTAGGACGTTCAAACTCTTTTGAGTAGCTTTGCTCCCAACCATTCCACTTCCATTTAGTGATCGTTTCCAATTTATTGCAAGTCATATCCCTAGTTTTAAAACGTAATTAATGTCCTCTAACGATTTTTAAACTGCATTACTAATATCATGTGCATTGAGCGGTATAAAATTGTAGAATCTAATAATTTGGCCTATCTAATCTGAATGTCTTTTACTTTTTCCTTTATATATCAGAGATGTACACCAGAAATGGATTGAGGGGGGTAACTATGAATTGTGTATTGAAGATGTGAGGGATGAAATTTGGGATATGGTGAAGCCTATGGATCCCTTGAAGATAACATTACAGGATTTACTCTCTTGCAAGCAAGGTGGTACAGTGGCCAGCATGCTTATAGATGTCCGAGGTTTCTGGGCACATGACAATAGAGAAAATCTGCTCCAAGAAGAAGAAGAACCAGAGGAAGAGGGATGACCTATACCTTTGTTGTATCTAAATGTGTAAATTTTATTGCCAATCTGTTATTACTTCTGTGTATCGATTGAGGAATCTAGGTGTATCATTCTATGATCTTCGAAGGATATGATGAGATTGAGTGAAGTTGACTAGTGCAATTTCTATATTTGTACTTCCTCCACTCAATAATTATTATAATATTTCTCTTATTTGAAAATGTAACATTAATTCAGCTATTCTGTGGTCAATCTGGAAGTACCGGAATAAAGTATTGTTCCGTGATCAGAAAGTTGACCCTGTTGATATTGTGACAACAGTTGGGAGAGAAGTACAGGGCGCACAGCAAAGAAGGATATTTAAGGAGACGTTGCAGAATCGATATAATAGGAATATGAGATGGGACAAGAATTGTTATAGAAAAGGTGAGTTGACAGGAGAAGTGTGTACAGTTCAAGTGGGTGCGATATGGAGAGCGAATGGAAGATCCAAGTGGATAGCTGATATTGCCTGGATTGGGTCGGGTGCAACTGTGAGCTTCTACGGGAAAGACAAAATTTTTGCTACGTCATCATTGCAAGCAGAAGGTTATGCTTTCCTCAGAGGATTGCAGGAAGCTGAGACCAGAGGTTGCCGTCATATTAGGATGTTAACTGATTCCAATCAGCTTTTCCATGTCATTGTAGCTGGTAAGGTGGTGTGTGATATTGCTGGTATTGTATTAGATATTCAAGCAATATGTAAAAAGTTATTATTTTTTGAGTGTTGTAAGGTTACTAGGGATCAGGGGCGACAAGTAGTTCGTTTTGCTGCATATGTAAGAAAGAATAAGTTGTAATAGTACTGGATATTGTAAGAAAAAATAAGCTGTAATAGTAGTTTCTTATTGCCGGAAAAAAAAAAAATGTAACATTAATTGCACTTTCATCCTTTTTGGTAATAGGTTTTCTTCATCTCTCCCCTATCCCATGGGTTTTCCTTAGTTGGTCCTTGTTAAGAGATCGCCTGCTTTTGATTTAAAATTAGGAAACAATCCAACCCCAATATTAAGAAGAGAATGAACCATCTTTTTGAATATAGTGATCAGTTGAATCTATTTGTTGACCAGTTTAAGCTATTTAATGATCAATTTGAACCGTTTAATTATCACATCAGTGACTAGTTTAATCCCTCTAGTAATTACTTTAATTCATTTGGTAAGACTGCCCTGTTATTTTTTTGAAGTTGTAATGTAGTTTGAGATTCAAATAGAAATAGAGGAAGGAGAAGAGAAGGGATGACTAGGTTTGTGCGAGATGCCTAGGGATAACGTTGGGTTAGAGTAAAATGGATGGGCTTGTTAGGAGAATTTAGGCTTGAATTTGTATAATATTATGTTAAAATTCGACTATTTATTCTAATAGTCCGTGTTTCATCTTATCTCTCTTCTTTAGATGACCTTCTTAAAAGGTGTTGTTATTTCTATATGTTATAATTAATATGGATTGGAGAAAGATTACTAGGTAATTAATGATTATTAATGTATAATGGGTTTTTTGGTAAAAAACCACCTTATAAAACATGAAACTTGTGAGAAACCACCTTATATAAGTTTCTTTTGCGAAAATAAACCTTAAACAAAATATGCGAGAACAAACCTTATGTCGAATTCTGATCATTGATCAAGGGTTCCGGCATTCACCATGTCAAGAGTATAGAGATAAAGAGTACCATTGTGATTGAGGGAATCATAGTGGGGAAGAGTGGGAGTTCCGAGTGGAACTTGCGAGAGTTGGAGTACGGAGTAGAACTTGCTAGAGTTGGAACTTGCGTATGTAGTAGGTTGTGACAGAGGTGTTCCTTGTTATAGTGAAGAGTTTAAATCCGGAGGAAGTCGTGGTTTTTCTTCTTGTATTGAGACAATAAGTTTCCACGTAAAACTTTCTTTTGCACTTACAGTTCCCTATTGCTTATGTTTTAAATTTTGCGTTATTTGGGCTTTAAGTACCACACTACAATTCACCCCCTCTTGTAATTTTTCCTTCCGAGTTAACAAAGCTTAACGATTAGAAAGACATCAAGGAAGAGTTCCACAAGCAGTATCGCTACAATGCTTAGCTTCTAATCAGTCTTCGTGAAATGGAATTAACTAAACAAATCCCAACGAAGACTTGTTGACCTTCCTTACGATATGGAGGGTAAAGGCCTAATAGGCCATCTGAAGAGAATCAAGTCTGACCAGTGATCCATGACTTACAATCCAAGTACGGAGAACACATTAAATTCCAGCCTATATAGTCTTTCACGAAGCTCTACAAGGTTGGTTTACACGAAGCTCTACAAGGTTGGTCTACACGAAGCTCTACAAGGTCGGACCAATAGGCTCTACAAGGGAGCACTCCTTCCTATTGGTCTTTCTCCGGACCCTACTCTTGAGAAGAGGTCTCCGAAATAGAATCCGAAGTCCTAATAATAAGATAGGATAACAAGGTATAGTGTTTGCAAGATGAGATAGAATGTGAATACCTGGTAAAAAAAATATCGGGGGCCTACAAGTGCCCGATGAACACGAGGTCAAGTCCTTTATAATGTATGAAGTCGATACATGTCTCATAGATACCATAATCTAGGTGTATCTGGATGCCAAGAGATGACTGTCATTTTAGGTCCTCGATATTATCATTGTCATAAAAGGCTGCGGAGGTCATGGCGGTGTGACATAATTGACAGTCATGATATGAAGCTTCCATATACGAGTTCCGTATATACTTCCTTCGGTTTTTTTAGTTATATCATTTGTTTTTGCTCTTTGCATGTTTGCCAATACACAACTTTGAATTAATATATTTTTTATTAAGTATAAGTAAAAATAATAAATAGTTGATATTTTGATAATATATATATGGAGACGAATCCAACAAGATACGACATAACTATGTTTTTTTATGTACAAATAATACAATATGATCAAAATAAAATATGTGAATAAGGTCAAAAGTCAAAATGATAGAACTTAAAAAAACAGGAAGTATAAGATAAACATGATTAGACTAAGATTAGTATGTTACAAGGTTCATTTATTAGATTAACAAGGTTAGACTGTTACAAGGTTACTTGGCTCACATTAAAAATTATTATCCAGCAAAAAAAATTCAAAACGACAACCGACAACCATATATGCTTCTTATAACCAACTACACTATAAATTGACATTATACAAATTAGTTTTTCCTACCTAGGTCGCGTGCATTTCTATTATACTTCCTCCATATCTAAATAAGTGGAACAGAAAGAAATGAGGAACTTTTTCCATAGATATTGCAAAAGCAAGTTTTATTTCTTGCCTTGCATCAAAGTGTATCTTAATTCCTTGCGTATCGTTCACAACTGGATTCGAGAATTGTTTTTTCAATTGTCGCCAAAGTAAACCATTGACACAAGTAGCGGTTAAAATTTTACAAAAAACCGCTACCCAAATTAACGGTTAATATGTGGTGTACTCAAAGTTACCTCCTTCATTTCTTTCGCTTAAAACAATTCAACCTCCAAAACTACCCCCGAAACTCTCTCTCTTTCTCTCTGTTTCAACTTCCTTCAACAAACACTCAACAATGGCGCTCAAAACCTCCATTTTCTCTCTCCTCACTTTCCTCTTCATCCTCCCCAATTGAACCCACTCACCCGATTGTCCTCAACAATTACTCGACAAAACTTACTTTCTAGACTTATACATCATGAAGATTATTGATATATAATTGTGTCTCCCCATTTTAATACCCATTGATGAGATATACCACCGTCCTAATTGGTATGGTCCAATGGAGAGCAATCCAACAAGGTAAGCCCAAAATTGTTTTAAGAATGACAAGTGTATTTATTTATTCCAACCCAATTTTTTAAGGCTCAATAATTATTCATGATAATTAATTGTATTTTCAAACCCGTTTTCATAAAGACAATTAATTATTCTTGATAATTAATTGTATTATAAATAAATATTTTCTAAATTTAAAGCTATTGCGAAAAAAAAAAAATCAGATTTTATGCGTTAGATAACCAATTTACGAATCCAAAAGATATTATTTAATGCAAGATAGAGTGAATGTTTTAATTTCAAATAACAAACAAAATCTGGTTAGATCCTTAGTTGCGCGACGCGCAACCGGATTGGCCCGCTGAACATCGAGATAGTCCGCAAAACACAGAAACGCAAAAAGCACATGCACTGACACAAGCAGCCTGCACCAGGCACAGGTCGTGTTCTTCTCCATGTGATTTTCAAAATTGTTTTACTATAAATAGCCTCGTGTTCTACTCGGTTCGTTTTTCACGCTTTCATACACTTCCATATACTTTCATACACTTTGATATACTTTCATTCGCTTTCCTACGCCCACAATACTACAAAACACTTCAAACAAATTACTAAACACTCCAATTAATATTAAATCTTCATTCAAGTTTCAAGATTCCTCCACCTGCAGACCTGTTATTCAAGACCCTGGCGACAAAGTATAAACCTTGAGGGTCAATTCAAGTTCATCTCTTATTGTATTCATAATCTACTTCCATATACTATTATTACTATTACTAATACTTATAATGTTGTGGCATTTATGACTTCAAGTTTCTACTTTCTAACTTGTTTATTGTAATACTACAGAGCTGGTTATGCACATGCAATAGTGCATTTAAGCTGGTTATGCTCCTACTTCAGTTGATGACCCTTGATTTCCCTAAAACAGGAGAAATGTATTGCTCCCTTTCTAGAGTTTGGTGTGCTAGTTCTCTTCACAATTAAATCTTTAATGGGATTGTATATGCGTCAAAGTGAGGTAACCTTCAGCGAATTTCTTGATAGAGAATATCTTTAGGATAATATTTTTGCATCGGTTTAGGATATATTTGTATAATTTCTATATAGTTTGGATTCCTAACATGGTTAGGATTATTATTTTGTAAATACTATATATATTGATCAATTCAAATACTGCAAGATTAGTGAGTTTACATTATCTAACATGGTATCAAGAGCGGGTTAGATCTTGAGATAGTCTGGAGAAATTGTTCTCATGCCGGTGGGTTTATAGATCAAACCCACCGGCGGGATTCATAATCATAAAACACATAGAAACCGCTTCCGCAAAATCCTGATTTTTTTAATGAATCTCTCATACAATAGTCTCTCCATAGCCAATTGCTTATTTTCTCACGACGAAAATTTAAAACATATTTTTTTTCCACCAACTGATGTTATGGTTTTATATAGAGTCTTTTTCCCCTATTTATAAGCTAAAAAGGATGTCAATGGTGCTCTTAGGAGCCATTTTGTGCTAACTTTCTACATCTAGTTGTAGTTTCCTGGTTTGTGTCGAATTGCAGGTTTTAGGGAATTATTTCCCTTTTTTGTACCATTATATGACCGCTACACTGGATTGGAGAGGTTTGATGTTGAGTTCCAAGGTCTCGAGTACACTTTCCGGGACCCTTGAGCAAAAGAAGAGTTGAAGACTTGGCACTTGAAGCCAAGAACGAAGAAAAGTGTCCAGGCCCGATCATATCGGGAGCCCACTAGTGACAACAAACAGTTTTGTTGCGGGCCCGATCTAGTGTCCTTCACCTTTTCGTAATTCGCTGTTGAAGCCCGATCAGGTAGGTCGGCCCGATTGCATCGGGCGTGCCTGTTTGTGCTGCTGCATGTGCTGTTGATGAAGATTGAGCTGCAGCCCAATTACATCGGGAGGGTCTGGCCCGGCGTTTGCCCATTTTGTGCTAAGAATAGATTGTTGAGCCCGATTTCATCGGGAATGTTTTGCCCGATAAGGCGGTTAACCCGACACGCTTATTTAATATTTTTCGGGCTATTTTTTGGTAATACTTTTCCTATATGTTTTAGGTTTAGTATAAATAGCCAAATTAGAATATTACAATTCCCTTGTTTTCATAGTATTCTCTAGAGAGTAATTCATAAACCTTAGTTTATTGCTTTTGTCTTTGGATTCATGCAAGATCAAACCTTTGGATTATTCGCATGTTCAATATAGTTCTTCAATTTGGTAATCTTCTTTATTGCTTTCTCTATTATTGATTAGATTCATTTCTTAGTTATGTACAATCGTTCCAAGTATGAATTTTTATATTGACTTAGTTATTGTTTTCATAAACATGAGTGAGTAGTTTTATTTCTAGGGTTGTGGGGATCTATGTATGCAATGAGGGATTGATAGATTAGTCTAATTGCCTTCTATTTCAATTGTTTCCTGTGGTTGAATCTTTCATGCTAGATTTATAAATTAGGCCTAATTTGTATTTCTATTATCGCAATACTGAATCTGCTTCGAGAGGAGAGATACCGTATAGGCTTTCAATCATTAGGCGGAGTGATCCTTAACCATGCGAGAGCGGCTAGGTGATCTTTGAGGGAGGTAATGTTCGAGAGAAATTACATGTGCCCTAGATAATTTGACTTATTAGGTAGTTGTTATTCTTCCCGGATTTCCCGAATTGTATGCATAGTGATCCATAATCCTAGTTCTTTATTAATTGATTCATACCCTCGTATTTAATTCTATTATTGCTTAGTTTAGTAAAACAACTATTTTCATCTGATTTAGTTAGTATAATATTAGAGTTCAGATACAATAGTATAGCTATCTCCCTGTGGATTCGATCCTGACTTCCCTGACTACTAGTTAGTGGACCTTAGGTTATTTTTGATAAGGTGATATGACTTTAGCCTGTGAAATTTTGGTGCCGTTGCCAGGGAGACGGTATAATTTAATTTTATCTGAATTATAGTATTACACTAACCTACTCTGAAGAACACTTGTTCTTCGGAGCATCTCACATATGTTTTTGCGTTTTGGTGTATGAGCAGGAAATGAAAATCCCCAAATCTCATTACATTTGATCCGGAGATTGAAAAGACCGCTCGTAGACTCAGAAAGAAAACTAAGCAAGCAAAGTTGTCTGCAGGGATACCTTCCCAATAGGCACCTTCTCCACCATCCTCACCACTAGGGGTGTGCAGATTCGGACTGGAGCGGCAAAAAAAAGGAACCAGACTGGTGGCTACCGGTCCGCTCCCCGGTCCTCAAAATTTTCGAATCTGGTTTTCCGTTCCGGTCTGGACCGGAAAGACCGGTTACATTAAAAAATGCTCTTTTTATTTTATTTTCTTACAAAAGTTTCTTTAAATTTTCGACCATCTTATATTAAAATTATGAGATTATATTAAAAATATTATTAATATGAAAGTATTACGAAAGGAGGTTAAAATAGTTCATGAATTAGTATTAGGAAGAAGAATAAGAGGAAAAAAAAACAAAGGAAAAAAAAAACGAAAATTTGCACAAATCACAAAATCCTGTCCATAACCGGAAGGGGACGGATAATTCCGGTCCCCGGTCCGAAAAATTATGGGGTTCCGGTTATGGTCCAAACCGGTTCCGGTCCGGTTTTGGACTGGTGCACAACCCTACTCACCACAACAAGAATTTCCCGTCACACCTATTTCTCTTAAAATGAGTGCGAATGTTACACGAACCTTCAGGGATTATGCACAACCATCTCCTAATAATGTACCCACTGGGGTACGGATGCCTACTATTGCTGCTACGAATTTTGAGATCAAGTCTCGTGTTTTGAATATTGTTCAGAAAAATTAGTTTGCCGGGTTACCATCTGAATACCCAAATCAGCATCTGCAGCGGTTTTTACAATGATGTGCTATTCAGAAACAAGCAGGTGTTACTGCTGATGAGATGAAACTCATCTTATTTGGCTTTTCTTTGTGCGACAAAGCTCTTTTTTGGCATAATAAGTTGCCTTCCACCATCGCCACTTGGGCCGAACTATCAAAGATCTTTCGCATCAAGTGGTATGCTTACCAAAAGACTGTAGATATGCGTCATACGATAGTGACCTTCACCCAAGATCTTGGCGAGTCATTGTATGAAGCTTGGGAAAGATTCAAGGATCTACAACACCTTTGTCCTCATCATGGTTTAGACCAGTGGTATTTGTGTCAGATTTTCTACACTAGAGTTGATGCAGATACAAGGCGGGTAATTGATGGAGCCTCCAGTGGGTTCTTCATGGATAAGGCCATAGATGAAGGGTATGAACTTCTGGAGAAACTTGCTTCCAATAAAGCGTCTACTATTCGGTCTTCTATGAAAAAAGGAGGCAAACATGATGTGGAGGCCTATTCTTTACTGTCCTGACAACTAGCTGCTCTAACCCAGAAGAACGATTCTTTGAAGCTAGGTAATGATTCCTCCTCCCACATGAGTGTTAACACGATGGCTAGTGCTTCTAGTTACAATACTCTCATTTGTGATGCTTGTGGGATACCTAGGCACAACTCTCAAGAGTGCCTTGCTATCCTATCATCTAATGTAGGGGGAAACTTTGAGGCAGTTAATGCTTTTCAGTCACAACCCAAGGGTCAGTTCAATCCTTATTCTAACACTTATAACCCGGGGTTGAGAAATCATCCAAACCTCTCATATAGGAGCAATAATGTATTGAATCCTCAACCTCAACAACCATATGTGCCTCAAAATCAGGTTCAACAATATCAACCTCAACAACAAGCTCCTCCTGGCTTCTAGAGAAATCAAGCTCCACAACAACCTGCTCCTACCGCTGACCCAGCCATGATAGAGTTGAAAAACATGATGTTTCAGATGCAATAGATACAAAAGCTCAGCTGGAAAATTTGGGTACACATAACAAGGTGTTGGATACTCAACTAGCTCAGTTGGCTAGTTCTTCTACTAGTAGGCCACCTGGGTCCTTACCTTCACAACCATTGCAACCAAGAGATACTGCCAATGCCATCACTCTTAGGAGTGAAATGTAGTATGATGGTCCAGAGATGCCTAAGGATGATCAAGTTGAGCTAGAAAAGAATGTTGTTACTGAAACTTCCACAACTCCTAAGGAGGCCAGCAATGCAGAGAAGCAGACAATAGCTGAAAAAGTTCCATCTACCACTCCAGTGATCAAGGTACCGTTCCCCAATTGCCTATTGAAGACTAAGCTTGATCATCAACTCGGTAAGTTTTTGGGGGTAGTGAAGAATCTTTAGGTAACTGTCCCTTTTACTGAACTTATTACTCAAGCTCCTGCATATGCTCAATTTTTGAAGGAAATTCTGACTAGGAAGAGAGCCTTTAATGAAGTTGAGACTGTAGCTTTCACTGAAGAATGTAATGCTCTTTTGCAAAACCAGTCCCCACCTAAATTGAAAGACCCGAGAGTTTCTCTATCCCTTGTAACATTGGCACCATTTTATTGATAAAGCTTTATGTGATTTGGGTGCTAGTGTTAGTGTCATGCCCCTTACTGTTTGCAAAAAGCTTGATATGGGAGAATTAAAATGTACCAATATTACTCTTCAAATGGTTGACCGTTCTGTTAAATACCCCCTAGGTATCTTAGAGGACGTTCCTGTGAGAGTTGGTAAAATTTATTCCTGTGGATTTTGTTGTGCTTGACATGGAAGAGGATACTCAAATCCCAATTATTCTAGGGCGACCATTCCTTCATACTGCTGGAGCTGATATAGATGTTAAGAATGGAAAGTTAACTTTGATTGTGGGAGATGATAAATTGACTTTTAGTTTGACCAATGCTCAGAAAAGTCCCATCCTAGAGGAAGCCTGTTCTAGAATTGATGTCATTGATGTGCTGGTTAATGATGATATGCCTCAATCCCTTCTGCGGGATCCTTTGGAGGCTTTGCTTTGTTTTGCATCTTCTACAGGTGATGTTAGCCCCTTGAGTGCTGAAGTAGAAGACTTGGAAGCACCTCTTACAGCTGAAGAAGAGCTTGATAGTATTACCAGTCACGAGAGGGAACGGTTAGTACATGATACTCAACCGATAGAGGTAAAGAAACCTGAACTAAAACCCCTTCCCCCTTCTCTGAGATATGCTTTTCTGGATGAATCTGACTATTATCCTGTGATTGTTAATGCTTCACTGAATGATGGTCAAATGTCTCAACTTTTGACTGTTTTGAGAAAACATAAAAGGCCATTGGATATAGTATTGATGATTTGAAAGGTATAAGCCCTGACTTTCGCATGATCATCGTCCTAGTATACAAGGCCAACGTCGTTTGAACGCCAATATGCAGGAAGTGATCAAGAAAGAGGTTATGAAATTGCTTGATGCAGGAATCATCTACCCCATTTTTTATTCTAAGTGGGTGAGTCCAGTTCAAGTGGTTCCTAAAAAGGGAGGTACTACTGTGGTCAAAAATGAGAAAAATGAATTAAATGCTACAAGAGTAGTAACTGGTTGGCGTATGTGCATTGACTATAGGAAATTAAATGTTGCCACCAAGAAAGATCACTTTCCCCTCCCCTTCATTGATCAAATGTTGGAAAGGCTAGCTTGTCACTCTTACTTTTGTTATCTAGATGGCTATTCAGGTTTCTTCCAAATACCTATCCATCTAGACGACCAGGAGAAGACAGCCTTTACATGCACCTATGGTACCTTTTCCTATCGAAGGATGCCATTTAGACTAAGCAATGCCCCCCGCCACCTTCCAACCACTAGTGGAAAAAACTTCATGTGCTACTTTACAAGTGCTTTGGTTATATTCAAAACGGAGCACTTGATCCACCTAAATTCTGTTTTTTTTTTTTTAAATTAGCAAGTGCTCCGTGTGACCGGAGCATTTCGCTTACTGTTTCTCTATTTTAAATGGGTGGAGCACTTGTTTGATTCCCAGCCAAGTAAAAACCAAAAAAAAACGTTCCTCTCTCTATTCTTGCTGATGCTCTTCAACTTGCTTTCTCTCTTCCTTTGTTCTTAGATCTCAACAAAAGGTATCCCTAATTCTCTGCTCTAATATTTCTCGCCTCTTTCTCTCTCCTCTCCCTAATTCTCAAGTAGATGTGCATGACCCAGCAACAGGAGCCACAACCGCAGATGTGGGCTCAACAACTAGCGCAATAACCACCAACCAACAGCCACAATAACGGCTAGCCAAAGTTACTGTTAATTCATACTTGTTTTTGCTCATTCCGGCGAGGTATACTAAATCTTTTGAAATATATCTATGGATTGATTATCTGATTTTTTTGAGATTTTTCTAATCGGTGATTTAATTTGGTTAGGGTTTACATTTTTAATTTAGGTCATGAAAATATTTGATCCTGTTTGTTGTTCTTCATCAGTTGTCTATACGATTTCTTTATGAAATTTATTATTGGTGTTATGTGTATTTTTCATTTTGTGTTGGTATGTTGTAGATTTTTTAGTGCTTCTATGTCGATTGTTCATATAGTGTGTATGTTCTTCATCTATTGGTTTGAAACAAACTGAATTTCTGTGTTTGGTATGATGCCAAATTCGATAGCAGATTTTAATATTTCTTAAGTTGGAGCATTGTAGTACTTGTCAGTTATCTTTTATTAAACTTCCCCAGTGATTATGAGTGTAAAAACCTATCAATTTAGAATCACCCAACACTTCTAAATGTACTACTATGGACATTGTTTATAAATAGTTTTGAGTTTAATAGAGAGCTAGATTGGTGAATAACTAATATTGAGTAGCGAGAGGGATTTTTCCTTTTGGTTGAGAAAGGAATGAAGATCTAAAGTGAGAAAGCTGAGATGAGTGTAAAATACAGAAAAACATCAGTGAATTGAGTGAAGAGGAAAGTAATTGCCTCTTCGATCTGTGAGTAGTCCCACAAAACTCCTCCGATCAAAGTTAATTTGTGGTCTAATTATGGTGTCGTGTTGCCCTAACTCAAGGTGTTGCCTTCACTCTTGATAAGATATTCATATCTGGATGTATGAAATTTTTATCATTGGCAGGGAGGTTTGTGCTTATGTGACCATTAGCCAATCTTAGGTCAGGTCTTTCATTTCTCTTTCTAGTTGGGTAGTATATGGGACATATTTTTTGCTTTTATTTTTCCTTTAAGAAAATTATTTATGGGTTTTTGATTTTTTTTGTTTATGTGAAAGTGTATGATAACTTGGTCAACACTAGGGTCTGCTAATAATTGTAGTAACATTATGGTCAGAAGTATAGAGCTATAGTTTAATTAATATCACTAGATGAAATTAATTTTTGGATTATGCCAAACCTTGTTTAATTTTGATTTATTTTTGTGAATTCTTCAAAAGATGAACATAAAAGCTTGTTGCTAGATTAGTTAAAGTTTGTTGCTTATAGTTATAATACAGTTCACAAGAAATTTGATTCTTTTAATGTTGCTTTCACATGAATTGGTTACTAATAATGGAGAAAGGAAAATGTACGTATTTGATATATTTAGGAAATATGATTCACACCACAAACTGGAATCTAGACCTTCAATTGAATTCCTATTTCCTCTCCTATAACAGGGTTTTTTTTTCTATTAGCTGTTAAAAGAAAAAGAGATATAAACAGAAAACACAGGAGAGCGAAAATTTGTTAACTTGGCAATAAATATGCGACTCTTTCATCCTCATCAGCTCATCAGCTAGATGTCTGCAAAATTTTCTTCCTACAATATGATGGCATAGTGGCAATTGTATGTGAGCAAGTTGCTAACTCGTTAGTTCGGGGGAATTATATGTATTAGTTGAATTCACAATTGTGAAGTAATGTACAGGCTTAGGCAGGTTTAAATTATTGACTAATGATTATATTAGTTTGCTTAGTTTTTCTGAGGATTAATGTTTTAGTACTAACAATGAGACAAAACTATAATAATCGAATGTAAGATTTCTGCGTCTTGTGAATTCTCTAGTTCTTTGAAGCTTTAAGAATTGTCGAGGATTGTTTTTCATAGCTAATTAAGTATGACATCATTGAGATGTGGAGTAGGCCTTTTCACCTCTACTCTCTTTCAACTTATGCTTTTACTACGTGATAAATGAGTGCACCAAATTCATGAGTTTGGTTGTGGTATCTATGGCTTTGTGGTATATCTGATTTTTTTATCATAGCTGAACAAGTTGTGTGCCATTCTTTTAGAGACCTGAGAGATAATATTCATGTGATGCTAATTTTAGACTTTTTACCTTTTAAGGGATATCATTTTGTCTTCACATGAGTTTGCATTCTGCAGCCGTTCCTTTTGGTTTCCAACTATAATCTTGGTCATGTGCTTATACTTGTGCATGTATTTTTCTTATCATATGTCCTACATATTATGTTTATATAAAAGTATTTTGTAGATGATAGCATGACCATCCTAATGGCCTTCCAAACTCAAGAGGTGGATATCATTGGATTGACTACAGTATTTGGTAATGTCACAACGGAGGATGACACTAAGAATGCCTTGCTCCTGGTATGCGATTGCTTTCTCTGATTCATAATTTTGAGATTACAAATTCTTTCAGATTTTATGCTGTTCAGACATCTTTCAAATTCTTGAGCACTCACTGTTTTTAATGTGCAAAAGGATAGTGTGAAATCGCTGGACGTCCGGATGTTCCAGTTGCAGAGGGCAGTCTGGGGCCGTTGAAGGTATTTCTTCTACATTAGTTTGAATGCTCACTTAATTTTTCATTGTCCAGAAGAAAACATTTTAAGTCACCCTAAAAATTTCCCTAAGAAGCTCATTGAGCCAAGGAATATGAGCTCAGCTATTTTTTGACAATTGCTTTTGGGTAAACTTGAGTAATCTAGCAGCTTATTGGTTCTGAGCTACATGCCTCCTCATTTCTGTATTTAGTGTAATGCGTTCAATTTACTGGTCATGTTAATCGTGAGTAATTTTTGTATCACCAGACCCAAAATGATTTGGCAGTAAAAGTGAAGATATCCTTGGCAGAAACTGAAGGTAGAGGATCTAAACTTTAACACCCTCTTGTTATTTGTTACTCATCTTATCTTGCAGTGCTTTAATTGGTAAATGGCATAAAAGAGAAGCACTTGGGGGCCCCCTCCATCTTTTGTATATTTTTCCCAGATCTCACTAAGGGGAATGCACAAAGTTGTTGACTGCTGTAGCCGGCTTTCTATATTTTTCTTTTAACTTGCTGAATGTTGCTATGTTGCATCTACGACCTACGTGCTACCTTAAGGATGACAATTGTATGTTGCCACTTTTACAAGTACTTACAATTCTGTTTTTGATTTCTGTAGTGGAAGGTGCAGTCACAATTATCCTGAGAGTGTAGTATGTATTATTTCCCTTTACAATGTCTGTTCGTACTAATCATTGTTGTAATTGTTCATAGCATGTTTTATATTTAACCTTGCTATTTGCTGCGTATTCCTTGTAAGGTGGTATTGAATATTGATTCAGTGGATTCGATATAGGTATTGTCATGACTCTTTCTCCTTGTCACAAGGGAGAAATTGATTCTTACTTTGTTCTCTATATTCCTGAAATTATCCCTTTCATGGGCTGGCTCTATCTTAAAATTATTATAATTTATTTGTTGCTACTGAACTTTCTATTAAAAAATGTAGTTGCTTTTACTTTTATTTTATTTTTTTCTGTTAAAATATGTTTCATGCCTTGAGTTTCTACTTTGATACCTACATTGAATCTTGTCTTCTGGTGTTTGACTCATAAAGATAACAATCTTGTGATAGTTTACAAAACTTTTATCTAGATCTTGTTCTTAATCTTTCAATAATCTATGACTTATGGTATACAATTCTTGTTTTTTTCCTCATGACTAGTGGTTAATTGCTAAGAACTAACTTAGTTTGACATAATTAAAAGCGAGGAAATTAGAGTGGAATCATTATTGCTGCACCAGTAATCCCAAGTTTTTTTTTTTTTAAAAATTTTGTCAAGTGCTTCGGTTGTTATGGAAAAACCGGAGCACTTGGAAATTAAGTGCTCCGGTTTTTCCCTAACAACTGGAGCACTTGACGTTTTTTGAACCTATAAAAGTCACAAGTGCTCCGTTTTTAAGACAACCGGAGCACTTGTAGGTCTAAGTGCTCCGATTTTCAACCGGAGCTTTTGATACATACTCAAATGCTCGTATGACGTCTGCTACGGGTCAAATACGGAGCACTTGATGAACGTTGTATGATCGCCATCTTTTCTGTGTTCATTGAGTCCATTATGGAAGTATTTATAGATGACTTTAGCGTGTGTGGAATTGATTTTGATGCATTTTTGATGAATTTGGCTAAAGTTAACGATGTGAAGATGTCAGTCTTGTACTAAACTGGGAGAAGTGCCACTTCATGGTTACTGAAGGAGTGGTACTTGGTCATATTATTTCTGAACGAGGCATCCAGGTGGATAAAGCAAAAATTCAAGTGATTGAGCAATTACCCCCTCATGTGAATGTCAAAGGAGTGCAAGGCTTTCTTTGTCATGCAGGGTTTTATCGCCGCTTTATCAAGGATTTCTCTAAAATTGCTAAACCACTTACTCAGTTGCTCCTCAAGGATGCCCCATTCAAGTTTATTGATAGTGTCTTGTGTCTTTCAACAAGATCAAGCAAGCTTTGATTACTGCTCCTATCATTCGATCTCCAGATTGGATTCTTCCGTTCGAGATTATGTGTGATGCTAGTAACTATGCTGTGGGAGTTGTGCTTGGTCAGAGGAAAGACAACGTTCTTCATGCGATATATTATGCTAGCAAGACACTGGATGAAGCTCAAGTTAACTATGCCACCACTGAGAAAGAGCTTCTAGCTGTGGTCTATGCACTAGACAAGTTCAGGACATATTTGTTGGGGTCCAAGGTAATTGTTTATACCGACCATGCTGCATTGAAGTACCTCCTAGCCAAAAAGGAGGCAAAGCCTAGACTCATTCGATGGATTTTGCTGCTCCAAGAATTCGACTTAGAAATTAGAGATGAAAAGGGAGTAGAAAATATAGTAGCTGATCACTTGTCCAAATTGCAGTATGAGGATATGGAGGAGGGTCTGCCCATTGATGACTCTTTTCCTTATGATAAGCTCCTGACAGTCCCTTCAACCACCCCGTGGTATGCAGACTTCGCCAACTTCTGTGTGAGTGGGTAGATTCCCCAGAGCTGAGTTACCAACAGAGGAAGAAGTTCCTCCACGAGGCTAAACAATACTTTTGGGATGACGCTCTACTTTACAAGCTTTATGCTGACACAATCTATCGGCATTGTATCCCAGAATGGGAGGTGCATGACATTCTGAAGCACTCCCACTCCCTTCCATGTGGAGGCCATACTGGGCCCTCCAAAACAGTTGCTAAGGTACTTCAGTCTGGTTTTTACTGGCCTACTTTATTTCATGATGCTAGTACCTTTGTTAAGTCTTGTGATGCATGCCAAGGAACGGAAAAATATTTCTCGTAGACATGAGATGCCCCAAACCCCCATTTTGGAAGTTGAATTATTTGATGTATGGGGTATTGATTTTATGGGTCCCTTTCCTTCTTCTTGAGGCAATAATTTCATACTTGTTGCTGTTGATTATGTGTCTAATTTCATACTATCACTAATGACAAAGCCCCATTGCATCACCAACTAACGAATCCAAAGTCGTTATGAAAATGTTCAAAAAGATTATCTTCCCAAGGTTTGGGGTACCAAGGTTTGTCATTAGTGATAGTGGATCCTATTTTCACAAAAGAACTTTTGAGGCCCTGCTTAAGAAATATGGTGTCTACCATAGGATTGGCCTATCATATCATCCTCAGACAAGTGGGCAAGTAGAAGTGTCTAATCGTGAGATAAAGACTATCTTAGAGAAGGTGGTAGCCAAATCTAGGAAGGACTGGAGTGACAAGTTAGATGACACCTTATGGGCTTACAAAACTGCTTCTAAGACCCCTATTGGCACCACCCCTTACAGGTTTGTCTATGGAAAAGCATGCCACATGCCTGTTGAGTTAGAGTATAAGGCTTTTTGGGCTGCTAAGGAGCTAAACCTTGATGCTAAATTAGCAGGAGAAAAACGCCTATTGCAGATTAATGAGCTTGATGAACTCCGTTTGAATGCTTATGATAGTTTGCGTCTCTACAAAGAGCGCACTAAGAGATGGCATGATAAGAAAATTTTGAGTAGAGAGTTCTCTATTGGTGACAAGGTTTTACTTTATAACTCTAGACTAAAACTTTTCCCTGGTAAGTTGAAGTCTAGGTGGTCTGGTCCATTTCCTGTCACTAATGTTAACAAGTTTGGTTCTATTGAGGTGATGAATGCAACAGGTGAAAAGTTCAAAGTTAATGGCCAACGCTTAAAGTTGTACCATAAAGGAGCTCCTGTTGGATCTATGGAGGAATTATACTTCCAAGCCCCTTCCTCCGCTGCTTGAGGGATGAGGCATTATGGTCGTGCGGAGCCTTTATAAACCAGGGCTGCTCGGGAGGCAATCCGATTTCTCTTTTCCTTTTCCTTCCTTCCATTTTTTATTTTATTTTTAGATTTGCTGATTTTTGTAGCTTTGGTGAGAGAGTGAAAGGGTACTAATCATCATTCTGACGCTATAAGAATTTCAGCATGACAGATTGGGTTGTTGTACCATTGACAAGATCGCAACAATCGAGGCAAAACAACTTGTCTGGGCAGCCGCCCGATCTCATCGGGCAAGGCCGCCCGATCGGGACCGCAACAAAATTGTTGGGCAGGGAGAAAAAGACACACGCTCGATTACATCGGGCCATTTCGCCAAATCAGGCGGGTATTCTGTCAAATTCTGGAACGACGAAGCAGGATGCCCGATAGGGCCCGTGACAGATTTCTGGGGGATGAAATAACACGCCCGATTGCATCGGGCCTCTTCGGCCCGATCGGGCAGTCACAAAGCGGGGTCCTTTAAGTCACCCGAATTCTTCCTTTTCCCTCATTCCTCTCACAATCCCTCTCTCTCTCCTTCAAACCCTAGCGCCCAATTCATCTTCTTCCCCAAATTCATCTTCCACCATTGAGGTACCTCCATTGAAGCTAATTCCAACTTCACAAAAACGCTTCTCCCATCATCTCCTACAATTCTCCTACTCTATCCTCTTCACTTTCTTTCACTCCATCTCTCACAACTATCTTCTTCCTCCTTCCTTACACTATCCACCATTAAAGTGAGTGAGAAAACTTTTGAATTGTCACATTCTTCCTTCCATCATGAATTTGAGGAGGCGTGCTCGTGAACCTAGCACCGGATCTCAACCACAACAACTGGCCATCCCGCGGGACGATGACTTCCCGGATGTCATCTTCAAATCTGAACAACAGCGCGAAAATTTTCGGCGCCTAAAAAGGGGCGCGGTAATTCCTACCCATTTTCTTGAAATTGAATTTCTGAATAAGTTGGGTATAACATCCGAATTTAATGAATTCATGAAAATTATAGGGATGCAATCATTCTTTACTGTGCATGTTAATACATATCCTGTGCTTGTTTATGATTTTTACAGTAGTCTAGAGCTCACCAAACCCCGAAGTGGACCAGTCTCCTATGTGTCCTATAGACTACTTAGCCTAATCAGGATTTTTGACTATCCCTTCTAGAATTTGTAAAAATCCTTCGAGTCCAAAACCAGGGGGAGACTGGGCACCCTCCTAACTATACCCACCGTGAGACTTACTTTGCCATCACGGGTGATGATGCCACATTCACCCTACAGCATTGTCATGCCAAATTTATCCACCAACCCATCTTTAAACTTTAGGTAAGGTTCATGTCTCAGACATTGTTTGGGCCTTGGGGCGGGTGGAAGGGCAATTGATTAGGGGGGATGAACTGTACTTGATAGGGAGTTATATGCTTAAGGGGACACGCCACCCGTTTCAATACAATATCCCTCACAATGTTGCACTCCAATTGGAGAGTATTGCTACCACGTACCCTAAGCGGTGAGCTGACGGTTCCTTTTCCTCTCGTAGCATTGTGAATTGGGGGTTGGTGACCCTTTTTGCTAGGAAAGTCCCGGGTTTTGATGAGACTCGTTACCAGCCGGCCTTAGGACTTACCCTCATGGACTACGCCTATTTAGATCGCCTTCACTGGTTAGAGAGGGATGGGGGACAAATATTAGTGGCGCATAAACAATTTGCGCTCTATTGAGTTGCCTAGTCCTTTGGCCAAAATCAGGCCTGGACAATCACATTACCACCTCCCCATTACAGGCACTGATTTTCCCACCCCCTATCCCTAAGATACCCCAGCGCACCTTGTCTCGCCGCCCACCCCATTATGATGATATTGGTGCTTCTACTTCTGATGCTCCCCGTCCCCCATATTCTACTGCTCCTCCTACTTTTGATTTTCAGGAAATGAGGAGCATGCTTCAGCGGATGGAGTCCGGCATTATTGCTAACTCCGCCGCCATCCAGAGCATTAGCCAGCGTGTTGATACATTGGCCACCGACCAACATCTGGCTATGTAACCCATGTACCATGAATACTGCAAACTTCATCGGATTGCTGAGACAGATCTGCACCCATCTTGGTACACATGTAACCCGAGTTACAGCCAGCTGGGATCCAGTAGTGGGGACGGCATGGACGAGGATGATGCGGAGGAGGATGGTGACGGAGGTGAGGATGATGATGGTGATGAGACTCACATGGATGACTGATCTCCATGCCATTCCTTTCCCTTGTTGCAATGAGGCCATTGCCAAGTTCAGCTTGGGAGAGGATTTCTGTAAGTACTGCTTTTTGGTTTAGTTTAATTGCTTTCAAAAAAATGAACATTCATAAAGAAAATGAAATATTGCTAAAAATTACCAAAAATACGAGTTGAACATGAATGGATTGATTGATTCTCTGTGCCCTGAACTGTGCTTTGAAAAATGATTTAACTCAATGTACCAGATAGTTGGGCATTTGTGATTGTGATGTTGTGATGTGATCTCTGATTGCCTTGATCTTGAGTGGATTTTGATGATAAAGCACCTACTTTGACTGCATGCTTGAACTAGTTAGACTGTGAGGATTCATTCTAGCCTTTGGATCTATATCTATATCCAGTCTATTCTTGTGTGTTAGTTCCTCGTAGCATTCTTATCTTGATTTTGGCAATGTACTCGTTAATTTTTGATGACTTTGAACATGTGCTGTGATAGAGGCGTTCATTTGTTTAATTTTTAAGCCTCAGAGTTGTTACGTAAATTATTTTCCTCCCTAGCCCCGCTAAGCCTAATGACTTTTTGTCTCTATATTGAGCCACATTACACACCCTGAGCCTTTACAATAATTATTGTCCCAAGCCTAGCTTGGTGGAGCATTTGTTAGGTTGATACTATGATGTGTGGTTGATTCCGTGGGTTGGTTGGAAATAATATAATGTTGGTACAAAGAAAAGAACAAAAGTAAAGTGGATAAAAAATAATTTAATACATGAAAAGTCTCCATGATCTTCATTCATTAAGTTTCAAAATAAATTTAATTCATGAAAAATTATTGAAAATTATACTGAAGGAGAAGACTATTGGTTGGTTCGTGAGATTTCAAAGTTGGTTATTATTTTGGTCATGTTGTTGAGGCCATGGGAGTTGTTTCGACCACATCTAGTCTTTACTAGTGTTTTTGCTCCACTTTTCTTGGCTTTTCCACCACATTCCCTTAATAATTTCCTTACCTTTACCCGAGCCCTATTACAACCCTAAGAAAGACCTCTCGAGCACGTGTTTGATTGTTTATTGGATTAATACTGAGTCAATTTGCCAAAGTTAAAGATTAAGTTTGTTATTTGAGTCGACTTGATTAGGATGAACGATATTATACCATTCTAAACACATACAAGTGTGAGCGGGAAGGTACATTATGGTTGGGTTGATGAGTGATCGGGCACGTATTATGCTCGCCACAAAATTGAGAGGAGTGACACCTCGGTGAGCTCCTTTTCAAGATTTTCTTGTTATGTAGGGCAGCTGCATTTGATGGTTTGCTTAGGTGATTGGTGGTCAGGGTGATCAGAGCAACTGAACTTGAATTTTGCTTGCTTGAAGAATTTTGTGTTTGAAAATGTTTGAGCCTGTATTGCTTATCTGAGGGGTGAAGCAATTATATTCATATTCATGTTGTGCTTTGCTTGGGGACAAGCGCAGGTTTAGCTTGAGGGAGTTTGATGTTATGGTTTTATATAGAGTTTTCCCCCCCTACTTATAAGCTAAAAAGTATGTCAACGGTGCTATTTGGAGCCATTTTGTGCTAACTTTCTCCATCTAGTTGTGGTTTTCTGGGTTGTGTCGAATTGCAGGTTTTAGGGAATTATTTCCCTATTTTCTACAATTATATGACCGTTACACTGGATTGGAGAGGTTTGATGTTGAGTTCCAAGGTCCCGAGGACACTTTTCGGGACCCTTGAGCAAAAGAAGAGTTGAAGACTTGGCACTTGAAGCCAAGAGCGAAGAAAAGCGTCCAGGCTCGATCATATCGAGGGTCCAAGCCCGATCGGGCTCCCACGAGTGACAACAAGCAATTTTGTTGCGGGCCCGATCGGGCGTCCTTCGCCCTTTCGTAATTCGCTGTTGAAGCCCGATTGGGCGGGTCGGCTCGATTGCATCGGGCGTGCCTGTGTGTACTGCTGCGTGTGCTGTTGATGAAGATTGAGCATCCCGATTACATCGGGCGTTTGCCCATTTTGTGCTAAGAACAGATTGTTGAACCCGATTTCATCGGGCATGTTTTGCCCGATCAGGCGGTTAACCCAACACACTTATTTAATATTTTTCGGGCTATTTTTTGTAATACTTTTCCTATTTGTTTTAGGTTTAGTATATATCCAAATTAGAATATTACTATTCATCTTTTGTTTAGCCCTTGTTTTCATAGTTTTCTCTTGTTTAGTATATATCCAAACCTTAGTTTATTGCTTTTGTCTTTGGAATCAAGATCAAACCTTCGGATTATTCGCAAGTTTAATATAGTTCTTCAATTTGGTAATCTTCTTTATTGCTTTCTCTATTATTAATTAGATTCATTTCTTAGTTATTTACAATCGTTCCAAGTATGAATTTTTATATTGACTTTGTTATTCTTTTCGTAAACATGAGTGAGTAGTTTTATTTCTAGGGTTGTGGGGATCTATGTATGCAATGAGGGATTGATAGATTAGTCTAATTGCCTTCTATTTCAATTGTTTCCTATGGTTGAATCTTTCATGCTAGATTTACAAATTAGGCCTAATTTGTATTTCTACTATCGCAATAATGAATCTGCTTCGAGAGGAGAGATACCGTATAAGCTTTCAATCATTAGGTAGAGTGATCCTTTACCATCCGAGAGCGGCTAGGTGATCTTTGAGGGAGGTAATGTTCGAGAGAAATTACATGTGCCTTAGATAATTTAACTTATTAGGTAGTTGTTATTCGTCCCTGATTTCCCAAATTGTATCCATAGTGATCCATAATCCTAGTTCTTTATTAATTGATTCATACCCTCGTATTTAATTCTGTTATTGGTTAGTTTGGTAAAACAACTCTTTTCATCTTATTTAGTTAGTATAATATTAGAGTTCAGATACAATAGTATAGCTATCTCCTTGTGGATTCGATCCTGACTTCCCTGACTACTAGTTAGTGGACCTTAGGTTTTTTTTGATAAGGTGATACGACTTTAGCCTATCACCAACACACCATTATTTTATACCAACGTTGTCTAGCAAAACCCTATCCACCTCCACTGTTGGATAGGCATTCAACCCATCATAGCAGCTGGAGTGAGTACAAGGTATTTCTCGAGGATGCAACAACGAGGTTTTCAATTATTTGTTCTACTATTTGGAGTTCTCTAACATGTTGTTCCTCCGTAGTAACACAAGTATTAGTTCCAGCGCCCTTTCAGCCATCTTCTACGCCGTTTCCAGCTCCATCAGCGCAAGGCTTGTCATTCAAAGTTTGTACAAGGTAGCTCCACCTAGTTGTGTTGGTTTGATCTTTTTTTTTTTTTTTTAATTTCAGATGTCATGTTTTTTTTTTTTTCCGTTCTACTATCCAAGTGGGACATTTAGTGTTTTAGTTGTTTCCAATTAGGAACATATTTAGTGGTAGTTTCTATTTTTGTTTCTTCTATAGCAGCAATACCTCCTGGACGATAGCCATATATTCGGCTCCGCAGCTTAGCCCAAATCCGCAACTCGCGTGGGCCCTTCCCCTTTGGCCCGCAGCGCTCTCCTCTCCTCTACGTAGATTGTGGTTGTTGCTTCCCTCGTCATTATTAGGTTACTGTTACTTCTCCATTTGATCTCGGGTTATCCTCCATCTTCTGATGCATGATACAGATCCAGTCTGAGTGTCCGACTTTGTCCCCCTCCGACTGCGGGGGTGTGATATAGAATATATTGAGGATAATATTTTCTCATTGGTTTAGGATATATTTCACTAGTGGAAAAATACTCTTTTGCTACATTACAAATGCTTGGGTTGTTGGATAACCCGAGCATTTGACAGCCTATCCGAGAAATGAATATTTTTTTTACAAATGCTCGGGTTTTTTTGAAACCACCCGAGCATTTGAGTAATTTAATTAAAAAATGATATAATCTCTTTCTCAAACTCCCCCTTTTCCCCCTTTTATCCCAACTTGCTCCACAAAACCCCCTCCACCCCTCTCTCTCTCTCTCTCTCTCTCTCTCTCTCTCTGCCCCGTTCTTAACAAATTTGTTCTTTAGCTCCGATCTTCAGCGCCATTCTTCGGCAGCGGCGGCAGAACGCAGAGGCGATGTTGGTGCAACATGCAGTATAGCAGGAGGAGAGAGAAGGTAACCTAATTCTTGCTTTCCCTCTCCTTGCTCTCATATATAGAGGCAAACCTAATTTTCTCGCCTTTTTCGTCTCCGGTAACCTCTTTCGTCTTAGATCTTTGTTCTCTCTTCTCATCTTTTCGTGTTGTATTCCTATGCCTCAGATTTCTTTTCGTGTGTCTATTTTAGGTTTTGCGAATTGATGGTTATAATCTTGCATGATTTTGGTTTTGTTTTGGCGAGTCTTTTTTTCCTGTTTGTGTTTGTTTTGAGGTGTATGTGGATATGAAGTTGCTAATTTCGCAGGGTATGTTGCTCCGCTAACTTTGTTGAGAAACATGTAAAATTGAAGGTCTTGCTGCTATTAGACTAATTTCAGAAGATTCAGTTTGAATTTGTGAGGATTTTTGTTGTTTGAGAAGTTATGTGCGATAACAGCTTTTGTGAAAGTTGTTTAGTGTGAATGAATTTTCTTCTAACATTTTTTTCATTTCTCCTAAATTTCATATTAACCCTCACAAATGTTCTTCAACTGACTGAAAAAAGCTAACTAATGTCCTTCTACAATTTTCTTGCATGCCTTTAACTTTTTGTATTTTGTGTGCTTGAATTTCTTTGTACCTAAAGCTGATGCACGAGAACAATAATAATAGTAGTGATAGTACAACAATAGATTTGGGCTGGTGTCATTTATGTTGTTAAATTCAGATCCTCTTATGCATTATCTACACTGGTCTATTTCACCCTCTATGATCTAATATTGTCTTCATATTTGTTTGTATTTTTTGGATATGATAAATTTTGTGAATTTGTTCATGTTGATGCAGAAAAATCCCAGTTCATACTGTGCTGCTTACAAGCTTACTAGGTCCAGATTTAAAGTCAGACGATGTAAAAAAGAGGTTTGGGTTTACTTGGTTTGCTGGAGTCAAACTTGTTAAATGGAATTACATTTTTGGCCTTTCTTTGATCCTTAGGTTGTCTCCTAGTTTGCCATAGCTCTTATTGGCAAAGCTTACTTGAAATTACGGCTAATTCTAGACTTCTAGTTACATAGCTTGTGTTTGGTTTCATTAGCTGCTTAATTCAGGAGGTGATTTTGGTAAATACTAAAAAGCAATGTGGTGTAAGGTTCATTGATTTATGCTAACTTGGAAAATTATATGATCAGATGGTGATAAACGGGCATGTATTTGAGTAGTTCTGAGCTAGTATTGGTAGAAAGTTCTATTCTCTCTTTCATTTTTCTTTTTCTTTTTGGTTGTTGAGAAATTAAGGGTTTTGCCCTTGGTCGAATAAGCTTTGAGTGATGCTATAAGGTTATTCAATACTTGATGGAGCAATCTCACGTTTTGTCTCCCAACTCCCTGTTTGTGAGTGTGCAGATGAATTTTTTTTTTTATGTGAACTTACTAGTAAATTCAGAAGCTTATGAATTTTATTAGTCATGAAGGAATTAGATGGAATACCAACTAGCTCTTAAAGTTACCTTTCCATAGTGTATTTATGTAGTTATGTGCACTTGACTTTACCATGGTTGACACTATTAAGATGAAATGAAAATTTGTAGGTGGATGAAGTGAAAATTGGTAGGTATCTCCAGAGTCCACTTGAATTCCATAGTCGTTAGTATGTGGAGTAAGTAAAGCCCATAATCAATTTACTCTTAACTTGCGTCGACCTAAAAACAGCATAATATTTTTTTAAAATTTGCTATACAGTTAGATGTTCATTTTAATGTGCTGAGAGAAACTAATGTGAATACATTTACTCAATGACGCTAAAAGTCCAATTTTTCTTCCTTGGAGTCTCTTGCTAATGCAAGTTCCTTTCTTTATCCTTTTCATGTAATTTTAATCACTTTAGTTTTTTTTGTACTAAATTACTGAATACTCAATGAAATTGGAACTTTTGGGATGATGGGCACTTGATGTTTTCCCCACTAGTATAAGATAGTCTTCCATACATTAGATTTATCAATGCATGGGGGTTTTTGTGTACTAATGCTTCCTTTTATCATGTCTTCTTGAGCTCTTCTTTTTCTTCTTTTGCTCTCAGATTACTTGCAATATTGGACTTGCTTTGTATATACTTCCTAGAATGTGTTCTAAATACCTTAATCAAAAGAATAAAGTAGCTCTTGAAGAAAATCCAACAGTAGATCTTGCTGCAGATGCTGCTCCTAGTTCAGTCAAGGGTCTAGTGCAATTTAGTTTTGAATCTGAAGTTTACCATATCTTCTCTACTCCTTTATGTAATCACAAAAGGTGTATATTTTTTCACTATACCTCATTTTAGAATATCTTGCTAGTGGAAGTCTCTTTTAGTGACAAAATCGACCTTGATGTTTTCTTCTCATGGAAATCATATTTCTTAGGGTATGGTTGCCACAAGATTTAGGAAACTAATGAGATATTTGCTTTGAATTGTGTTTGGAACAGCAATGGTGGAGTCCTTGACTTTAAAAATCTGGGCATAGGAGAAAGAAAGAGGAGCAGAGTTCTTTTATGATGGGGTAAGAAATTAGCTTCATCTATATAAACTTTGATTTTGGATTCAAGACTATCTTTCGTCCATTCCAGTCATCAAGACATATTTTAACCTTTTGAAATCGTTAATGACGCTTTTTTGCGTAAATGATCTATGTATCTTCCTCTAGTGATACTATTTTCCTCATCAGTAAATAACATATGAAACATACTCCCTCAGCTCCAATTTGACGATTCCACATCGAAGCAGTAACTTAGTGAGTGGGAAAGGCATACGGGTTCCCATTTGAAGAACTAGAAATTGAGTATTAGGGTCAAAGGATCTATGCTAACACTAAGTAGTGGGTGTGTACTTCACCACCTGATCTGCAACATTTTTGATTTTACCGATATGAAAAGGAATACAGGTAGAGTGTACATTTACCTGATAACAATTGTGTGAACCACTTTCTTTATAGTCACTTACAAACATGCACACACACACATGATGGCATGAAAGCTCATTTCTAGGGTTTTTATCACTTTGTTAAATGTATGGAATTATTTTGAAATTTCACTTCAAGTTCAGATACATGAGTTTGTCTTTCTCGAGCTGCTCGTAGTTTACCCTTGGCTAATACTTCACCTCAACAATGTTTATATATTGGAGTAAGTATTATAAGTCTACCTGGTGGATACGCCAGCCATTCTTTCTGTCTATTTGTGGTCTACATGAGCAACTTTTATTTCTTAATAATTTTAGAAGTATTGTCTAACTTGTTAAAAAAAAAATAAAAAATTGGAAGCACAATTTTCTTATAATGATAAAGTTTCATGAGCTTTATGTAGTGGATAGATTTGCTGGACTGTTAGTTGATGCAAATTAAACGTTCTGATTCTTGGCAAGGCATTTTAGATCGATGGGACGGATAGTCATGTGTAGGCTTGAGGTGAGCTAAGAATGAGTCATATCTCGCTCATAAAGAAACCTACAAACACTAATGCCTTTCTAATTTGGGTATTCTCCTTATTGTGTGCTTTTCAAAGTTTGTGTTCTATTAATTATTGGGTGCTTGTAAAAGTTTGTTTTCTATTTATTATTGGATGTAGCTCCCCTCTTCTTCCATGAAATTTTCTAATTTGGGTATACTCCTCCTTATTGTAGTTTGGAGATCTTGATTTGAGAATCGTTAACGTATCCACTTCACTCGGGGTACGCTGTTGCGACTCAGAGAGGTAATTGTTGGAGTTATACCGAGTCGATTATGTGATTGCTGTAATATTTAGGTAAGAATTAGTCATTACGAATCTGATTTAGTTCACTGAAGTTTTGATCTTTGATCCTTATGGCTGCATATCTTACATTATATTTGTGTGATTAGCTTAGCTCATGGTTGCTATGCTGAGTCCGATGAAATCTTGCTATGATAAAAATGATGAGGCTTCTATCTTTTATCATTATTATAATTTATAATTATATTAGGAAAATTTATTTAAAATGTAGCAAGTATCAATGGTGTGTGAAATATACTAGCTTTTCAAGTTTATAGTTTTTGATTTGTAAAGTAGTTTTTAAATTATATATGTTATAAAGGCAGTCATTTAGCTTTCGACTATCTTCTAGCTTTAAGCTATCTTTTTTCGACTCCTTATTTTAGCTAGTTAACAGTAAGCTAGTGAAAGTAGCTTACCAATTGAGTTGCTTGTTCATCTAAATTTTTTGCTTTCCACCAATTTTATAGTTATTTTAAGCTTTGAACTAGTTTTGCGGAACCTTTGTAACTTTCAGCTACCACTTTCTTAGCATTAAATGTCCTTTTAAGCTAACTTTTATATGCAAGGGAAGTAAAGGAATTAAAACACAATGAATATATACTTATATCTGGGAGTTAAGATGAACTGTCTCGTGCAGTTTAAAAATTTGTCCTTTTGTATGATATAGCCGAGAATGTATGCCCCAAGTTTTCTGAGGAATTTATGCATCCTTGTGCAGGTAACCATGATATACAAGGGAAAGGAACATGCTGAAATAGAGTTCATGTTTAGTTGCTAATATGAGTTCTGTGTTTTTATACTGCAACATTTTAAACTTGCTTCATGTTCCATTTTATTTCAATTTTTGTTGCTCTATTCTTCTGCTTCTTCATAATAATTTCTGTTATTAGTGCATATTATCACGAAGTGTTGATGCTTTTTAAATACTTTTTATGAACTAGATAACAGTATGCTCATTATTACTGGTGCAATTGAATACATGTTATTAAGTTCTTATTTTGCAATTGTGAATACTATTATCATTTGGTCAGTCATTAAGTGTTGGCATAAATACTTAAAACAAGTATGATATTGTAATAATGCTCTTCCTGCAATCCTACTGCTGGTCTGCTAGCAGTAGCTGATTTTTTTTTTGTTTTAAAAAAAGAAACAAATGCTTCGTTTGAAGGGAAAAATCGGAGCATTTATGAGCTCAAATGCTCCGGTTTTCCATTATAAACCGAAGCATTTGAGTTTTTTAGCTAGTAAAAAAGGCTCAAATGCTCCGGTTTTAATGAAAACCGGAGCATTTGTAAAATTCCCAAATGCTCGTATGACGTCTGCTACGGGTCAAATACGGAGCATTTGAGCATTTTTCTGCTAGTGTTTGTATAATCCCTATATAGTTTGGATTCCTAACACGGTTAGGATTATTATTTTGTAAATACTGGCTTAGAAATGTAATTTTCCGTAAGTTGTAGTCAATAACTACAACCACCGGTTTAATAAAATGATTTGTAGTATAATTATGCTCGTCTTTACAAATTTGACGAGTTTTCGTTAATTGTTTTAAGTTATTTTTTTAAAACAGAAAAACGAGTAGCACTTAGGCGCTGGAATTTTAGTCGTTTCCTAAAATCGGTAGTAATCAGTTTTCTTGATGGTTAAGTAATTGTTCATTGGATAAAGAATAAGAATATATTCTTTAACCACCAATCACATTCTTTTATCCGTTAGTTAAGGAATAAGAATCATGAAAAAGAATAAGAATATGAATAAGAATCAAATCCAAAGTGTAAGAGCCAATAATCGATTTTTTTTCGGAAGATTCGAACGGTGCGCCTGGCGCATGTGCGCCAGGCACATGATCCTGTGCCAGATGCATGATCATGCACCCACCGCACAACAGATTCCTGCGCCAGACGCAGGCCTGTGCGCCAAGCGCACGGTGCTGTGTCTAGCGCAATAATGCAGACAGTGTCTCTTTTGACATTCATCGATGCATTTCTACGTATTACGATGTATTTAGGAAATAATATTTTTTGAAAATCTGATTTTGCCTCATTGATGAAAAAATCTAAAGCGAATAAGAATAATTGCATTTCCAAAGAGATTTGATGATGTCATTAGAGTGATGTCATTAGGGTGATGTCATTAAGGTAATTTAGGATGGGAAAAATCAGATTTTTGGGTGAAAATTCTGATTGTTGGGTGAAAAATATGATTTTTTACCTTCTTCAAACCCTAGTTCACCACCTCATTTCCCTATAAATACCCCCCATATTTTTTTACTTCAACACAAACAATTTCACACAATAATTTTTCACAACAACAACTTCTCACAAGAAATCTTAATACTACTCTCCTCCTCAATTTCTTCATCTAAGCAAAAGTTATAATTAGTAAGTAAAGAAGTTCATCAAAAGAAAACACAAAAAAGGGTTTAAGTTAGTAATTAAGTAGATTTAAAAACTCGCTTAGAAATTAAGAAAATCACAGAAAAAAAGGTAGAAAACTTTGCAAAAGGAAGTGCATTATTGAGTTAGCAAGGTAAAGTTGTTATTTTTTCTTGATTATCTTCTTAATCACATAGTAACTTTATCTTTGTTTCTTATTATCGTTTTTTAATTTTTGGAGTGATTTGGGTATGTGGAAGTCCTAATAGGTTCCCAACCTTAAATCACCCCACCTAGAATAGTCAACTCTAATGGGGAGACTCTTAGGAAATATGTCCTTATGTGATTTTTATTAATCAAATTGTTATTCATCACCAAAAAAAGATATTTTCATTAAAAAATTCAAGAAGAGTTGTGCATAAACATCTCCATAAAAAGAAAATGTGATGCTGTAATTTTGGTCAGTTTTAATTTCGTACATCATTTCATTTTTCGTCTTTGTTATCATAATAGTTTATTGGATGTAATATTAAAAATCATACAACATTGTTGTGCAAAACCTATTTTGTCTAGTACCACATAAGCTTGTTCTGTCAATAAAGTTTAAAATAAACTCATTTAGACAAAACTAAAACATTAACTTTAAAGAAGACATTAGTAGCTTTCCAAACATATATAAAACATGTTCATATGAATTTTATACAATTTTATATCATTTTTAAAAAAACCTTCATGTAAATCACTAAATTCTAGAACACTGATTTTCTCTTCACTTAAACAAAAGAAATAAAAATGGTCTTTAAAATGTCCAATTCAGATGAAAATTTCCAATCGAGTCTTTCAAAGTGTCTAGAATGTTCATACCAAAATTCACTTCAAACTAAGTTCGGTAAGTTGGATTTCAAAGAACAAATTGAATAAAGGTCATGTTTTGACCAGTTTTAGCATAAAATTCACCATAATTCGAGTTTTCACTAAAAGCTTATGCAATTTTGACACAACATAAAGAACTCACTGACCTATCCATATAGGTATCACATGCTCAATTTGGCGCTTTGTACAGAAAGTTATGAATTGTATAATTCAGTATAAGAACAAAAGTGCAATCTCAAATCCCAATCATTCTAGGGCGACCATTATATCATACTGCTGGAGTTGATATATATGTTAAGAATGGCAAGTTAACTTTGTTGCTGGTGGTCTTTGTTGTATGCTTTGAAGCATTTGGAAAATGCCGAGCTTGCTGTTGCTGTATGCGTGTTGTTGTACAACAACGATTTTTTTTTAAAATAATATTTAGCAAATGCTCAAATTGTTAGGAAAAAACTGGAGCATTTGATTCACAAGTGCTTCGGTTTCTTCCTAACAACCAAAGCATTTGACACATTCCAAGCATATGAAATGAATCAAATGCTCTGGTTTTAATACAAACGGAATATTTGACAGATTAAATGCTCCGGTTTTCAACCGGAACATTTGATTAATGCTCGTATGATGTCTGCTACGGGTGAAATACGGAGCATTCGTACAGTTTTTTACCGGAGCACTTGATGTTTTTTCCACTAGTGTTGAATGGTTTGTAGGTGGTCTATGATTTATACCATTTGCACTATTAGTTCTATGTGATGAACAAAGTTTGTATCTTGGCTTATCATGATGGTATTGTAGACACCAAATTTTGAACCCCTTTTTCGTATAAATAATTTTTTTGAAAAGAAATACAAATAACGAAAACCGTCAAGTATTGTGGAGCGCGTGCCCCGTCGAAGGCATGTTTCTCCCTGGAGCGCGAGCCTCATTCCATCTTATGGTTTTATCTTTTTTTGCGTATTAGTCATTCAATTCTGGCTTAGAAATGTAATTTTCCGTAAGTTGTAGTTAATAACTACAACCACCGGTTTATAAAATGATTTGTAGTACATTCATGCTCGTCTTTACTAATTTGACGAGTTTTCGTTAATTGTTTTAAGTTAGTTTTTAAAATAATAGAAAAACGAGTCGCACTTAGGCGCCGGAATTTAAGTCGTCTCCCAAAATCGGTAGTAATCAGTTTTCTTGATGGTCAAGTCATTGTTCATTAGATAAAGAATAAGAATATATTCTTTAACCACCAATCACATTCTTTTATTCATTAGTTAAGGAATAAGAATCATGAAAAAGAATAAGAATATGAATATGAATCAAATCCAAAGAGTAAGAGCTAAGAATCCGATTTTTTTTCGGGAGATTCGAACTGTGCACATGGCGCATAAGCGCCAGACACATGATCATGCACGCAGCGCACAACAGATTCCTGCGCCAAACGCAGGCCTGTGCGCCAAGCGCACGGTGCTGTGTCTAGCGCAGGGCTTTGCGCTAAGCGCAGTAATGCAGTCAGTTTCTCTTTTTCACATTTTTCGATGCATTTCTACGTATTAGGATGTATTTAGGAAAGAATATTTTCTGAAAATCTAATTTTGCCTCATTGATGAAAAAATCTAATGAGAATAAGAATGTTTGTATTTCCAAAGAGATTTGATGATGTCATTAGAGTGATGTCATTAGGGTGATGTCATTAAGGTAATTTAGGATGTGAAAAATCTGATTTTTGGGTGAAAAATCTGATTTTTGGGTTTTTTATCTTCTTCAAACCCTAGTTCACCACCTCATTTCCCTATATATACCCCCATTTTTTTTACTTCAACACAAACAATTTCATACAACAACTTTTCACAACAACAACTTCTCACAATAAATCTCAATACTAGTCTCCTCCTCCTTAATTTCTCCATCTATGCAAAAGTTATAATTAGTAAGTAAAGAAGTTCAATAAAAGAAAAACACAAAAAAGGGTTTAAGTTAGTAATTAAGTGAATTTAAAAAGTCACTTAGAAATTATGAAAATCACAAAAAAAGGTAGAAAAATTTGCAAAAGGAAGTGCATAATTGAGTTAGCAAGGTAAAGTTGAAGTTCTTGTAATTTTTTCTTGATTATCTTCTTAATCACATACTAACTTTATCTTTGTTTTTTCTTATAATTTTTTGATTTTTGGAGTGCTTTGGGTATGTGGAAGTCCTAATCGGTTCCCAACCTTAAATCACCCCACCTAGAATAGTCAACTCTAATGGGGAGACTCTTAGGAAATATGTGCTTATGTGATTTTTATTAATCAAATTGTTATTCATCACCAAAAAAACATGTTTTCATAAAAAAATCCAAGAAGAGTTGTGCATAAACATCTCCATAAAAAGAAAATGTGATGCTGTAATTATGGTCAGTTTTAATTTCGTACATCATTTCATCGTCTATGTTATCATAATAGTTTATAGGATGTAATATTAAAAATCATATAACATTGTTGTGCAAAACCGATTTTGTCTAGTACCATATAAGCTTGTTCTGTAAAGTTTAAAATAAACTCATTTCGACAAAACTAAAAATATCAACTTTAAAGAAGACATTAGTTGCTTTCCAAATATAAAAAATTCAAGTTCATATGAATTTTATACAATTTTATATCATTTTTACAAAAACGTTCATTTAAATCACTAAATTCTAGAACACTGATTTCCTCTTCAGTTAAAAAAATAAATAAAAATGGTCTTAAAAATGTCCAGTCTGGTCTTTCAAAGTGTCTAGAATGTTCATACCAAAATTCACTCCAAAATAAGTTCGGTAAGTTGGATTTCAAAGAACATATTGAATAAAGGTCTTGTTTTGAACAGTTTTAGCATAAATTTCACCATAATCCGAGTTGTCTCTAAAAGCTTATGAAATTTTGACACAACATAAATAACTCACTGACTTATCCATATATGTATCACATGCTCAGTTTGGCACTTTGTAAAGAACGTTATGAATTTTATAATTCAGTACAAGAACAAAAGTGCGATATCAAATCACAATCAATCTAGGTCGACCATTCCTTAATATAGATGCTAAGAATGGCAAGTTAACTTTGTTGCTGGTGGTCTTTGTTGTATGCAATGAAGCATTTGGAAAATGCCGAGCTTGCTGTTGTTGTATGCTTGTTGTTGTACAACGATTTTTTTTGAAAAATATTAATTAGCAAATGCTGAAATTGTTAGGAAAAAACTGGAGCATTTGATTCACAAGTGCTTCGGTTTCTTCCTAACAACCAAAGCATTTGACACATTCCAAGCATATGAATTGCATCAAATGCTCTGGTTTTAATACAACCGGAACATTTGACAGATTAAATGCTCCGATTTTCAACCGGAGCATTTGATTAATGCTCTTATGATGTCTGCTACGGGTTTTTTACCGGAGCACTTGATGTTTTTTCCACTAGTGTTGAATGGTTTGTAGGTGGTCTATGGTTTATACCATTTGCACTATTAGTTTTAGGAAAAATTGACGCTATGGGGCTCAACTATGAGCGGTTTTCTTTAATAGATCCCAACTATCAATAACCCAGTGGAGGTCCTAACTTTGGGGGATGTTATCTTTTATTGGACCCAAATGACCTACTACTTGCTAAGTAGGTCAACTGATATAATTTTCTTTTATGTTTTAATTTTTTAAATCATTAAACGCCTCCTATTCCCTAAACTCATTAACCAGGGATTAGGATATCTCATGCTTCCATGAAGCACGAAGGAAGAGGGCGAGGGTGGGAGGCGGGGCACAAGCAGCGACCACGACTGGAGGGTGGAGCTCCGGCTGGGCGGCGGCGAGGCTCGGAGGCGGCTGCAGGGCAGCAACCATATTTTTCTCCCTCATGACTTATTATACCCTTTTCTTTGAGATCTGCAAGCTTCTTTGATTTCAATAATTCTTCCTTTGATTTCACCTATTTGCAGGTTCTCTAATCTAGTGATATGCCCACTTTTCTTTTTTACTGCCTCCTCAAGGTCTATTTCTGATTTTTTTCCTGTTACAACTTCATTATCTTGAGTTTCATTTCAGTCTTATATTTCTTACTTCCATGCTATTAGAAGGTTTTACTTTTTTTGATGTTAAATTACTAGAAAATTACAATTTGGAGTTCAATTTTTTTTTATGCAATTTGGGTTTTTATGTAACTCTAATTAAAAGGCATCCATATAATTCCTCATGAGTTGCTCATCCTTTATCTCCTTCATCTTCTCCTGCATTTCAGGTTTTTCAAGAACAATTAAAGCTTGATACATTTTCCCCTAAAATGGCTGAAAATTGTTGGTTTATGCTATCCATTTGAATCTCTTGAGTGTTCACCGAAATTGTTGAGAGAACTCGAAATCCCTAATATCTATCTTTCTCTCTCACCTGTTGTTGTTGTTATTATGCTTTTCGCTGCTAGTTTGTGTTTGTAGCCGGTAGAAGAAGGGGAGTGGGAAACGACGACAAAAGAAAAGGAGCAGTGTTAAGGGTGGTGGACTGCGGTGGGGGTGGAAGCGACGAGAGCGATAGAGGAGGCGTCTTAGAGCCTGGTGGGTACTGGTTGGATTGTAATGATATGGGGTAGGGGTTAGAGCAAGAAAAGTTCGAATAAAAATTCAGACGAGTGGAGAGAGAAAGGACTGGGCTTTGCCCCACAGGTGATATTGATGAGCAACAACACCACCAGTAGTGGCGGTTGACGAGCGGTTGACGAGTGGTAAAGGATGAAGAAGGAGAGGGGTAGACGAAGAAGAAGATAAAGGTGATATCACGTGATTTTTAATTGAGTCACGTGACTCATAACCTGCTCCAGCAGGTGAAGTAACCTGAAGGGTCCAATAAAAGATAATACCTCCCAAAGTTAGGACCTCAACTGGATTATTGATAGTTGGGATCTATTAAAGAAAACCGCTCATAGTTGAGCCCTATAGCGTCAATTTTTCCTTAGTTTTATGTGATGAACAAAGTTTGTATCTTGGCTTCTCATGATGGTATTGTAGACACCAAATTTTGAACCCATTTTTCGTATAATTAAGAATTATGAAAAGAAATAAAAATAACGAAAACCGTCAAGTATTGTGGAGTGCGCGCCCCGTCAAAGACATTTTTCGTCTCGGAGCGCGACTCTCATTCCATCGTATGGTTTTTTCTTTTTTTTTTTTGCGTATTCCGACTTAGAAAAGTAATTTTCCATAAATTGTAATCAATAACTACAACCACCGGTTTAATAAAATGATTTGTAGTATAATCATGCTCGTCTTTACTAATTTTGACGAGTTTTCGTTAATTGTTTTAAGTTAATTTTTAAAAAAACAGAAAAACGAGTTGCACTTAGGCGCCGGAATTTTAGTCGTTTCCCAAAATCGATAGTCATCAGTTTTCTTGATGGTCAAGTCATTGTTCATTTGATAAAGAATAAGAATATATTCTTTTACCACCAATCACATTCTTTTATTCATTAGTTAAGGAATAAGAATCATGAAAAAGAATAAGAATATATGCTTGAACTAGTTAGACTGTGAGGATTCATTCTAGCCTTTGGATCTATATTTATATCCAGTCTATTCTTGTGTGTTAGTTCCTCGTAGCATTCATATCTTGATTTTGGCAATGTACTCGTTAATTTTTGATGACTTTGAACATGTGCTGTGATAGAGGCGTTCATTTGTTTAATTTTTAAGCCTCAGAGTTGTTACGTAAATTATTTTCCTCCCTAGCCCCGCTAAGCCTAATGACTTTTTGTCTCTATATTGAGCCACATTACACACCCTGAGCCTTTACAATAATTATTGTCCCAAGCCTAGCTTGGTGGAGCATTTGTTAGGTTGATACTATGATGTGTGGTTGATTCCGTGGGTTGGTTGGAAATAATATAATGTTGGTACAAAGAAAAGAACAAAAGTAAAGTGGATAAAAAATAATTTAATACATGAAAAGTCTCCATGATCTTCATTCATTAAGTTTCAAAATAAATTTAATTCATGAAAAATTATTGAAAATTATACTGAAGGAGAAGACTATTGGTTGGTTCGTGAGATTTCAAAGTTGGTTATTATTTTGGTCATGTTGTTGAGGCCATGAGAGTTGTTTCGACCACATCTAGTCTTTACTAGTGTTTTTGCTCCACTTTTCTTGGCTTTTCCACCACATTCCCTTAATAATTTCCTTACCTTTACTCGAGCCCTATTACAACCCTAAGAAAGACCTCTCGAGCACGTGTTTGATTGTTTATTGGATTAATACTGAGTCAATTTGCCAAAGTTAAAGATTAAGTTTGTTATTTGAGTCGACTTGATTAGGATGAACGATGTTATACCTTTCTAAACACATACGAGTGTGAGCGGGAAGGTACATTATGGTTGGGTTGATGAGTGATCGGGCACGTATTATGCTTGCCACAAAATTGAGAGGAGTGACACCTCGATGAGCTCCTTTTCAAGATTTTCTTGTTATGTAGGGCAACTGCATTTGATGGTTTGCTTAGGTGATTGGTGGTCAGGGTGATCAGAGCAACTGAACTTGAATTTTGCTTGCTTGAAGAATTTTGAGTTTGAAAATGTTTGAGCCTGCATTGCTTATCTGAGGGGTGAAGCAATTATATTCATATTCATGTTGTGCTTTGCTTGGGGACAAGCGCAGGTTTAGCTTGAGGGAGTTTGATGTTATGGTTTTATATAGAGTTTTTCCCCCCTATTATAAGCTAAAAAGGATGTCAACGGTGCTATTAGGAGCCATTTTGTGCTAACTTTCTCCATCTAGTTGTGGTTTTCTGGTTTGTGTCGAATTGCAGGTTTTAGGGAATTATTTCCCTATTTTCTACACTTATATGACCGTTACACTGGATTGGAGAGGTTTGATGTTGAGTTCCAAGGTCCCGAGGACACTTTTCGGGACCCTTGAGCAAAAGAAGAGTTGAAGACTTGGCACTTGAAGCCAAGAGCGAAGAAAAGCGTCCAGGCTCGATCATATCGAGGGTCCAAGCCCGATCGGGCTCCCACGAGTGACAACAAGCAATTTTGTTGCGGGCCCGATCGGGCGTCCTTCGCCTTTTCGTAATTCGCTGTTGAAGCCCGATTGGGCGGGTCGGCTCGATTGCATCGGGCGTGCCTGTGTGTACTGCTGCGTGTGCTGTTGATGAAGATTGAGCATCCCGATTACATCGGGCGTTTGCCCATTTTGTGCTAAGAACAGATTGTTGAACCCGATTTCATCGGGCATGTTTTGCCCGATCAGGCGGTTAACCCAACACACTTATTTAATATTTTCCGGGCTATTTTTTGTAATACTTTTCCTATTTGTTTTAGGTTTAGTATATATCCAAATTAGAATATTACTATTCATCTTTTGTTTAGCCCTTGTTTTCATAGTTTTCTTTTGTTTAGTATATATCCAAACCTTAGTTTATTGCTTTTGTCTTTGGAATCAAGATCAAACCCTCGGATTATTCGCAAGTTTAATATAGTTCTTCAATTTGGTAATCTTCTTTATTGCTTTCTCTATTATTAATTAGATTCATTTCTTAGTTATTTACAATCGTTCCAAGTATGAATTTTTATATTGAGTTTGTTATTCTTTTCGTAAACATGAGTGAGTAGTTTTATTTCTAGGGTTGTGGGGATCTATGTATGCAATGAGGGATTGATAGATTAGTCTAATTGCTTTCTATTTCAATTGTTTCCTGTGGTTGAATCTTTCATGCTAGATTTACAAATTAGGCCTAATTTGTATTTCTACTATCGCTATACTGAATCTGCTTCGAGAGGAGAGATACCGTATAAGCTTTCAATCATTAGGCAGAGTGATCCTTGACCATGCGAGAGCGGCTAGGTGATCTTTGAGGGAGGTAATGTTCGAGAGAAATTACATGTGCCTTAGATAATTTGACTTATTAGGTAGTTGTTATTTGACCCTGATTTCCCGAATTGTATCCATAGTGATCCATAATCCTAGTTCTTTATTAATTGATTCATACCCTCGTATTTAATTCTGTTATTGGTTAGTTCGGTAAAACAACTCTTTTCATCTTATTTAGTTAGTATAATATTAGAGTTCAGATACAATAGTATAGCTATCTCCCTGTGGATTCGATCCTGACTTCCCTGACTACTAGTTAGTGGACCTTAGGTTTTTTTTGATAAGGTGATACGACTTTAGCCTGTCACCAACACACCATTATTTTATACCAACGTTGTCTAGCAAAACCCTATCCACCTCCACTGTTGGATAGGCATTCAACCCATCATAGCAGCTGGAGTGAGTACAAGGTATTTCTCGAGGATGCAACAACGAGGTTTTCAATTATGTGTTCTACTATTTGGAGTTCTCTAACATGTTGTTCCTCCTTAGTAACACAAGTTTTAGTTCTAGCGCCCTTTCGGCCATCTTCTACGCCGTTTCCAGCTCCATCAGCGCAAGGCATGTCATTCAAAGTTTGTACAAGGTAGCTCCACCTAGTTGTGTTGGTTTGATCTGTTTTTTTTTTTTTTTTTTAATTTCAGATGTCATGTTTTTTTTTTTTTTTTTTTTTTTTTTTTTCCGTTCTACTATCCAAGTGGGACATTTAGTGTTTTAGTTGTTTCCAATTAGGAACATATTTAGTGGTAGTTTCTATTTTTGTTTATTCTATAGCAGCAATACCTCCTGGACGATAGCCATATATTCGGCTCCGCAGCTTAGCCCAAATCCGCAACTTGCGTGGGCCCTTCCCCTTTGGCCAGCAGCGCTCTCCTCTCCTCTACGTAGATTGTGGTTGTTGCTTCCCTCGTCATTATTAGGTTACTGTTACTTCTCCATTTGATCTCGGGTTATCCTCCATCTTCTGATGCATGATACAGATCCAGTCTGAGTGTCCGACTTTGTCCCCCTCCGACTGCGGGGGTGTGATATAGAATATATTGAGGATAATATTTTCTCATTGGTTAAGGATATATTTTACTAGTGGAAAAATACTCTTTTGCTACATTACAAATGCTTGGGTTGTTGGATAACCCGAGCATTTGATAGCCTATCTGAGAAATGAATATTTTTTTTACAAATGCTCGGGTTTTTTGAAACAACCCGAGCATTTGAGTAATTTAATTAAAAAATGATATAATCTCTTTCTCAAACTCCCCCTTTTTCCCCTTTTATCCCAACTTGCTCCACAAAACCCCCTCCACCCCTCTCTCTCTCTCTCTCTCTCTCTCTCTCTGCCCCGTTCTTAACAAATTTGTTCTTTAGTTCCGTTCTTTAGTTCCGATCTTCAGCGCCGTTCTTCGGCAGCGGCGGCAGAACGCAGAGGCGATGTTGGTGCAACAGGCAGTATAGCAGGAGGAGAGAGAAGGTAACCTAATTCTTGCTTTCCCTCTCCTTGCTCTCATATATAGAGGCAAACCTAATTTTCTCGCCTTTTTCGTCTCCGGTAACCTCTTTCGTCTCAGATCTTTGTTCTCTCTTCTCATCTTTTCGTGTTGTATTCCTATGCCTCAGATTTCTTTTCGTGTGTCTATTTTAGGTTTTGCGAATTGATGGTTATAATCTTGCATGATTTTGGTTTTGTTTTGGGGAGTCTTTTTTTCCTGTTTGTGTTTGTTTTGAGGTGTATGTGGATCTGAAGTTGCTAATTTCGCAGGGTATGTTGCTCCGCTAACTTTGTTGAGAAACATGTAAAATTGAAGGTCTTGCTGCTATTAGACTAATTTCAGAAGATTCAGTTTGAATTTGTGAGGATTTTTGTTGTTTGAGAAGTTATGTGCGATAACAGCTTTTGTGAAAGTTGTTTAGTGTCAATGAATTTTCTTCTAACATTTTTTTCATTTCTCCTAAATTTCATATTAACCCTCACAAATGTTCTTCAACTGACTGAAAAAAGCTAACTGATGTCCTTCTACAATTTTCTTGCATGCCTTTAACTTTTTGAATTTTTTGTGCTTGAATTTCTTTGTACCTAAAGCTGATGCACGAGAATAATAATAATAGTAGTGATAGTACAACAATAGATTTGGGCTGGTGTCATTTATGTTGTTAAATTCAGATCCTCTTATGCTTTATCTACACTGGTCTATTTCACCCTCTCTGATCTAATATTGTCTTCATATTTGTTTGTATTTTTTGGATATGATGAATTTTGTGAATTTGTTCATGTTGATGCAGAAAAATCCCAGTTCATACTGTGCGGCTTACAAGCTTACTAGGTCCAGATTTAAAGTCAGACGATGTAAAAGAGAGGTTTGGGTTTACTTGGTTTGCTGGAGTCAAACTTGTTAAATAGAGTTACATTTTTGGCCTTTCTTTGATCCTTAGGTTGTCTCCTAGTTTGCCATAGCTCTTATTGGCAAAGCTTACTTGAAATTACGGCTAATTCTAGACTTCTAGTTACATAGCTTGTGTTTGGTTTCATTAGCTGCTTAATTCATGAGGTGATTTTGGTAAATACTAAAAAGCAATGTGGTGTAAGGTTCATTGATTTATGCTAACTTGGAAAATTATATGATCAAATGGTGATAAACGGGCATGTATTTGAGTAGTTCTGAGCTAGTATTGGTAGAAAGTTCTATTCTCTCTTTCATTTTTCTTTTTCTTTTTGGTTGTTGAGAAATTAAGGGTTTTGCCCTTGGTCGAATAAGCTTTGAGTGATGCTATAAGGTTATTCAATACTTGATGGAGCAATCTCACGTTTTGTCTCCCAACTCCCTGTTTGTGAGTGTGCAGATGAATTTTTTTTTTTTTTTATGTGAACTTACTAGTAAATTCAAAAGCTTATGAATTTTATTAGTCATGAAGGAATTAGATGGAATACCAACTAGCTCTTAAAGTTACCTTTCCATAGTGTATTTATGTAGTTATGTGCACTTGACTTTACCATGGTTGACACTATTAAGATGAAATGAAAATTTGTAGGTGGATGAAGTGAAAATTGGTAGGTATCTCCAGAGTCCACTTGAATTCCATAGTCGTCAGTATGTGGAGTAAGTAAAGCCCATAATCAATTTACTCTTAACTTGCGTCGACCTAAAAACAGCGTAATCTGAAATTGCATGAATTATTTTTTTAAAATTTGCTATACAGTTAGATGTTCATTTTAATGTGCTGAGAGAAACTAATGTGAATACATTTACTCAATGACGCTAAAAGTCCCATTTTTCTTCCTTGGAGTCTCTTGCTAATGCAAGTTCCTTTCTTTATCCTTTTCATGTTATTTTAATCACTTTAGTTTTTTTCGTACTAAATTACTGAATACTCAATGAAATTGGAACTTTTGGGATGATGGGCACTTGATGTTTTCCCCACTAGTATAAGATAGTCTTCCATACATTAGATTTATCAATGCATGGGGGTTTTTGTGTACTAATGCTTCCTTTTATCATGTCTTCTTGAGCTCTTCTTTTTCTTCTTTTGCTCTCAGATTACTTGCAATATTGGACTTGCTTTGTATATACTTCCTAGAATGTGTTCTAAATACCTTAATCAAAAGAATAAAGTAGCTCTTGAAGAAAATCCAACAATAGATCTTGCTGCAGATGCTGCTCCTAGTTCAGTCAAGGGTCTAGTGCAATTTAGTTTTGAATCTGAAGTTTACCATATCTTCTCTACTCCTTTATGTAATCACAAAAGGTGTATATTTTTTCACTATACCTCATTTTAGAATATCTTGCTAGTGGAAGTCTCTTTTAGTGACAAAATCGACCTTGATGTTTTCTTCTCATGGAAATCAGATTTCTTAGGGTATGGTTGCCACAAGATTTAGGAAACTAATGAGATATTTGCTTTGAATTGTGTTTGGAACAGCAATGGTGGAGTCCTTGACTTTAAAAATCTGGGCATAGGAGAAAGAAAGAGGAGCAGAGTTCTTTTATGATGGGGTAAGAAATTAGCTTCATCTATATAAACTTTGATTTTGGATTCAAGACTATCTTTCGTCCATTCCAGTCATCAAGACATATTTTAACCTTTTGAAATCATTAATGACGCTTTTTTGCGTAAATGATCTATGTATCTTCCTCTAGTGATACTATTTTCCTCATCAGTAAATAACATATGAAACATACTCCCTCAGCTCCAATTTGAGGATTCCACATCGAAGCAGTAACTTAGTGAGTGGGAAAGACATACGGGTTCCCATTTGAAGAACTAGAAAATGAGTATTAGGGTCAAAGGATCTATGCTAACACTGAGTAGTGGGTGTGTGCTTCACCACCTGATCTGCAACATTTTTGATTTTACCGATATGAAAAGGAATACAGGTAGAGTGTACATTTACCTGATAACAATTGTGTGAACCACTTTCTTTATAGTCACTTACAAACATGCACACACACACATGATGGCATGAAAGCTCATTTCTAGGGTTTTTATCACTTTGTTAAATGTATGGAATTATTTTGAAATTTCACTTCAAGTTCAGATACATGAGTTTGTCTTTCTCGAGCTACTCGTAGTTTACCCTTGGCTAATACTTCACCTCAACAATGTTTATATATTGGAGTAAGTATTATAAGTCTACCTGGTGGATACGCCAGCCATTCTTTCTGTCTATTTGTGGTCTACATGAGCAACTTTTATTTCTTAATAATTTTAGAAGTATTGTCTAACTTGTTAAAAAAAAATAAAAAATTGGAAGCATAATTTTCTTATAATGATAAAGTTTCATGAGCTTTATGTAGTGGATAGATTTGCTGGACTGTTGGTTGATGCAAATTAAACGTTCTGATTCTTGGCAAGGCATTTTAGATCGATGGGACGGATAGTCATGTGTAGGCTTGAGGTGAGCTAAGAATGAGTCATATCTCGCTCATAAAGAAACCTACAAACACTAATGTCTTTCTAATTTGGGTATTCTCCTTATTGTGTGCTTGTAAAAGTTTATGTTCTATTAATTATTGGGTGCTTGTAAAAGTTTGTTTTCTATTTATTATTGGAAGTATCTCCCCTCTTCTTCCATGAAATTTTCTAATTTGGGTATACTCCTCCTTATTGTAGTTTGGAGATCTTGATTTGAGAATCGTTAACGTATCCACTTCACTCGGGGTACGCTGTTGCGACTCAGAGAGGTAATTGTTGGAGTTATTCCGAGTCGATTATGTGATTGCTGTAATATTTAGGTGAGAATTAGTCATTACGGATCTGATTTAGTTCACTGAAGTTTTGATCTTTGATCCTTATGGCTGCATATCTTACATTATATTTGTGTGATTAGCTTAGCTCATGGTTGCTATGCTGAGTCCGATGAAATCTTGCTATGATAAAAATGATGAGGCTTCTATCTTTTATCATTATTATAATTTATAATTATATTAGGAAAATTGATTTAAAATGTAGCAAGTATCAATGGTGTGTGAAATATACTAGCTTTTCAAGTTTATAGTTTTTGATTTGTAAAGTAGTTTTTAAATTATATATGTTATCTTCTAGCTTTAAGCTATCTTTTTTCGACTCCTTATTTTAGGTAGTTAACAGTAAGCTAGTGAAAGTAGCTTACCAATTGAGTTGCTTGTTCATCTAAATTTTTTGCTTTCCACCAATTTTATAGTTATTTTAAGCTTTGAACTAGTTTTGCGGAACCTTTGTAACTTTCAGCTACCACTTTCTTAGCATTAAATGTCCTTTTAAGCTAACTTTTATATGCAAGGGAAGTAAAGGAATTAAAACACAATGAATATATACTTATATCTGGGAGTTAAGATGAACTGTCTCGTGCAGTTTAAAAATTTGTCCTTTTGTATGATATAGCCGAGAATGTATGCCCCAAGTTTTCTGAGGAATTTATGCATCCTTGTGCAGGTAACCAGGATATACAAGGGGAAGGAACATGCTGAAATAGAGTTCATGTTTTGTTGCTAATACAAGTTCTGTGTTTTTATACTGCAACATTTTAAACTTGCTTCATGTTCCATTTTATTTCAATTTTTGTTGCTCTATTCTTCTGCTTCTTCATAATAATTTCTATTATTAGTGCATATTATCACGAAGTGTTGATGCTTTTTAAATACTTTTTATGAACTAGATAACAGTATGCTCATTATTACTGGTGCAATTGAATACATGTTATTAAGTTCTTATTTTGCAATTGTGAATACTATTATCATTTGGTCAGTCATTAAGTGTTGGCATAAATACTTAAAACAAGTATGATATTGTAATAATGCTCTTCCTGCAATCCTACTGCTGGTCTGCTAGCAGTAGCTGAATTTTTTTTGTTTTAAAAAAAGAAACAAATGCTTCGTTTGAAGGGAAAAACCGAAGCATTTATGAGCTCAAATGCTCCGGTTTTCCATTATAAACCGAAGCATTTGAGGTTTTTAGCTAGTAAAAAAGGCTCAAATGCTCCGGTTTTAATGAAAACCGGAGCATTTGTAAAATTCCCAAATGCTCGTATGACGTCTGCTACGGGTCAAATACGGAGCATTTGCGGGCTTTTTAACCGGAGCATTTGAGCATTTTTCCGCTAGTGTTTGTATAATCCCTATATAGTTTGGATTCCTAACATGGTTAGGATTATTATTTTGTAAATACTGGCTTAGAAATGTAATTTTCCGTAAGTTGTAGTCAATAACTACAACCACCGGTTTAATAAAATGATTTGTTGTATAATTATGCTCGTCTTTACAAATTTGACGAGTTTTCGTTAATTGTTTTAAGTTATTTTTTTAAAAACAGAAAAACGAGTCGCACTTAGGCGCTGGAATTTTAGTCGTTTCCTAAAATCGGTAGTAATCAGTTTTCTTGATGGTTAAGTAATTGTTCATTGGATAAAGAATAAGAATATATTCTTTAACCACCAATCACATTCTTTTATCCGTTAGTTAAGGAATAAGAATCATGAAAAAGAATAAGAATATGAATAATAATCAAATCCAAAGTGTAAGAGCCAATAATCGATTTTTTTTCGGAAGATTCGAACGGTGCGCCTGGCGCATGTGCGCCAGGCACATGATCCTGTGCCGGATGCATGATCATGCACCCACCGCACAACAGATTCCTGCGCCAGACGCAGGCCTGTGCTCCAAGCGCACGGTACTGTGTCAAGCGCAATAATGCAGACAGTGTCTCTTTTGACATTCTTCGATGCATTTCTACGTATTACGATGTATTTAGGAGATAATATTTTTTGAAAATCTGATTTTGCCTCATTGATGAAAAAATCTAAAGAGAATAAAAATATTTGCATTTCCAAAGAGATTTGATGATGTCATTTGAGTGGTGTCATTAGGGTGATGTCATTAAGGTAATTTAGGATGGGAAAAATTAGATTTTTGGGTGAAAATTCTGATTGTTGGGTGAAAAATATGATTTTTTACCTTCTTCAAACCCTAGTTCACCACCTCATTTCCCTATAAATACCCCCCATATTTTTTTACTTCAACACAAACAATTTCACACAATAATTTTTCACAACAACAACTTCTCACAAGAAATCTCAATACTACTCTCCTCCTCAATTTCTTCATCTAAGCAAAAGTTATAATTAGTAAGTAAAGAAGTTCATCAAAAGAAAACACAAAAAAGGGTTTAAGTTAGTAATTAAGTAGATTTAAAAACTCGCTTAGAAATTAAGAAAATCACAGAAAAAAAGGTAGAAAACTTTGCAAAAGGAAGTGCATCATTGAGTTAGCAAGGTAAAGTTGTTATTTTTTCTTGATTATCTTCTTAATCACATAGTAACTTTATCTTTGTTTCTTCTTATCGTTTTTTAATTTTTGGAGTGATTTGGGTATGTGGAAGTCCTAATAGGTTCCCAACCTTAAATCACCCCACCTAGAATAGTCAACTCTAATGGGGAGACTCTTAGGAAATATGTCCTTATGTGATTTTTATTAATCAAATTGTTATTCATCACCAAAAAAAGATATTTTCATTAAAAAATTCAAGAAGAGTTGTGCATAAACATCTCCATAAAAAGAAAATGTGATGCTGTAATTATGGTCAGTTTTAATTTCGTACATCATTTCATTTTTCGTCTATGTTATCATAATAGTTTATAGGATGTAATATTAAAAATCATACAACATTGTTGTGCAAAACCTATTTTGTCTAGTGCCACATAAGCTTGTTCTGTCAATAAAGTTTAAAATAAACTCATTTAGACAAAACTAAAAACATTAACTTTAAAAAAGACATTAGTAGCTTTCCAAACATATTAAAATCATGTTCATATGAATTTTATACAATTTTATATCATTTTTACAAAAACGTTCATGTAAATCACTAAATTCTAGAACACTGATTTTCTCTTCACTTAAACAAAAGAAATAAAAATGGTCTTTAAAATGTCTAATTCAGATGAAAATTTCCAGTCGAGTCTTTCAAAGTGTCTAGAATGTTCATACCAAAATTCACTTCAAACTAAGTTCGGTAAGTTGGATTTCAAAGAACAAATTGAATAAAGGTCATGTTTTGACCAGTTTTAGCATAAAATTCACCATAATTCGAGTTGTCACTAAAAGCTTATGCAATTTTGACACAACATAAAGAACTCATTGACCTATCCATATATGTATCACATGCTCAATTTGGCTCTTTGTACAGAAAGTTATGAATTGTATAATTCAGTATAAGAACAAAAGTGCAATCTCAAATCCCAATCATTCTAGGGCGACCATTATATCATACTGCTGGAGATGATATATATGTTAAGAATGGCAAGTTAACTTTGTTGCTGGTGGTCTTTGTTGTATGCTTTGAAGCATTTGGAAAATGCCGAGCTTGCTGTTGCTGTATGCTTGTTGTTGTACAACAACGATTTTTTTTTAAATAATATTTAGCAGATGCTCAAATTGTTAGGAAAAAACTGGAGCATTTGATTCACAAGTGCTTCGGTTTCTTCCTAACAACCAAAGCATTTGACACATTCCAAGCATATGAAATGAATCAAATGCTCTGGTTTTAATACAAACGGAACATTTGACAGATTAAATGCTCCGGTTTTCAACCGGAACATTTGATTAATGCTCGTATGATGTCTGCTACGGGTCAAATACGGAGCATTCGTACAGTTTTTTACCGGAGCACTAGATGTTTTTTCCACTAGTGTTGAATGGTTTGTAGGTGGTCTATGATTTATACCATTTGCACTATTAGTTCTATGTGATGAACAAAGTTTGTATCTTGGCTTATCATGATGGTATTGTAGACACCAAATTTTGAACCCCTTTTTCGTATAAATAATTTTTTTTGAAAAGAAATACAAATAACGAAAACCGTCAAGTATTGTGGAGCGCGTGCCCCGTCGAAGGCATGTTTCTCCCTGGAGCACGAGCCTCATTCCATCTTATGGTTTTATCTTTTTTTGCGTATTAGTCATTCAATTCTGGCTTAGAAATGTAATTTTCCGTAAGTGTAGTTAATAACTACAACCACCGGTTTATAAAATGATTTGTAGTACATTCATGCTCGTCTTTACTAATTTGACGAGTTTTCGTTAATTGTTTTAAGTTAGTTTTTAAAATAATAGAAAAACGAGTCGCACTTAGGCGCCGAAATTTAAGTCGTCTCCCAAAATCGGTAGTAATCAGTTTTCATGATGGTCAAGTCATTGTTCATTAGATAAAGAATAAGAATATATTCTTTAACCACCAATCACATTCTTTTATTCATTAGTTAAGGAATAAGAATCATGAAAAAGAATAAGAATATGAATAAGAATCAAATCTAAAGAGTAAGAGCCAAGAATCCGATTTTTTTTCGGGAGATTCGAACTGTGCACATGGCGCATAAGCGCCAGACACATGATCATGCGCGCAGCGCACAACAGATTCCTGTGCCAAACGCTGGCCTGTGCGCCAAGCGCACGGTGCTGTGTCTAGCGCAGGGCTTTGCGCTAAGCGCAGTAATGCAGTCAGTTTCTCTTTTTCACATGTTTCGATGCATTTCTACGTATTAGAATGTATTTAGGAAAGAATATTTTCTGAAAATCTGATTATGCCTCATTGATGAAAAAATCTAATGAGAATAAGAATGTTTGTATTTCCAAAGAGATTTGATGATGTCATTAGAGTGATGTCATTAGGGTGATGTCATTAAGGTAATTTAGGATGTGAAAAATCTGATTTTTGGGTGAAAACTCTGATTTTTGGATTTTTACCTTCTTCAAACCCTAGTTCACCACCTCATTTCCCTATATATACCCCCATTTTTTTTACTTCAACACAAACAATTTCATACAACAACTTTTCACAACAACAACTTCTCACAATAAATCTCAATACTAGTCTCCTCCTCCTTAATTTCTCCATCTATGCAAAAGCTATAATTAGTAAGTAAAGAAGTTCAATAAAAGAAAAACACAAAAAAGGGTTTAAGTTAGTAATTAAGTGAATTTAAAAAGTCACTTAGAAATTAAGAAAATCACAAAAAAGGTAGAAAAATTTGCAAAAGGAAGTGCATAATTGAGTTAGCAAGGTAAAGTTGAAGTTCTTGTAATTTTTTCTTGATTATCTTCTTAATCACATACTAACTTTATCTTTGTTTTTTCTTATCATTTTTTGATTTTTGGAGTGCTTTGGGTATGTGGAAGTCCTAATAGGTTCCCAACCTTAAATCACCCCACCTAGAATAGTCAACTCTAATGGGGAGACTCTTAGGAAATATGTGCTTATGTGATTTTTATTAATCAAATTGTTATTCATCACCAAAAAAACATGTTTTCATAAAAAAATCCAAGAAGAGTTGTGCATAAACATCTCCATAAAAAGAAAATGTGATGCTGTAATTATGGTCAGTTTTAATTTCGTACATCATTTCATCGTCTATGTTATCATAATAGTTTATAGGATGTAATATTAAAAATCATATAACATTGTTGTGCAAAACCGATTTTGTCTAGTACCATATAAGCTTGTTCTGTAAAGTTTAAAATAAACTCATTTCGACAAAACTAAGAATATCAACTTTAAAGAAGACATTAGTTGCTTTCCAAATATAAAAAAATCAAGTTCATATGAATTTTATACAATTTTATATCATTTTTACAAAAACGTTCATTTAAATCACTAAATTCTAGAACACTGATTTCCTCTTCAGTTAAAAAAATAAATAAAAATGGTCTTAAAAATGTCCAGTCTGGTCTTTCAAAGTGTCTAGAATGTTCATACCAAAATTCACTCCAAAATAAGTTCGGTAAGTTGGATTTCAAAGAACATATTGAATAAAGGTCTTGTTTTGAACAGTTTTAGCATAAATTTCACCATAATCCGAGTTGTCTCTAAAAGCTTATGAAATTTTGACACAACATAAATAACTCACTGACTTATCCATATATGTATCACATGCTCAGTTTGGCACTTTGTAAAGAACGTTATGAATTTTATAATTCAGTACAAGAACAAAAGTGCAATATCAAATCACAATCAATCTAGGTCGACCATTCCTTAATATAGATGTTAAGAATGGCAAGTTAACTTTGTTGCTGGTGGTCTTTGTTGTATGCAATGAAGCATTTGGAAAATGCCGAGCTTGCTGTTGTTGTATGCTTGTTGTTGTACAACGATTTTTTTTGAAAAATAATAATTAGCAAATGCTGAAATTGTTAGGAAAAAACTGGAGCATTTGATTCACAAGTACTTCGGTTTCTGCCTAACAACCAAAGCATTTGACACATTCCAAGCATATGAATTGCATCAAATGCTCTGGTTTTAATACAACCGGAACATTTGACAGATCAAATGCTCCGATTTTCAACCGTAGCATTTGATTAATGCTATTATGATGTCTGCTACGGGTTTTTTACCGGAGCACTTGATGTTTTTTCCACTAGTGTTGAATGGTTTGTAGGTGGTCTATGGCTTATACCATTTGCACTATTAGTTTTATGTGTTGAACAAAGTTTGTATCTTGGCTTCTCATGATGGTATTATAGACACCAAATTTTGAACCCATTTTTCATATAATTAAGAATTATGAAAAGAAATAAAAATAACGAAAACCGTCAAGTATTGTGGAGCGCGCGCCCCGTCAAAGACATTTTTCGTCTCGGAGCGCGAGTCTCATTCCATCGTATGGTTTTTTTTTTTTTTTTTTTTTGCGTATTCCGACTTAGAAATGTAATTTTCCATAAATTGTAGTCAATAACTACAACCACCGGTTTAATAAAATGAATTGTAGTATAATCATGCTCGTCTTTACTAATTTTGACGAGTTTTCGTTAATTGTTTTAATTTAATTTTTTAAAAAAAGAAAAACGAGTCGCACTTAGGCGCCGGAATTTTAGTCGTTTCCCAATATCGATAGTAATCAGTTTTCTTGATGATCAAGTCATTGTTCATTTGATAAAGAATAAGAATATATTCTTTTACCACCAATCACATTCTTTTATCCATTAGTTAAGGAATAAGAATCATGAAAAAGAATAAGAATCAAATCCAAAGTGTAAGAGCCAAGAATCCGATTTTTTTTCGAAAGATTCGAACTGTGCGCCTGGCGCATGTGCGCCTGGCACATGATCATGCGCCAAGGGCACAACAGATTAGTACATGATACTCAACCGGTAGAGGTAAAGAAACCTGAACTAAAACCCCTTCCCCCTTCTCTGAGATATGCTTTTGGGATGAATCTGAATATTATCGTGTTTGTTAATGCTTCACTAAATGATGGTCAAATGTCTTAACTTTTGTCTATATTGAGAAAACATAAAAAGGCTATTGTATATAGTATTGATGATTTGAAAGGTATAAGCCTTGACTTTCGCATGATCATCGTCGTAGTATACAAGGCCAACGTCGTTTGAACGCCAATATGCAGGAAGTGGTCAAGAAAGAGGTTATGAAATTACTTGATGCAAGAATCATCTACCCCATTTCTGATTCTAAGTGGTTGAGTCCAGTTCACGTGGTTCTTAAAAAGGGAGGTACTACTGTGGTAAAAAATGAGAAAAATGAATTAATTGCTACAATAGTAGTAACTGGTTGGCGTATGTGCATTGACTATAGGAAATTAAATGTTGCTACCAAGAAAGATCACTTTCCCCTCTTCTTCATTGATCAAATGTTGGAAAGGCTAGCTTATCACTCTTACTTTTGATATCTAGATGGCTATTCAGGTTTCTTCCAAATACCTATCCATCCAGACGACCAGGAGAAGACCACCTTTACATGCCCCTATGGTACCTTTGCCTATCAAAGGATGCCATTTAGCCTAAGCAATGCCCCCGCCACCTTCCAACGTTGTATGATGGCCATCTTTTCTGAGTTCATTGAGTCCATTATGAAAGTATTTATGGATGACTTTAGCGTGTATGGAATTGATTTTGATGCATGTTTGATGAATTTGGCTAAAGTTTTGAAACGATGTGAAGATGTCAGTCTTGTACTAAACTTGGAGAAGTGCCACTTCATGGTTACTGAAGGAGTGGTACTTGGTCATATTATTTCTGAACGAGGCATCCAGGTGGATAAAGCAAAAATTCAAGTGATTGAGCAATTATCCCCTCATGTGAATGTCAAAGCAGTGCAAGGCTTTCTTGGTCATGCAGGGTTTTATCGCCGCTTTATCAAGGATTTCTCTAAAATTGTTAAACCACTTACTCAGTTGCTCCTCAAGGATGCCCCGTTCAAGTTTACTGATGAGTGTCTTGTGTCTTGCAACAGGATCAAGCAAGCTTTGATTACTGCTCCTATCATTCGATCTCCAGATTAGACTCTTCCGTTTGAGATTATGTGTGATGCTAGTGACTACGCTGTAGGAGTTGTGCTTGGTTAGAGCCAAGACAACGTTCTTCATGCGATATATTATGCTAGCAAGACACTAGCTGAAGCTCAAGTTAACTATACCACCACTGAGAAAAAGCTTCTAGCTGTGGTTTATGCACTGGACAAGTTCAGGACATATTTGTTGGGGTCCAAGATAATTGTTTACACCGACCATTCGGCATGGAAGTACCTCCTAGCCAAAAAGGAGGCAAATCCTAGACTCATTCGATGGATTTTGCTGCTCCAAGAATACGACTTAGAAATCAGAGATAAAAATGGAGCAGCAAATGTAGTAGCCGATCGCTCGTCCAGATTGTAGTATGAGGATATGGAGGAGGGTCTGCCCATTGATGACTCTTTTCCTGATGATAAGCTCCTTGCAGTCACTTCAGCCACCCCGTGGTATGCAGACTTCGCCAACTTCTGTGTGAGTGGGCAGATTCCCCTAGAGCTGAGTTACCAACAGAGGAAGAAGTTCCTCCACGAGGCTAAACATTACTTTTGGGATGACCCTCTACTTTACAAGCTTTGTGCTGACACAATCTATCGGCGTTGTATCCCAGAATGGGAGGTGCATGACATTTTGAAGCACTCCCACTCCATTCCATGTGGAGGCCATGCTGGCCCTCCAAAACAGTTGCTAAGGTACTTCAGTCTGGTTTTTACTGGCCTACTTTATTTCATGATGCTAGTACCTTTGTTAAGTCTTGTGATGCACGCCAACGAACGGGAAATATTTCTCGTAGACATGAGATGCCCCAAACCCCATTTTGGAAGTTGAATTATTTAATGTATGGGGTATTGATTTTATGGGCCCCTTTCCCTCTTCCTGAGGCAATAATTTCATACTTGTTGATTATGTGTCTAATTTCATACTATCACTATGACAAACCCCCATTGCATCATCAACTAATGACTCCAAAGTCGTTATGAAAATGATCAAAAAGATATCTTCCCAAGGTTTGGGGTACCAAGGTTTGTCATTAGTGATAGTGGATTCTATTTTCACAAAAGAACTTTTGAGGCCCTGCTTAAGAAATATGGTGTCTACCATTGGACTGACCTAGTATATCATCCTCACACAAGTGGGCAATTAGAAGTGTCTAATCGTTAGATAAAGACTATCTTAGAGAAGGTGGTAGCCAAATCTAGGAAGGAGTGGAGTGACAAGTTAGATGACAACCTTATGGGCTTTCAGAACTGCTTTTAAGACCCCTATTGGCACCACCCCTTACAGATTAGTCTATGGAAAAGCATGCCACATACCTGTTGAGTTAGAGTATAAGGCTTTTTGGGCTGCTAAGGGGCTAAACCTTGATGCTAAATTAGCAGGAGAAAAACGGCTATTGCAGATTAATGAGCTTGATGAACTCCGTTTAAATGCTTATGATAGTTCGCGTCTCTACAAAGAGCGCACTAAGAGATGGCATGATAAGAAAATTTTGAGTAGAGAGTTATCTATTGGTGACAAGGTTTTACTGTATAACTCTAGACTAAAACTTTTCCCTGGTAAGTTGAAGTCCAGGTGGTCTGGTCCATTTTCTGTCACTAATGTTAACAAGTTTGGTTCTATTGAGGTGATGAATGCAACAGGTGAAAAGTTCAAAGCTAATGGCCAACGCTTAAAGTTGTACCATACAGGAGCTCCTGTTGGATCTATGGAGGAATTATACCTCCAACCCCCTTCCGCTTCTGCTTGAGGGATGAGGCATTATGGTCGTGCGGGACCTTTATAAACCAGGGCTGATCGGGAGGCAATCCGATTTCTCTTTTCCCTTTCTTTCTTTCCTTCCTTTTTTTATTTTATTTTTAGATTTGCTGATTTTTGTAGCTTTGGTGAGAGAGTGAGGGGGTACTAATCTACATTCTGACGCTATATGTGTGCAGAAATTTCAGCATGACAGATTGGGTTGTTGTACAGTTGACAAGATCGCAACAATCGAGGCAAAACAACCTGTCTGGGCAGCCGCCCGATCGGGACCGCAACAAAATTGCTAGGCAGGGAGAAAAAGACACACGCCCGATTACATCGGGCCGTTTCGCCAAATCGGGGGGGGGTATTCCGTCAAATTCCAGAACGACGAAGCAGGATGCGCGATCTCATCGGGCGAGCACCCCCGATAGGGCCCGTGACAAATTTCTAGGTGATGAAATAACACGCTCGATTGCATATGGCCTCTTCGGCCCGATCGGGCAGTCGCAAAGTGGGGTCCTTTAAGTCACCCGAATTCTTCCTTTTCCCAAATTCCTTTCACAATCCCTCTCTCTGTCCTTCAAACCCTATTCCCCAATTCATCTTCTTCCCCAAATTCATCTTCCACCATTGAAGTACCTCCATTGAAGCTAATTCCAACTTCACAAAAACACTTTTCTCATCATCTCTTACAATTCTCCTACTCCATCCTCTTCACTTTCTTTCACTCCATCTCTCACAACTATCTTCTTCCTCCTTCCTTACACTATACACCATTAAAGTGAGTGACAAAACTTTTGAATTTTGACATTCTTCCTTCCACCATGAATTTGAGGAGGCGTGCTCGCGACCCTAGCACCGGGTCTCAACCACAACAACCACCACCACCACTGGACATCCCGCGGGACGATGACTTCCTGGATGTCATCTTCAAATCTGAACAACAGCGCAAAAATTTTCAGCGCCTACAAAGGCGCGAAGTAATTCCTACCCATTTTCTTGATATTGAATTTCTGAATAAGTTGGGTATAACATCTGTATTTAATGAATTCATGAAAATTATAGGGATGAAATCATTCTTTACTGTGCATGTTAATACATTTCCCGTGCTTGTTTACGATTTTGATAGTAGTCTAGAGCTCACCAAACCCCGAACTGGACCAGTCACCTATGTGTCCTATAGACTACTTAATCAAGATTTTTGACTATCCATTCTAGAATTCGCAAAAATCCTTCGAGTCCAGAACCGGGGGGAGACTGGGCACCAACCTAACTATAACCACCGTGAGACTTACTTTGCCATAACGGGTGATGATACCCCATTCACCCTACAGCGTTGTCATGCCAAATTTATCCACCAACCCACCTTTACATTTTAGGTAAGGTTCATGTCTCAGACTTTGTTTGGGCGGGTGGAAGGGCAATTGATTAGGGGGGATGAATTGTACTTGACAGGGAGTTATATAGTTAAGGGGTGGCGCCACCCGTTTCAATACAATATCCCTCACAATGTTGCACTCCAATTGTAGCGTATTGCTACCACGTACCCTAAGCGGTGAGCTGACTGTTCCTTTTGCTCTCGTAGCATTGTGAATTGGGGGTTGGTGACCCTTTTTGCTAGGAAAGTCCCGGGTTTTGATGAGACTCGTTACCAGCCGGCCTTAGGACCTACCCTCATGGACTATGCCTATTTAGATTGCCTTCACTAGTTAGAGAGGGATGGGGGGGGACAAATATCAGTGGAGCATAAACAATTTGCGCTCTATTGAGTTGCCTAATCTTTTGGCCAAAATCAAGCCTGGGCAATCACATTACCACCTCCCCATTGTTGGCACTGATTTTTCCACCCCCATCCCTGAGATACCCCAGCGCACTTTCTCTCGCCGCCCACCCCATTATGATGATATTGGTGCTTCTACTTCTGATGCTCCCCCTCCCCCATATTCTACTGCTCCTCCTTCTTTTGATTTTCAGGAAATGATGAGCATGCTTCAGCAAATGGAGTCCGGCATTACTGCCAACTCCGCCACCCTCTAGAGCATAAGCCAGCGTGGTGATACATTGGCCACCGACCAACATCTGGCTATGTACCCCATGTACGATGAATACTGCAAACTTCATCGGATTACTGAGACAGATCTGCACCCATCTTGGTACACTTGGCATGGTCGAGGATGATGCGGAGGAGGTTGGTGACGGAGGTGAGGATGATGATGGTGATGAGACTCACATGGATGACTGATATCCATGCATTTCCTTTCCCTTGTTACAATGAGGCCAATGCCAAGTTCAGTTTGGGGGAGGATTTCTGTAAGTACTTCTTTCTCTTTTACTGCTTTTTGGTTTAGTTTAATTGCTTTCAAAAAAAATGAAAAATCACAAAAAAATGAAATATTGCTAAAAAATACCAAAAATACGAGTTGAACATGAATGGATTGATTGCTTCCCTGTGCCCTGAACTGTGCTTTGAAAAATGATTTAACTCAATATACCGGATAGTTGGGCATTTGTATTGTGATCTCTGATTGCCTTGATCTTGAGTGGATTTTGATGATAAAGCGCCTACTTTGACTGCATGCTTGAACTGGTGAGAGTGTGACGATTCATTCTAGCCTTTGGATCTATATCTATATCCAGTCTATTCTTGTGTGTTAGTTCCTCGTAGCATTCTTATCTTGATTTTGGCAATGTACTCGTTGGTTTTTGATGACTTTGGACATGTGTTGTGATAGAGGCATTCATTTGTTTAATTTTTATGCCTCAGAGTTGTTAAGTAAATTGTTTTCCTCCCTAGCCCTGCTGAGCCTAATGACTTTTTGTCTCTATATTAAGCCACATTACACACCCTATAACAATTGTTGTCCCAAGCCTAGGTTGGGGGAGCATTTGTTACGTTGATACTATGATGTGTGATTGATTCCGTGGGTTGGTTGGAAATAATATCATGTTGGTACAAAGAAAAGAACAAAAGTAAAGTGGAAATAAAATAATTTAATACATGAAAAGTCTCCATGATCTTCATTCATTGAGTTTCAAAAAAAGTTTGATTCATGAAAAATTATTGAAAATTATACTGAAGCAGACGACTATTGGTTGGTTCGTGAGATTTAAAAGTTGGTTATTATTTTCGATCACATCTAGTCTTTACTAGTATTTTTGCTCCACTTTGCTTCGCTTTTCCACCACATTATCAAAATAATTTCCTTACCTTTACCCGAGCCCTATTACGACCCTCAGAAAGACCTCTTGAGCACGTGTTTGATTGTTTATTGGATTGATACTGAGTCAATTTGCCAAAGTTAAAGATTAAGTTTGTTATCTGAGTCGACCTGATTAGGATGAGCGATATTATACCTTCCTAAACACATGAGAGTGTGAGCGGGAAGGTACATCATGGTTGGGTTAATGGGTGATCGGGCACGTATTATGCTCACCACAAAATTGAGAGAAATGACACCTCGGTGAGCACCTTTTCAAGATTTGCTTGTAATGTAGGGCATCTGAGCAACTGAGCTTGAATTTTGCTTGCTTGAAGAATTTTGTGTTTGAAATGTTTAAGCGCATTTCTTATCTGAGGGGTGAAGCAATTATAATCATATTCATGTTGTGCTTTGCTTGGGGACAAGCAAAGGTTTAGCTTAGGGGAGTTTGATGTTATGGTTTTATATAGAGTTTTTCCCCCTACTTATAAGCTAAAAATGATGTCAATGGTTCTCTTAGGAGCCATTTTGTGGTTTTCTGGTTTGTGTCGAATTTCAGGTTTTATGTAATTATTTCCCTATTTTCTACTATTATATGACCGTTACACTAGATTGGAGAGGTTTAATACTGTGTTCCAAGGTCCCGAGGACACTTTTCGGGACCGTTGAGCAAAAGAAGAGTTGAAGACTTGGCACTTGAAGCCAAGAGCGAAGAAAAGCATCCAGGCCCGAACATATCGAGGGTTAAAGCCCGATCGGGCGCCCACGAATGACAACAAGCAGTTTTGTTGCGGGCCCGATCGGGCGTCCTTCGCCCCTTTCGTAATTCGCTGTTGAAACCCGATTGGGCGGGTCGGCCAGATTGCATCGGGCATGCCTGTGTGTACTGCTGTGTGTGCTGTTGATGAAGATTGAGCAGCCCGATTACATCGGGCGATTGCCCATTTTGTGCTAAGAACATATTGTTGAGCCCGATTTCATCGGGCATGTTTTGACCGATCAGGCGGTTAACCCGACACGCTTATTCAATATTTTCCGGGCTATTTTTTGTAATACTTTTCTTATCTGTTTTAGGTTTAGTATATAGCCAAATCAGACTATTACTATTCATCTTTTGTTTAGCCCTTGTTTTCATAGTTTTCTCTAGAGAGTAATTCATGAACCTTAGTTTATTGCTTTTGTCTTTGGATTCAAGATCAATCCTTTGGATTATTCACAAATTCAATATAGTTCTTCAATTTGGTAATCTTCTTTATTGCTTTCTCTATTATTAATTATATTCATTTCTTAGTTATTTACAATCATTCCAAGTATGAATTTTTATATTGACTTTGTTATTGTTTTCATAAACATGAGTGAGTAGTTTTATTTCTAGGGTTGTGGGGATCTATGTATGCAATGAGGGATTGATAGATTAGTCTAATTACCTTCTATTTCAATTGTTTCCTGTGGTTGAATCGTTCATGCTAGATTTATTAATTAGGCTTGATTTGTATTTCTACTATCGCAATACTGAATCTACTTCGAGAGAAGAGATACCGTATAGGCTTTCAATCATTAGGCAGAGTGATCCTTGACCATGCGAGAGCTGCCAGGTGATCTTTGAGGGAGGTAATGTTCGAGAGAAATTACATGTGCCTTAGATAATTTGACTTATTAGGTAGTTGTTATTCGTCCCTGATTTCCCGAATTGTATGCATAGTGATCCATAATCCTAGTTCTGTATTATTTGATTCATACCCTCGTATTTAATTCTATTATTGGTTAGTTCGGTAAAACAAGTCTTTTCATCTTATTTAGTTAGTATAATATGAGAGTTCAGATACAATAGTATAGCTATCTCCCTGTGGATTCGATCCTGACTTCCATGACTACTAATTAGTGAACCTTAGGTTTTTTGATAAGGTGATACGACTTTAGCCTGTCACTACCACACCATTATTTTATACGAACGTTGTCTAGCAAAACCCTATCCACCTCCACTGTTGGATAGGCCTTCAACCCATCAAAGCAGTAGAAGTCAGTGCGAGGTATTTCTAGTGGGTGCAACAATGAGGTTTTCAATTATGTGTTCTATTTGGAGTTCTTTTAACATGTTATTCCTCCGTAATAACACAAGTTTTAGTTCCATCGCCCTTTCTGCCATCTTCTACGCCATTTCCAGCTCCATCAGCGCAAGGCTTGTCATTCAAAGTTTGTACAAGGTAGCTCCACCTAGTTGTGTTGGTTTGATCAGTTTTTTATTTTTTTTCTATTTCAGATGTCATATTTTTTTTTCCATTCTATTATCCAAGTCGGATATTTAGTGTTTTAGTTGTTTCCAATTAGGAACATATTTAGTGGTAGTTTCTATTTTTGTTTCTTCTATAGTATAAATACCTCATGGGAGATAGCCATATATTCGGCTCCGCAGCTTAGCCCAAATCCGCAACTCGCGCGGGCCCTTCCCCTTTGGCCAGCAGCGCTCCCCTCTCCTCTGCGTAAATTGTGGTTGTTGCTTCCCTCGTCATTATTAGGTTACTGTTACTTCTCCATTTGATCTCGGGTTATCCTCCATCGTCTGATGCACGATACAAATCCAGTCTGAGTGTCCAACTTTGTCCCGCTCCGACTATGGGGGTGTGATAGAGAACATATTTAGGATAATATTTTCTCATTGGTTTAGGATATATTTCACTAGTGGAGAAATACTCTTTTGCTACATTACAAATGCTTGGGTTGTTGGATAACTCGAGCATTTGATAGCCTACCTGAGAAATGAATAATTTTTTTTTTTTACAAATGCTCGGGTTTTTTTGAAACAACCCGAGCATTTGAGTAATTTAATTAAAAAATAATATAATCTCTTTCTCAAACTCCTCCCTTTTTCCTCTTTTATCCCAACTTACTCCACGAACTCCCCTTCCCCCTCTTCTCTCTCTCTCTCTCTCTCTCTCTCTCTTTGCCCCGTTCTTAACAAATTTGTTCTTTAGCTCCGATCTTCAGTCCCGTTCTTCAGCAGTGGCGGCAGGACGCAGCGGCGATGTTGGTGCAGCAAGCAGTAGAGCAAGAGGAGAGAGAAGGTAACCTAATTCTTGCTTTCCCTCTCCTTTGCTGTCATATATAAAGGCAAACCTAATTCTCTCGCCTCTTTCGTCACCGTTAACCTCTTTCGTCTCAGATCTTTGTTCTCTCTTCTCATCTTTTCGTGTTGTATTCCTATGCCTCAGATTTCTTTTCGTGCGTCTATTTTAGGTTTTGCGAATTGATGGTTATAATCTTGCACGATTTTGGTTTTGCTTATGCGAGTCTTTTTTTCCTGTTTGTGATTGTTTTGAGGTGTATGTGGATCTGAAGTTGCTAATTTTGCAGGGTATGCTGCTCCGCTAACTTTGTTGAGAAACATGTAAAATTGAAGGTCTTGCTGCTATTAGACTAATTTCAAAATATTCAGTTTGAATTTGTGAGCATTTTTGTTGTTTGAGAAGTTATGTTGGATAACAGCTCTTGTGAAGTTGTTTAGTGTTAATGATTTTTCTTCTAACATTTTTTACATTTCTCCTAAATTTCATATTAACTTTCACAAATGTTCTTCAACTGACTGAAAACAGCTAACTGATGTCCTTCTATAATTTTCTTGCCTGCCTTTAACTTTTGTATTTTATGTGCTTGAATTTATTTGTACCTAAAACTGATGCACGAGACCAATAATAATAGTAGTGAGAGTACAACAATAGATTTGGGCTGGTGTCATTTATGTTGTTAAATTCAGATCCTCTTATGCTTTATCTACACTGCTATATTTCACCCTCTCATATCTAATATTGTCTTCATATTTGTTTGTATTTTTTAGATATGATGAATTTTGTAAATGATGTTGTTCATGTTGATGCAGAACAATCCCAGTTCATACTGTGCTGCTTACAAGCTTATTAGGCCCATATTTAAAGTCAGACGATGTAAAAGAGAGGTTTGGGTTTACTTGGTTTGCTGGAGTCAAACTTGTTAAATGGAGTTACATTTTTGGCCTTTCTTTGATCCTTAGGTTGTCTCCTAGTTTGCCATAGCTCTTATTGGCAAAGCTTACTTGAAATTACGGCTAATTCTAGACTTCTAGTAACATAGCTTGTGTTTGGTTTCATTAGCTGCTTAATTCAGGAGGTGATTTTGGTAAAAACTAAAAAGCAATGTGGTGTAAGGTTCGTTGATTTATGCTAACTTGGAAAATTATATGATTAGATGGTGATAAACAGGCATGTATTTGAGTAAATCTGAGCTAGTATTGCTAGAAAGTTCTATTCTCTCTTTCATTTTTCTTTTTCTTTTTGGTTGTTGAGAAATTAAGGGATTTGCCCTTGGTTGAATAAGCTTTGAGTGATGCTATAAGGTTATTCAATACTTGATGGAGCAATCTCACGTTTTGTCTCTCAACTCCCTGTTTGTGAGTGTGCAGATGAATTTTTTTTTATGTGAACTTACTAGTAAATTCAGAAGTTTATGAATTTAATTAGTCATGAAGGAATTAGATGGTATACCAACTAGCTCTTAAAGTCACCTTTCCATAGTGTATTTATGTAGTTATGTGCACTTGACTTTACCATGGTTGACATTATTAAGATGAAATGAAAATTTGTAGGTGAATGAAGTGAAAATTGGTAGGTATCTCCAGAGTCCACTTGAATTTCCATAGTCGTTAGTATGTAGAGTAAGTAAAGCCCATAATCAATTTACTCTTAACTTGCGTCGACCTAAAAACAGGGTAATCTGAAATTGTATGAATTATTGTTTTAAAATTTGCTATACAGTTAGATGTTCATTTTAATGTGTTAAGAGAAACTAATGTGAATACATTTACTCAATGACGCTAAAAGTCCTATTTTTATTCCTTCGAGTCTCTTGCTAATGCAAGTTCCTTTCTTTATCTTTTTCATGTTATTTTAATCACTTTAGTCTTTTTGCACTAAATTCTTGAATACTCAATGAAATTGGAACTTTTGGGATGATGGGCACTTGATGTTATCCCCACTAGTATAAGACAGACTTCCATACATTAGATTTATCAATGCATGCGGGTTTTTGTGTACTAATGCTTCCTTTTATCATGTCTTCTTGAGCTCTTCTTTTTCTTCTTTTGCTCTCAGATTACTTGAAATATTGGACTTGCTTTGTATATACTTCCTAGAATGTCTTCTAAATACCTTGATAAAAAGAATAAAGTAGCTCTTGAAGAAAATCCAACAGCAAATCTAGCTGCAGATGCTGCTCCTAGTTCAGTCAAGGGTCTAGTGTAATTTAGTTTTGAATCTAAAGTTTACCATATCTTCTGCACTCCTTTATGTAATCACAAGAGGTGTATATTTTTCCATTATACCTCATTTTAGAATATCTTGCTAGTGGAAGTCTCTTTTAGTGACAAAATCAACCTTGATGTTTTCTTCACATGGACATCAAATTTCTTAAGGTATAGTTGCCACAAGATTTAGGAAACTAATGAGATATTTGCTTTGAATTGTGTTTGGAACAACAATGGTGGAGTCCTTGACTTTAAAAATCTGGGCAAAGGAGAAAGAAAGAGTAGCAGAGCTCTTTTTTGATGGGGTAAGAAATTAGCTTCATCTATATAAACTTTGATTTTGCATTCAAGACTATCTTTCGTCCATTCCAGTCATCAGGACATATTTTAACCTTTTGAAATTGTTAATGAAGCTTTTTTGCGTAAATGTTATATGTATCTTCCTCTAGTGATACTATTTTCCTCATTAGTAAATAACACATGAAACATACTCCCTCAGCCCTGATTTGAGGATTCCACATCGAAGCAGTAACTTAGTGAGTGGGAAAGGCATACGAGTTCCCAATTGAAGAACTAGAAAATGAGTATTAGGGTCAAAGGATCTATGCTAACACTGAGCAGTGGGTCTGTGCTTCACCACCTGATCTGCAACATTTTTGATTTTACTGATATGAAAAGGAATGCAGGTAGAGTGTACATTTACCTGATAACAATTGTGTGAACCACTGTCTTTATAGTCACTTACAAACATGCACACACATGATAGCATGAAAGCTCATTTCTAGGGTTTCTATCACTTTGTTAAATGTATGGAATTATTTTAAAATTTCACTTCAAGTTGAGATACATGAGTTTGTCTTTCTCGAGCTGCTCGTAGTTTGCCCTTGGCTAATACTTCACCTCAACAATGTTTATATATTGGAGTAAGTATTATAAGTCTACCTGGTGGATACGCCAGCCATTCTTTCTGTTTCTTTGTAGTCTACACGAGCAACTTTTATTTCTTAATAATTTTAGAAGTATTGTCTAACTTGTTAAAAAAAAAAAAAAAAATTGGAAGCATAATTTTCTTATAATGATAAAGTTTCATGAGCTTTATGTAGTGGATAGATTTGCTGGACTGTTGGTTGATGCAAATTAAACGTTCTGATTCTTAGCAAGGCATTTTAGATCGATGGGACGGATAGTCATGTGTAGGCTTGAGGTGAGCTAAGAATGAGTCGTATCTCGCTCATAAAGAAACCTACAAACACTAATGCCTTTCTAATTTGGGTATTCTCCTCCTTATTGTGTGCTTGTAAAAGTTTGTGTTCTATTAATTATTGGGTGCTTGTAAAAGTTTGTTTTCTATTTATTATTGGAAGTAACTCCCCTCTTCTTCCATGAAATTTTCTAATTTGGGTATACTCCTCCTTATTGTAGTTTGGAGATCGTGATTTGAGAATCGTTAACGCATCCACTTTACTCGGGGTACGCTGTTGCGACTTTGAGAGGTAACTGTTGGAGTTATTCCGAGTCGATTGTATGATTTCTGTAATATTTAGGTGAGAATTAGTCATTATGGATCTGATTTAGTTCACTGAAGTTTTGATCTTTGATACTTATGGCTGCATATGTTTACATTATATTTGTGTGATTAGCTTAGCTCATGGTTGCTATGCTGAGTCCGATGAAATCTTGCTATGATAAAGATGATGAGGCTTCTGTCTTTTATCATTATTATAATTTATAATTATATTAGGAAAATCGATTTAAAATGTAGCAAGTATAAATAGTGTGTGAAATATACTAGCTTTTCAAGTTTATAGCTTTTGATTTGTAAAGTAGTTTTTAAATTATATGTGTTATAGAAGGCAGTCATTTAGCTTTCGACTACCTTCGTAGCTTTAAGCTATCTTTTTTCGACTCCTAATTTTAGCTAGTTTACAGTAAGCTAGTGAAAGTAGCTTACCAACTGAGTTGCTTGTTCATCTAATTTTTTTGCTTTCCACTAATTTTATAGTTATTTTAAGCTTTGAACTAGTTTTACGGACCCTTTGTAACTTTCAGCTACCACTTTCTGAGCATTAAATGTCCTTTTAGGCTAACATTTATATGCAAGAGAAGTAAGGGAATCAAAACACAATGAATATATATTTATATCTGGGAGTTAAGATAAACTGTCTCGTGCATTTTAAAAATTTATCGTTTTGTATGATAGCCGAGAGTGTATGCCCCAAGTTTTCTGAGGAATTGATGCACCCTTGTGCATGTAACCAAGGTATACAAGGGAAAGGAACGTGCTGAAATATAGTTCACGTTTAGTTGCTAATACGAGTTCTTTGTTTTTATACTGCAACATTTCAAACTTGCTTCATGTTCCATTTTATTTCAATTTTTGTTGCTCTATTCTTCTGCTTCTTCATAATAATTTCTGTTATTAGTGCATATTATCACGAAGTGTTGCTGCTTTTTAATTACATTTTATGAACTAGATTACAGTTTGCTCATTATTACTGGTGCAATTGAATACATCTTATTAAGTTCTTATGTTGCAATTGTGAATACTATTATCATTTGGTCAGTCATTAAGTGTTGGCATAAACACTTAAAACAAGTATGATACTGTAATAATGCTCTTCCTGCAATTCTGCTGCTGGTCTGCTAGCAGTAGCTGTTTTTTTTTTTTTAAAAAAAAAAGAAACAAATGCTTCGGTTGAAGGGAAAAATCGGAGCATTTACGAGCTCAAATGCTCCTGTTTTCCATTATAAACCGAAGCATTTGAGATTTTTTGCTAGTAAAAAAAGCTCAAATGCTCCGGTTTTAATGAGAACCGGAGCATTTAAGAAAGTAAATGCTCCGGTTAGAAACGGAGCATTTATAAAATTCTCAACTGCTCGTATGATGTCTGCAACGGGTCAAATACATAGCATTTGTGGGCTTTTAAACTGGAGCATTTGAGCATTTTTCCACTAGTGTTTGTATAATTCCTATATTGTTTGGATTCCTAACATGGATAGGATTATTATTTTGTAAATACTATATATATTGATCAATGGGAATACTCCAAGATTTAGGGAGCTAGTTTACATTATCTAACATTTCTTTTTTTTTTAAAAAAAAAGAGGTTATAGCAACTACCATATAAACAGCTTGCAAGACGTAATTTAAGATGTATTGGATCAGATTACTTGAAGGTTTAATTTTACTTTATTATTCGTGGGTCTAATTAATTACCTAGCATAGAAATAAATTTGAACCACGGATCAGTCACACTTCAGTGCTAATAATATAGTGGATAATACTCCACAGGAATGGCGAGCTAGGCGATTGGTGGAGTAGTCATCTGCTGTGAAGTGTCCTTCAATTGTATATCATTTAGCAGGTACCAGGAAGATTCAACATGAGCTTGCAAAACCCAGCATATTTATGCAGATGTTTGACTCAAAATATATTATCAAAACTTAACAAGAAAATTTATCTCTGGAAAAATCTTTGCTACTAGCTGAAGTGTTTTTTTTTAACCGGTGTGCTGAAGACTAATTTTACTTTCTTATATATGAGAATTCTTCTTGGATCTGTTGAGATCTTGAAATGAGACCATGTTGCTGGTGGTCTTTATTGTATGCATTGAAGCATTTGGAATATGCTGAGCTTGCTGTTGTTGTATGCTTGTTGTTGTACAACAATGATTTTTTTTGACAAATAATAATTAGCAAATGCTCCAATTGTTAGGAAAAAATAAGAGCATTTGATTCACAAGTGCTTCGGTTTCTTCCTAACAACCAAAGCATTTGACACATTCCAATCATATGAAATGCATCAAATGCTCTGGTTTTAATACAACCGGAACATTTGACAGATTAAATGCTCCGGTTTTAAACCGGAGCATTTGATTAATGCTCGTATGATGTCAGCTACGGGTCAAATACGGAGCATTAGTACGGTTTTTTATCGGAGCACTTGACGTTTTTTCACTAGTGTTGAATGTTTTGTAGGTGGTCTATGGTTTATACCATTTGCACTATTAGTTCTATGTGATGAACAAAGTTTGTATCTTGGCTTATCATGATGGTATTGTAGACACCAAATTTTGAACCCCTTTTTCTTATAAATAAAATTTTTGAAAAGAAATAAAAATAACGAAAACCGCCAAGTATTGTGGAGCGTGCGCCCCGTCAAAGACATGTTTCGCCCCGGAGCGAGAGTCTCATTCCATCGTATGGTTTTTCTTTTTTTTTGCGTATTAGTCATGCAATTCCGGCTTAGAAATGTAATTTTCCGTAAGTTGTAGTCAATAACTACAACCACCGGTTTAATAAAATGATTTTATAGTATAATCATGGTCGTCTTTACTAATTTGACGAGTTTTCGTTAATTGTTTTAAGTTAGTTTTTTATAAAACAGAATAAAGAGTCGCACTTAGGCGCTGGAATTTTAGTCGTCTCCCAAAATCGGTAGTAATCAGTTTCTTGATGGTCAAGACATTGTTTATTGGATAAAGAATAAGAATATATTCTTTAACCACCAATTACATTCTTTTATCCTTAGTTAAGGAATAATAATCACGAAAAAGAATAAGAATATGAATAAGAATAAAATCCAAAGTGTAAGAGCCAAGAATCCGATTTTTTTCGGAAGATTTGAACTGTGCGACTGGCGCATGTGCGCCAGGCACATTATCATGCGCCCAACGCACAACAGATTCCTGCGCCGGACGCAGGCCTATGCGCCAAGCGCACGGTGCTGTGTCTAGCTCAGTAATGCAGTCAGTTTCACTTTTCACATTTTTCGATACATTTCTACGTATTATGATGTATTTAGGAAAGAATATTTTCTGAAAATCTGATTTTGCCTCATTGATGAAAATATCCAAAGAGAATAAGAATATTTGTATTTCCAAAGAGATTTGATGATGTCATTAGAGTGATGTCATTAGGGTGATGTCATTAAGGTAATTTAGGATGGAAAAAATCAGATTTATGGGTGAAAAATCTGATTTTTTTACCTTCTTCAAACCCTAGTTCACCACCTCATTTCCCTATAAATACCCCTCAACTTTTTTTTACTTCAACAATAACAATTTCATACAACAATTTTTCACAACAACAACTTCTCACAAGAAATCTAAATACTACTCTCCTCCTCCGTAATTTCTCCATCTTAGTAAAAGTTATAATTAGTAAGTAAAGAAGTTAATCAAAAGAAAAACACAAAAAAGGGTTTAAGTTAGTAATTAAGTGGATTTAAAAACTCACTTAGAAATTAAGAAAATCACAAAAAAAAGGTAGAAAACTTTGCAAAATGAAGTGCATCAATGAGTTAGCAAGGTAAAGTTGAAGTTCTTGTTATTTTTTCTTGATTATCTTCTTAATGACCTACTAACTTTATCTTTGTTTCTTCGTATTATTTTTTTAATTTTTGGAGTGATTTGGGTATGTGGAAGTCCTAATAGGTTCCCAACCTTAAATCACCTCACCTAGAATAGTCAACTCTAATGGGGAGACTCTTAGGAAATATGTGCTTATGTGATTTTTATTAATCAAATTGTTATTCATCACCAAAAAAACATGTTTTCATAAAAAAATTCAAGAAGAGTTGTGCATAAACATCTCCATAAAAAAAATAGTGATGCTGTAATTATGGTTAGTGTTCATTTCGTACATCATTTCATTTTTCGTCTATGTTATCATAATAGTTTATAGTAGGATGTAATATTAAAAATCATACAAAATTGTTGTGCAAAACCGATTTTGTCTAGTACCACATAAGCTTCTTCTGTCAACAAAGTTTAAAATAAACTCATTTAGACAAAACTAATAACATCAACTTTAAAGAAGACATCAGTAGCTTTCCAAAAATATAAAAATCATGTTCATATGAATTTTATACAATTTTATATCATTTTTACAAAAACATTTATGTAAATCACTAAATTCTAGAACACTGATTTCATCTTCAGTTAAGAAAATAAATAAAAATGGCCTTAAAAATGTCCAATTCAAGTGAAAACTTCTAGTCTGGTCTTTCAAAGTGTCTAGAATGTTCATACCAATATTCAATTCAAACTAAGTTCGGTAATTTTGATTTCAAAGAACAAATTGAATAAAGGTCATGTTTTGACCAGTTTTAGCATAAAATTCACCATAATTCGAATTGTCACTAAAAGCTTATGAAATTTTGATACAACATAAAGAACTCACTGACCTATCCATATATGTATCACATGCTCAATTTGGCGCTTTGTACATTTAGTTATGAATTTTATTATTCAGTACAAGAACAAAAGTGCAATATCAAATGCCAATCATTCTAGAGCGACCATTCCTTCATACTACTGGAGCTGATATAGATGTTAAGAATGGCAAGTTAACTTTGTTGCTGGTGGTCTTTGTTGTACGCATTGAAGCATTTGGAAAATGCCGAGATTACCGTTGCTGTATGCTTGTTGTAGTACAACAACGATTTTTTTGAAAAATAATAATTAGCAAATGCTCCAATTGTTAGGAAATAACTGGAGCATTTGATTCACAAGTGCTTCGGTTTCTTCCTAACAACCAAAGCATTTGACACATTCCAAGCATATAAAATGCATCAAATGCTCTAGTTTTAATACAACCAGAACATTTGACAGATTAAATGCTCCGGTTTTAAACCGGAGCATTTGATTAATGCTCGTATGATGTCTGCTACGGGTCAAATACGGAGCATTAGTACGGATTTTTACCGGAGTAGTTGATGTTTTTTCACTAGTGTTGAATGTTTTGTAGGTGGTCTATGGTTTATACCATTTGCACTATTAGTTCTATGTGATGAACAAATTTTGTATCTTGGCTTATCATGATGGTATTGTAGACACCAATTTTGGAACCCCCTTTTTCGTATAAATAATTTTTTTGAAAAGAAATTAAAATAATGCAAACCACCAAGTATTGTGGAGCGTGCGCCCTGTCAAAGGCATGTTTCGCCCCGGAGCGCGAGTCTCATTCCATCGTATGGTTTTTCATTTTTTGCGTATTAGTCATGCAATTCCGGCTTAGAAATGTAATTTTCCGTAAGTTGTAGTCAATAACTACAACCACCGGTTTAATAAAATGATTTATAGTATAATCATGGTCGTCTTTACTAATTTGACGAGTTTTCGTTAATTGTTTTAAGTTAGTTTTTTAAAAAACAGAAAAAAAAGTCACACTTAAGCGCCGGCATTTTAGTCGTCTCCCAAAATCGGTAGTAATCAGTTACTTGATGATCAAGTCGTTGTTCATTGGATAAAGAATAAGAATATATTCTTTAACCACCAATCACATTATTTTATCCTTAGTTAAGGAATAAGAATCATGAAAAAGAATAATAATATAAATAAGAATAAAATCCAAAGCGTAAGATCCAAGCTCCCGATTTTTTTCGGAAGATTTGAACTGTGCGCCAGGCACATGATCATGCGCCCAAAGCACAACAGATTCCTGCGCCAAACGCAGTCCTATACGCCAAGCACACGATGCTGTGTCAAGCTCAGTAATGCAGTAAGTTTCACTTTTCGCATTTTTCGATACATTTCTACGTATTATGATGTATTTAGGAAAGAATATTTTCTGAAAATCTGATTTTGCCTCATTGATGAAAAAATCTAAAGAGAATAAGAATATTTGTATTTCCAAAGAGATTTGATGATGTCATTAGAGTGATGTCATTAGGGTGATGTCATTAAGGTAATTTAGGATGGAAAAAATCAGATTTATGGGTGAAAAATCTGATTTTTTACCTTCTTCAAACCCTAGTTCACCACCTCATTTCCCTATAAATACCCCTCATTTTTTTTTACTTCAACACAAACAATTTCATACAACAATTTTTCACAACAACTTCTCACTAGAAATCTAAATACTACTCTCCTCCTCCTTAATTTCTCCATCTTAGCAAAAGTTATAATTAGTAAGTAAAGAAGTTAATCAAAAGAAAAACACAAAAAAGGCTTTACGTTAGTAATTAAGTGGATTTAAAAACTCACTTAGAAATTAAGAAAATCACAAAAAAAAAGGTAGAAAACTTTGCAAAATGAAGTGCATCAATGAGTTAGCAAGGTAAAGTTGAAGTTCTTGTTATTTTTTCTTGATTATCTTTTTAATCACCTACTAACTTTATCTTTGTTTCTTCTTATCATTTTTTAAAATTTTGGAGTGATTTGGGTATGTGGAAGTCCTAATAGGTTCCCAACCTTAAATCACCTCACCTAGAATAGTGAACTCTAATGGGGAGACTCTTAGGAAATATGTGCTCATGTGATTTTTAATAATCAAAGTTATTCATCACCAAAAAAACATGTTTTCATAAAAAAATTCAAGAAGAGTTGTGCATAAACATCTCCATAAAAAGAAAATGTGATGCTGTAATTAATGTCAGTGTTAATTTCGTACATCATTTCATTTTTCGTCTATGTTATCATAATAGTTTATAGTAGGATGTAATATTAAAAAACATACAACATTGTTGTGCAAAACCGATTTTGTCTAGTACCACATAAGCTTGTTCTGTCAACAAAGTTTAAAATAAACTCATCTAGACAAAACTAAAAACATCAACTTTAAAGAAGACATCAGTAGCTTTCCAAAAATATAAAAATCATGTTCATATGAATTTTATACAATTTTATATCATTTTTACAAAAACGTTCATGTAAATCACTAAATTCTAGAACACTGATTTCATTTTCATTTAAGAAAATAAATAAAAATGATCTTAAAAATGTCCAATTCAAGTGAAAATTTCTAATCTGGTCTTTCAAAATGTCTATAATGTTCATACTAAACTTTCTAATCGGTAAGTTGGATTTCAAAGAACAAATTGAATAAAGGTCTTGTTTTGACTATTTTAGCATAAAATTCACCATAATTCGAGTTGTTACTAAAAGCTTATGAAATTTTGACACAACATAAAGAAATCACTGACCTATCCATATATGTATCACATGCTCAATTTGGCTTGGAAACACCTCTTACAGGTGAAGAAGAGCTTGATAGTATTACCAGTCACGAGAGGGAACAGTTAGTACATGATTGCCAACCGGTAGAGGTAATGAAACTTGAACTAAAACCCCTTCCCCCTTCTATGAGATATGCTTTTCTGTATGAATCTGAATATTATCTTGTGATTGTTAATGCTTAACAGAATGATGGTCAAATGTCTCAACTTTTGTCTGTTTTGAGAAAACATAAAAAGGCGATTAGATATAGTATTGATGATTTGAAAGGTACAAGCCCTAACTTTCGCATGCATGAAATTAACCTAGAGGATGATCGTCCTAGTATACAAGGCCAACGCCGTTTCAACCCCAATATGCATGAAGTGCTCAAGAAAGAGGTTAGGAAAATGCTTGATGCTGAAATCATCTACCCCATTTCTGATTCTAAATAGGTGAGTCCAGTTCAAGTGGTTCCTAAAAAGGGAGGTACTACTGTGGTCAAAAATGAGGAAAAATAAATTAATTGCTACAAGAGTAGTAACTGGTTGGCGTATGTGCATTGACTATAGGAAATTAAATATTGACACCAAGAAAGATCACTTTCCCCTCCTCTTCATTGATCAAATGTTGGAAAGGCTAGCTTGTCAATCTTACTTTTGTTATCTACATGGCTATTCAGGTTTCTTCCAAATACCTATCCATCCAGACGACCAGGAGAAGACCACCTTTACATGCCCCTATAGTACCTTTGTCTATCAAAGGATGCCATTTGGCCTAAGCAATGCCCCCGCCACTGTCCAACGATGTATGATGGCCATCTATTCTGAGTTCATTGAGTCCATTGTGGAAGTATTTATGGATGACTTTAGCGTGTATGGAATTGATTTTGATGCATGTTTGATGAATTTGGCTAAAGTTTTGAAACAATGTGAATATGCCAGTCTTGTACTGAACTGGGAGAAGTACCACGTCATGGTTACAGAGGGAGTGGTACTTGGTCATATTATTTCTGAACGAGGCATCCAGGTGGATAAAACAAAAATTCAAGTGATTGAGCAATTACCCCCTCCTGTGAATGTCAAAGGAGTGCGAGGCTTTCTTGGTCATGCGAGCTTTTATCGCAGCTTTATCAAGGATTTCTCTAAAATTGCTAAACCACTTAATCAGTTGCTCCTCAAGGATGCCCCGTTCAAGTTTACTGATGAGTGTCTTGTGTCTTTCAACAGGATCTAGCAAGCTTTGATTACTACTCCTATCATTCGATTTCCAGATTGGACTCTTCCATTCGAGATTATGTGTGATGCTAGTGACTACGCAGTGGGAACTGTGCTTGGTCAGAGGAAAGACAATGTTCTTCGTGCGATATACTATGCTAGCAAGACACTAGATGATGCTCAAGTTGACTATGCCACCACTGAGAAAGAGCTTCTAGATGTGGTCTATGGACTGGACAAATTCAGGACATATTTGCGGGGGTCCAAGGTAATTGTTTATACCGACCATGCTGCACTGAAGTACCTCCTAGCCAAAAAGGAGGTAAAACCTAGACTCATTCGATGGATTTTGCTGCTCTAAGAATTTGACGTAGAAATCAGAGATAAAAAGGGAGCAGAAAATGTAGTAGCTGATCACTTGTCCAGATTGCAGTATGAGGATATGGAGGAGGGTCTTCCCATTGATGAAACTTTTCCTGATGATAAGCTCTTGGCAGTTACTTCAGCCACCCCGTGGTATGCAGACTTCGCCAACTTTTGTGTGAGTAGGGCAGATTCCCCCAGAGCTGAGTTACCAACAGAGGAAGAAGTTCCTCCACGAGGCTAAACAGTACTTTTGGGATGACCCTCTACTTTACAAGCTTTGTGCTGACACAATATATCGGCATTGTATCCCAGAATGGGAGGTGTATGACATTCTGAAGCACTCCCACTCCCTTCCATGTGGAGGTCATGTTGGGCCGTCCAAAACAGTTGCTAAGGTACTTCAGTCTGGTTTTTACTCGCCTACTTTATTTCATGATGCTTGTACCTTTGTTAAGTCTTATGATGCATGCCAATGAACGGGAAATATTTCTCGTAGACATGAGATGCCCCAAACCCCCATTTTGGAAGTTGAATTATTTGATGTATGGGATATTGATTTTATGGGCCCCTTTTGCCTCTTCCTCAGGTAATAATTTCATACTTGTTGCTGTTGATTATGTGTCTAAGTAGGTAGAAGCCATTGCATCACCAACTAACGACTCCAAAGTCGTTATGAAAATGTTCATAAAGATTATCTTCACAAGGTTTTGGGTAACAAGGTTTGTCATTAGTGATGGTGGATCCCATTTTCACAAAAGAACTTTTGAGGCCCTGCTTTAAGAAATATGGTGTCTACCATAGGACTGGCCTATCATATCATCCTCAGACATGTGGGCAAGTAAAAGTGTCTAATCGTGGGATAAAGACTATCTTAGAGAAGGTGGTAGCCAAATCTAGGAAGGACTGGAGTGACAAGCTAAATGACACCCTATGGGCTTACGGAACTGCTTTTAAAACCCATATTGGCACCACCCCTTACAGGTTAGTCTCTGGAAAAGCGTGCCACTTACATGTTGAGTTAGAGTATAAGGCTTTTGGGGCTGTTAAGGAGCTAAACCTTGTTGCTAAATTAGCAGGAGAAAAACGCCTACTGCAGATTAATGAGCTTGATGAACTCCATTTGAATGCTTATGATAGTTCGCGTCTCTACAAAGAGCGCACTAAGAGATGGCATGATAAGAAAATTTTGAGTAGAGAGTTCTCTATTGGTGACAAGGTTTTACTGTATAACTCTAGACAAAAACTTTTCCCTAGTAAGTTGAAGTCTAGGTGGTCTGGTCCATTTTCTGTCACTAATGTTAACAAGTTTGGTTCTATTGAAGTGATGAATGCAACAAGTGAAAAGTTCAAAGTTAATGGCCAATGCTTAAAGTTGTACCATACAGGAGCTCCTGTTGGATATGTGGAGGAATTATACCTCCAACCCCTTCCTCTTCTGCTTGAGGGATGAGGCATTATGGTCGTGCGAGATCTTTATAAACCAGCGCTGATCGGGAGGCAACCCATTTTCTTTCCTTTAATTTTTTTATTTTATTTTTAGATTTGCTAATTTTTATAGCTTTGGTGAGAGGGTGAGAGAGTGAGAGGGTACTAATCATCATTCTGAGGCTATATGTGTAAAGGAATTTCAGCAAGACAGATTGGGTTGTTGTACAGTTGACAAGATTGCAACAATCGAGGCAAAACAACCTGTCTGGGCAGCCGCCGGATCTCATCGGGCAAGGCCGCCTGATCGGGCTCGCAACAAAAGTGCTGGGCAGGGAGAAAAAGACACACGCCCGATTACATCGGGCCATTTCGCCCAATCGAGCGGGTATTCCGTCAAATTCTAGAACGACGAAGCAGGATGCCCGATCCCATCGGGCGAGCACGCCTGATCGGGCCCATGACAGATTTCTAGGCGATGAAATAACACGCCCGATCGGGCCGTCGTAAAGCGGGGTCCTTTAAGTCACCCGAAGTCTTCCTTTTCCCTTATTCCTCTCACAATCCCTCTCTCTCTCCTTCAAACCCTAACCCCCAATTCTCATCTTCTTCACCAAATTCATCTTCCAACATTGAAGTACCTCCATTGAAGCTAATTCCAACTTTATAAAAACACTTCTCTCATCATCTCCTACAATTCTCCTACTCCATCCTCTTCACTTTCTTTCACTCCATCTCTAACAACTATCGTCTTCCTCTTTCCTTCCACTATCCACCATTAAAGTGAGTGAGAAAACTTTTGAATTCTCACATTCTTCCTTCCACCATGAATTTGAGGAGGCGTGCTCGCGAACCTATTACCGGGTCTCAACCACAACAACCACCACCAGCACCGGCCATCCCGCGGGACGATGACTTCCAGGATGTCATCTTCAAATTTGAACAGCAGTGCGAAAATTTTCAGCGCCTAAAAATGCGCGAGGTAATTCCTACCTATTTTCTTGATATTGAATTTCTGAATAAGTTGGGTATAACATCTGAATTTAAAGAATTCATGAAAATTTTAGGGATATAATCATTCTTTACTGTGCATGTTAATACATATCCCGTGCTTGTCTACAAGTTTTACAGTAGTCTAGAGCTCACCAAACCTCGAACTGGACCAGTCTCCTATTTGTCCTATAGACTACTTAATCAGGATTTTTGACTATCCCTCCCAGAATTTGCAAAAATCCTTCGAGTCCAGAACCAGGGGGAGACTGGGCACCCTCCTAACTATAACCACCGTGAGATTTACTTTGCCATCACGGGTGATGATACCGCCATTCACCCTACAGCATTGTCATGCCAAATTTATCGACCAACCCATCTTTAAACTTTGGGTAAGGTTCATGTCTCAGACATTGTTTGGGCGGGTGGAAGGGCAATTGATTAGGGGGGATGAACCATACTTGATAGGGAGTTATATGCTTAAGGGGACGCGCTACCCATTTCAATACAATATTCCTCACCATTTTGCGCTCAAATTGGAGCGTATTGCTACCACGTACCGTAAACGGCGAGCTGACGGTTCCTTTTCCTCTCGTAACATTGCGAATGGGGGGTTGGTGACTTCTTTTGCTAGGAAAGTCCCGGGTTTTTATGACACTCGTTACCAGCCAGCCTTAGGACCTACCCTCATGGACTATGCCTATTTAGATCGCCTTCACTGGTTAGAGAGGGCTGGGTGGGGGATATTAGTGGCGCATAAACAATTTGTGCTCTATTGAGTTGCCTAGTCCTTTGCTCAAAATCACGCCCGGGCAATCACATTACCACCTCTCCATTGCCGGCAATGATTTTCCTACCCCCATCCCTGAGATACCCCAGCGCACCTTCTCTCGCCGCCCATCCCATTCTGATGATATTGGTGCTTGTACTTGTGATGCTCTCCCTCCTCCATATCCTGCTGCTCCTCCTTCGTTTGATTTTCAGGAAATGATGAGTATGCTTCAGCGGATGGAGTCCGGCATTACCGACAACTCCGCCGCCATCCAGAGCATTAGCCAGCGTGTTGATACATTGGCCACCGACCAACATCCGGCTATTTACCCTATGTACGATGAATACTGCAAACTTCATCAGATTGCAGAGACAGATCCGCACCCATCTTGGTACACCTAGAACCTGATTTATAGCCAGCCGGGATCTAGTAGTGGGGTTGGCATGGACGAGCATGATGCAGAGGAGGATGGTGACGGAGGTGAGGATGATGATGGTGATGAGACTCACATGGATGATTGATATCCATGCCTTTCCTTTCCCTTGTTGCAATGAGGACATTGCCAAGTTCAGCTTGGGGGAGAATTTCTGTAAGTACTTCTTTCTCTTTTACTGCTTTTTAGTTTAGTTTAATTGCTTTCAAAAAAATGAAAAATCACAAAAAAATGAAATATTGCTAAAAACATACAAAAATACGAGTTGAACATGAATGGATTGTTTGCTTCCCTGTGCCCCGAACCGTGCTTAAAAAAATGATTTAACTCAATATACTGAATAGGTTGGCATTTGTGATTGTGATGTTGTGATGTGATCTATGATTGCCTTGATCTTGAGTGGATTTTGATGATAAAGTGCCTACTTTGACTGCATGCTTGAACTGGTTAGACTGTGAGGATTCATTCTAGCCATTGGATTTATATCTATATCCAGTCTATTCTTGTGTGTTAGTTCCTCGTAGCATTCTTATCTTGATTTTGTCAATGTACTCGTTGATTTTTGATGACTTTGGACATGTGATGTGATAGAGGCGTTCGTTTGTTTAATTTTTAAGCCTCAGAGTTGTTAAGTAAATTATTTTCCTCCCTAGCCCCGCTGAGCCTTATGACTTTTTGTCTCTATATTAAGCAACATTACACACCCTGAGCCTTTACAATGATTATTGTCCCAAGCCTAGCTTAGGGGAGCATTTGTTATGTTGATACTGTGATGTGTGGTTGATTCCGTGGGTTAGTTGGAAATAATATCATGTTGGTACAAAGAAAAGAACAAAAGTTAAGTGGAAAAAAAAATTTAAAAAAATACATGAAAAGCCTCCATGATCTTCATTCATTAAGTTTTAAAAAAAAAATTGATTCATGGAAAATTATTGGAAATTATACTGAAGGAGACAACTATTGGTTGGTTCGTGAGATTTCAAAGTTGGTTATTATTTTGGTCATGTTGATGAGGCCATGGGAGTTGTTTCGACCACATCTAGTCTTTACTAGTGTTTTTGCTCCCCTTTTCTTGGCTGTTCCACCACATTCCCTAAATAATTTCCTTACCTTTACCCGAGTCCCATTACAACCCTCATAAAGACCTCTGGAGCACGTGTTTGATTGTTTATTGGATTGATACTGAGTCAATTTACCAAAGTTAAAGATTAAGTTTGTTATTTGAGTCGACCTAATTAGGATGAGCGATATTATACCTTTCAAAACACATGAGAGTGTGATCGGGAAGGTACATTATGGTTTGGTTGATGAGTGATCGGGCACGTATTATGCTCGCCACAAAATTGAGAGGAGTAACACCTCGGTGAGCACCTTTTCAAGATTTGCATGTTATGTAGGGCAGCTGCATTTGATAGTTTGCTTAGGTGATTGGTGGTCAAGGTGATCTGAGCAACTCAACGTGAATTTTGCTTGCTTGAAGGATTTTGAGTTTGAAAATGTTTGAGCCTGAATTTCTTATCTGAGGGGTGAAGCAATTATATTCATATTCATGTTGTGCTTTGCTTGGGGACAAGCAAAGGTTTAGCTATAGAGGTTTTTCCCTCTACTTAGGAGCCATTTTGTGCTAACTTTCTCAATCTAGTTGTGATTTTTTGGTTTGTGTCCAATTGCAGGTTTTAGGGAATTATTTCCCTATTTTCTACTATTATTTGACCGCTACACTGGATTAGAGAGGTTTGATGCTGAGTTCCAAGGTCCCGAGGACACTTTCTAGGGCCCCTAAGCAAAAGAAGAGTTGAAGACTTGGCACTTGAAGCCAAGAGCGAAGAAAAACGTCCAGGCCCGATCATATGGGGCTGTCCAAGCCCGATCGGGCGCCCATGAGTGGCAACGAGTACTTTTGTTACGGGCCCGATCGGGCGTCCTTCGGCCTTTCGTAATTTGTTGTTGAAGCCCGATCGGGCGGGTCGGCCTGATTGCATCGGGCTTGCTTGTGTGTGCTGTTGCGTGTGCTGTTGATGAAGATTAAGAAGTCCGATTACATTAGGCGGATCTGGCCCGATTACATTGGGCGGGTCTGGCCCGATTGCATCGGGCGTTTGCCCATTTTGTGCTAAGAACAGATTGTTGAGCCCGATTTCATCGGGCATGTTTTGCCCGATCGGGCGGTTAACCCGACACGCTTATTTAATATTTTACGGGATATTTTTTGCAATACTTTTCCTATCTGTCTTAGGTTTAGTATAAATAGCCAAATCAGAATATTATTATTCATCTTTTATTTAGCCCTTGTTTTCATAGTTTTATCTAGAGAGTAATTCATAAATTAAACATCCTTGTTCTCATAGTTTTCTCTAGAGAGTAATTCATAAACCTTAGTTTATTGCTTTTGTCTTTGGATTCAAGATCAAACCTTTGGATTTTTCGCAAGTTCAATATAGTTCTTCAATTTGGTAATCTTCGTTATTGCTTTCTCTCTTATCGATTAGATTCATTTCTTACTTATTTACAATCGTTCCAAGTATGAATTTTTATATTGACTTTGTTATTGTTTTCATAAACATGAGTGAGTAGCTTTATTTCCAGGGTTGTGGGGATCTATTTATGCAATGAGGGATTGATAGATTAGTCTATTTGCCTTCTATTTCAATTGGTTCCTGTGGTTGAATCGTGCATGCTAGATTTATAAACTAGGCCTGATTTGTATTTCTACTATCACAATACTGAATCTGCTTCGAGAGGAGAGATACCGTATAGGATTTCAATCATTAGGCAGAGTGGTCCTTGACCATGCGAGAACGGCTAGGTGATCTTTGAGGGAGGTAATGTTCGAGAGAAATTACATGTGTCCTAGATATATTGACTTATTAGGTAGTTGTTATTCGTCCCTAATTTCCCGAATTGTATGCATAGTGATCCATAATCATAGTTCTTTATTAATTGATTCATACCCTCATATTTAATTCTGTTATTGCTTAGTTCTGTAAAACAACTTTTTCATCTGATTTAGTTAGTATAATATTAGAGTTCAGATACAATAGTATAGTTATCTCCCTGTTGATTCAATCATGACTTCCTTGACTACTAGTTAGTGGACCTTAGGTTTTTTTTGATACGGTGATACGACTTTAGCCTGTCACCAACACACCATTATTTTATACCAACGTTGTCTAGCAAAAATCTATCCACCTCCACTGTTGGATAGCTCTTCAACCCATCATAGCAGTTGAAGTCAGTGCAAGGTATTTCTCGTGGGTGCAGCAACAAGGTTTTCAATTATGTGTTCTACTATTTGGAGTTCAATGAACGTGTTGTTTCTCCGTAGTAACACAAGTTTTAGTTCCAGCGCCCTTTCTGCCATCTTCTACGTCGTTTGCAGCTCTACCAACGCAAGGCTTGTCATTCAAAGTTTGTATAAGGCAGCTCCTGTCAGTTGTGTTGGTTTGATCTGTTTTTTATTTAAATTTCAGATGTCTTGTTTTTTTTTTCGTTCTACTATCCAAGTGGGACATTTAGTGTTTTAGTTGTTTCAAATTAGAAACATATTTAGTGGTAGTTTCTATTTTTGTTTCTTCTATAGCAGCAATACCTCCTCGACGATAGCCATATATTCGGCTCCGCAGCTTAGCCTAAATCCGCAACTTGCGCGGGCCCTTACTCTTTGGCCATCAGCGCTCTTCTATCTTCTACGTAGATTGTGGTTGTTGCTTCCCTCGTCATTATTAGGTTAGTGTTGATTCTCCATTTGATCTCGGGTTATCATATTATCCTCCATCGTCTGATGCATGATACAGATCCAGTCTGAGCGTCCGACTTTCTCCCGCTCCAACTACAGGGGTGTGATAAAGAATATATATAGGATAATATTTTCTCATTGGTTTGGGATATATTTGTATAATCCCTACATAGTTTGGATTCCTAACATGGTTACGATTATTATTTTGTTAAACCTATATATATTGACCAATAGGAATACTCCAAGATTAGGGAGTTTATATTAACTAATATTTCTTTAAAAAAAAACAGAGGTTATAGCAAATACAATATAAACATCTTGCAAGTCGTAATTTAAGATGTTTTGGATCAGATTACTTGAAGGTTTCATTTTACTTTATTATTTGCTGGGTCTAATTAATTACCTAGCATAGAAATAAATTTGAACCATGGATCAGTCACACTTCAGTGCTAATAATAGAATAGTAGATAATACTCCACAAGAATGGCGAGCTAGGCAATTGGTGGAGTAGTCATCTGATGTGAAGTGTCCTTCAATTGTATATCATTTAGCAGGAGCTTGCAAAACCCAGCATATTTATGCAGATGTTTGATTCAAATATATTATCAAAACTTAACCAAAAAAATTGTCTTTCGAAAAATCATTGCTACTACTTTTTTTTTGAACCGGTGTGCTGAAGACTAATTTTACATTCTTATATATGAGAATTCTTCTTGGATCTGTTGAGATCATGAAATGAGACCATGTTGTTGGTGGTCTTTGTTGTTTGCATTGAAGCATTTGGAAAATGCCGAGCTTGCTGTTGCTGTATGCGTGTTGTTGTACCACATTGATTTTTTTTGAAAAATAATAATTAGCAAATGCTCCAATTGTTAGGAAAAAACTGGAGCATTTGATTCAAAAGTGCTTCGGTTTCTTCCTAACAACCAAAGCATTTGACATATTTTAAGCATATGAAATAAATCAAATGCTCTCGTTTTAATACAACCAAAATATTTGACAGATTAAATGCTCCGATTTTCAACCGGAGCATTTGATAAATGCTCGCATGACGTCTGCTACGGGTCAAATACGGAGCATTCGTACGGTTTTTTACCAGAGCACTTGATGTTTTTTCCACTAGTATTGAATGGTTTGTAGGTGGTGTATTGTTTATACCATTTGCACTATTAGTTCTATGTGATGAACAAAGTTTGTATCTTGGCTTATCATGATGGTATTGTAGACACCAAATTTTAAACGCCTTTTTCGTATAAATAAAGATTTTGAAAAGAAATAAAAATAACGAAAACAGCCAAGTATTGTAGAGTGCGCGCCCCGTCAAAGCTATGTTTCTCCCCGGAGCGCGAGTCTCATTCCATCGTATGTTTTTTCCTTTTTTTGCGTATTAGTCATGCAATTCCGGCTTAGAAATGTAATTTTCCGTAAGTTGTAATCAATAACAACAACCACTGGTTTAATAAAATGATTTGTGGTATAATCATGCTCGTCTTTACTAATTTGACGAGTTTTCTTTAATTGTTTAAGTTAGTTTTTTGAAAAACAGAAAAACGAGTCGCACTTAGGCGCCAGAATTTTAATCGTCTCCCAAAACCGGTAGTAATCAGTTTTTTTGATGGTCAAGATATTTTTCATTGGATAAAGAATAAGAATATATTCTTTAACCACCAATCACATTCTTTTATCCATTAGTTAAGGAATACGAATCATGAAAAAGAATAAGAATAAGAATCAAATCCCAAGTGTAAGAGCCAAGAATCCGATTTTTTTTTTCGGAAGATTCGAACTGTGCACCCAGCGCACAACAGATCATTGTGCCAGATGCAGGCATGTGCGCTAAGCGCACGGTGCTGTGTCTTGCGCAGGGCTTTGCGCTAAGCGCAGTAATGCAGTAATTTTCTCTTTTCACGTTTTTCTATGCCTTTCTACATGTTAGGATGTATTTAGGAAAAAATATTTTCCGAAAATCTGATTTTCCCTCATTGATGAAAAAAATCTAAAGAGAATAAGAATATTTGTATTTCCAAAGAGATCTGATGATGTCATTAGGGTGATGTCATTAAGGTAATTTATATAGGATGGGAAACCCAGAAATCTGATTTTTTACGTTCTTCAAACCCTAGTTCCCCACCTCATTTCCCTATAAATACCCCCCATTTTTTTTTTTTACTTCAACACAAACAATTTCACACAACAATTTTTCACAACAACAACTTCTCACAAGAAATCTCAATACTACTCTTCTCCTCCTTAATTTCTCCATCAAAGCAAAGTTATAATTAGTAAGTAAAGAAGTTCATCAAAAGAAAAACACAAAAAAGGGTTTAAGTTAGTAATTAAGTGAATTTAAAAACTTACTTAGAAATTAAGGAAAAAAAAATGTATAAAAAAAGTTGCAAAAAGAAGTGCATCATTGAGTTAGCAAGGTAAAGTTGAAGTTCTCGTTATTTTTTCTTGATTATCTTTATATTTTTCCAGAACACTGATTTCCTCTTCAGTTACAAAAATATATAAAAATGGTTGGTAAGTTGGAATTCAAAGAACAAATAAATTGATTAAAGGTCCTATTTTGACCAGTTTTACCATAAAATTCACCATAATTCGAGTTGTCACTAAAAGCTTATGAAAGTTTGACACAACATAAAGAACTCACTGGCTTATTCATCTTTGTATCATATGCTGAATTTGGCATTTTGTACATAAAGTTATGAATTTTATAAGTCAGTACAAGAACAAAAGTACAATCTGAAAAATGAAATAAAGTGATTAACTCAAGTTTCATAAAGAATATTGTTTTCTTTTCACACGAAAATGTTAATTAAAAATCATGAAATTTTAAGTTTCTCTTAAAATGGTTCATTTTTATTATAAGAATCATGAAGATCAAGGAGCATCATGGTGAAGATCAAGATTGAAGACTTTGTATAGATAATATAATTTGTACATATTGTGTAATAATAGTTTTTTTTTATAGTTATTACATCAATCAATTAATGAAAAAATATGGAGTTGTTAATGCATAATTTTCATAAATAATTCCACAATCCTTTTTAATAAAATGAGCAACCAATGTTATAAATTTTGCATGTTGGGCCCAATATATCATAGTATATTAATTAAATGAACCAATCACAATTAAGAGAAAAAATTGCAAATCTAACTAAGTTAAATTGCATGATGTACCATCTTACACTTTAAATTTGTTCTCCATCTTAAAATGGATCAATCATATAATTTGACATAATTAGATTGGTAATTATAATCTCCGAATTGATTTTAGGCCATTTCACATGTCTCACTTTAAATGGCAAAATTCCAATTAGCCAAACACAATCTCCAAATTTATCTCAAATTGATAATTTCTCTCTAAATCTTAATAATCATCAATTAAGATTATTTCTCAAAAGCCTTCAAATTAGAAAGCAAACCTCTAAGACCTCTTGAAAATTATAAACGTGATCACTAATTAAGGTGGTTATTTCAATCCTCAGTTAATCGCTAATTAGAGTAGTTAACTCAAGCTTTTTATTTAATCACTAATTAGGGTGATTATCTCCAATTATTGGTTAATTGCTAATTAGAGCGATTAACTCAAACTCTTCATTTTATCACTAATTAGGGTGGTTATCTTAAACCTTGGTTAATCACTAATTAGGGTGATTAGCTTAACCTTTCATCATATTTAATCACTAATTAAGGTGATTAATTAAACCTTTCATATTTAATCACTAATTAGAGTGATTATCTTAAACCTTAATAATCGTCAATTAGGGCTATTATTTTTTCTCATTTAGTCACTAATTAGAGTGGTTATCTTAAACATTAATGATCGTTAATTAGGACGATTATTTTTTCTTATTTAATCACTAATTAGAGTGATTATCTTAAACCTTAATAATCGTTAATTAGGGTGATTTTTCTCAATTAGTCACTAATTAGAGTGATTATCTTAAGCCTTGAATAATCACTAATTAGGGTGATTATCTTAACCTCCATTTTCCATCACTAATTAAGGTGATTATCTTGATCCTGCTTCATATTTAATTGCTAATTAAAGTGATTATCTTAACCTCAAAAAGGTGAGACATCAGATCGAACTACGATGGTTTTCATCCATTCTTTCCTTTTCTTCCCCCAATGGAATTGGCCATTTAGGGTGAGACATCAGGTATATGTGCAAATTATGTGATTTTTCTTGATTTTGAATAGCCATGATTACTTTAAAATGGAAAATAATGCATTTAGTAAGAGACTGTTCTCTAGAACGGAAGAGGAGACGAGTTCCAGACGTTCGCACCTCTTAACCTAAACCCCGAACTCTATCTCATGGTATGAAAGACTAATTTTCAAAAAAGCCTTATCCATATGAAGTCATCATCGTTTTAAATGATATTTCTTGAAATTGATTTTAAAATGATTTATTAAATAAATCTGTCCCTATTCAGATATTAATAGGGTGGTGCCTTCAAAGTTTTCTAAAACTCATAGTCCAATGAGAGACTTTGTGGGATTCAAACCGTTAATTAAGACAGTAAAAAATCGGGTACCACAGGCTGACGACTTCACTAGGGACGTTACTACTTCCACTAGAAGTATAAAGGTTTAAACCTGAACAATGCGTTATTTTCCATATGTATATAATAAAAAAGAAAAGTTAATCATGGCTATTCACAATTTTATTTTTATATATAGGATGCTTATGTGAAAATTACGTGTGATTGGTAGTTTATCGATCAATACACGTGCACTCTTTTTAACCATTTTCTTATTAGTTCTGATACCTCTATCTATTGGAAAGGGTCAGAATTTTAGAATGACAAATTAATGAATTAAGGGCGTAAAACCTGCATCCGCGAGTTATTGCGACCAGCTCTGTCAGGAGCGTCCACCCTCGATGGACACAATGGAAGTGACTCGAGGCCACTTTAATTTAATCTTTCAGTAAATGAACGTCCTTTTAGTTGACTTTTAGGACACAAGGATCAATGCACAAATATCCTTTATTTATTTCAGTTATTGAAAAAATGTGAAAAACTTTCAAAAATTCCTCAGTCTGTTTTTAGTCGGTCGATATTTTAGTAATCATTAACTGTAGCTGAATTGCTGCCGAAATGATTACTTAAATATTAAGAGTATTCTTGTTTATTTATCATAAGTGTCATATAAAAAAAAAAAAAGTGTGCTCACCCATTTTTTTTTTAAAAAAAAACTCACATTTACTTCAAAATTCTTTTCATTCAAATTGGTTTTTCCAAAAACAAAATTGATTTCTAAAAGAAAAAATCATGTTTTGAAGATATAATCCCAAAATAAAACAAAAAAAATGAAAAAATGAAAAAAAGTCATAATCACGAGTTCAAAACGTATCATGTTTAGGAACTAGAATGCAATTAAAACTGTATAGTATAAAACACGATAAGTCTAGTCTAAAAAAAACCGACTAAAAAAAAAGAGAAAATAATATGAAATCAAAAGGGATAATAACATTGCAACAAAAAAAAAAAGAGTGAAATTTCCTGCTAAAAATCACAAAAGAAATTCGTTATTTTGTGACTAACATTGTTAGTATGTACATTACAGGTACTTCACATCTTTAAAAAAAAAGGGGAACTAAAGCCTACATCACTTCACAATGTCTGACTCGGAAAAACAAACTCAAGCTGGAGCTTCAGCAAAAAGCAAAGGCCGTTGGAGGTCTATTAACTAAATTTATGCAGACAAGGAGGAATCTACAGGAACCATGTACGGTCGTCTGAAAAGATCGGGTCTTCTAGAAGCGAAGCATCACTGTTACACTCTGCCACCTCCAGGGGTTGATATGGGTTTATATTGCAACTTTTGCCATCAATATGGACATGAAACAGACCGGTGTGTTAACCTTCGACATGCCATTCACCAGTTAATAGAACATGGAAAAATACATATTCCTCCATTGTGGATGCCTCCAATCATATCATTCACTAAGGCAGATCTTCCCAAGCAAATTGATCCTCACCAGGCTTTATACATCACTTTAAAGAGCAATGGGCTTGAATTGACAAATGTGTTAGTAGATGATGGATCGACATTCAACATCTGCCCCAAAGGAACGCTTTATGAGTTGGGGTATAACAACACATTATTGAGCCCTACTGATACAGTACTAGGGGCATATGATAACTCCTCAAGAAGGACCATTGGGATGATCAATCTACAGTTGAAATATAAAGACTGGGTTTGCGATGCAGACTTCGTGGTCGTTGAAGCTTTGACTTCATTTACTTTATTGTTGGGACGACCATGGCTCCATGCAAATAAAGTTATCGCTTTTCCTGCACACCAAAAGCTCAAATGCGGAACAACCTCGGGAATAATAACCATCCATAGGGATCAGGCATAACCAAGGAGTGTTACCCCTGAACCGCCAACTGTGGATGATGAAGCAGATCCTCAAGAAAATTCTCTTAACCCCTGCATGTTAGGGAGAAATATTCCTTCAGTACCCCAAGGATCCAATTCAGAAGCTATTTACATTCTTCCAAAGACAATTGATCAGCTCATCGCTTATGCCAACATCTATTGTGCCCATAATATGCCAATAGGATCTCTCAATATAGATCATGATGAAACCACCAGTCCCATAACCTTCTCTGATAAAGATCTTCCCGATAACCCAACTCATAACAGTGCTTTATATATCGTTGTTGATCACAGTGCCAGACATATCAAAGGTGTAATGGTCGATAATAGAGCTTCCGCCAATATATGTCTCCTCAGTACCCTTAAATGGTTCGGGTGTCCTCCTCCCCAAGGAGAAGCCTCCATAGGGACCATGGTTGCATATGATGGTTCAACACGGAAAATCATAGGGGCAACAACTCTGATCCTGCGCATTGGAGCAGTCATATGAAAGGTCGACTTTATGATCATTGATTACAAAGCTCCTTTCACGATGTTGTTGGAACGACCGTGGCTCCACGAGAACTTGGCTATCATCTCAACATTACACCAAAAATTAAAGATGGTAACTCCGCACGGGGTAATCACCATCCCAGGAATAGGAGCAGCAATGCAAAAATCTCACTTATCTCATGTGTGTCACTTAAATCACAAACAGAACGGCGAGGATCACGCAAGAATTGCATCACATACGCCACCTTACAAACTGGTGAAATCCTATTTCCACTGGCAAATTCTGGAGCAAGATCGTGATTAACCGGACTGGAAGCCAGACATGGGAGAGGTTTAGAGAATTGAGAATAATTTCCATTGGCTTTACAAAGGATCCCGGGCAGTTCAGTGTGAAGGAGAAGAGAATCCAGCACACAAGGTTGCTGCTATTCAATCTATCATGGAACCTTACATCTTCCTTGATGAAATTGATTATGATACAAGAGCCTCTTGCATGCTTGTGTGCAAGGCATGGGCATCATGGCTTCTCAGTTGGGAAAACAATCCTTTATATATCAAGAAGAAAAAAGAAAGGTGGAACAGACGTATTCGGACAAGAGAACACATGGCTTGGCGCCCAGCAGACTGAATTCTGAAAAAGTTTGAGAAGTGCCTAAATCAGTTATTGCTTTTATATTGTACTTTGTAGGTAGAGCTATGTGCGGCTTGATCCCCTAAAAAAAAATCTAATGTTGTTTGCATCTATCATAGCTTTCTTTACTAAAAGGGGTACGTAGGCAACTCATTTTCTGAGTGCAGATGCAAAAAAATTATTATATAAAATTTCACTTTTAATATATCAGAACTACTTTGGGCTTGATTCTCCATTGAAAAAAAAAATCATCACAAGAAAACAAAATTCTTCCCCAAATGCAAATCTACCTATGGAGATACGTAGGCAACCTTCGGGTTCGACCCTTTTTGATGCGGATCTAAAGACATCAGTCCAAGATGAGCCAATTACACTTCTATTGGAGAAAATGGGATTCACTTTGATGGCTCACAAGAATGCTTTTGTGTTATGTGTCATTTGGCTCGAGGAAGAAACTGATTAGCATTTTAACTTAGTGTCATTATCAGTTAAAAATGTTAGTTAGTTAGTTGAGTTGTTTTTAGTTTAATAAAGTCCGAAAATTATAGCTGATTTCGGTTTATTAGGAGTCTAAGTTGTCGTGGTTGTATCTTAGGAAAGTTACCTTAAGTTTGAAGGATGGAGTGGCGTGGAAGGGGAATCCTTGTAGCCTTGTGATTTTTATGTAATTAAGGAAAGTATTGCATACTTTTCCTTAAGTTATTGTTTCCTTAAATTTAGCTAGATTCTAGGCTAGAATTAAGGGAGAAGACTTTCCTAAATTACTACTTGTAAACCGTGGCTTAGTGTGTGCTTGGGGAGCAAGGTTTTCTTGCTTCTTGTATTATAAATAATGGCGCCTAACCTACAGCAAGGGTTAGAGTGAGTTTTACATAAAAAGTGTGTTAAGTTTATGAATCTTTCATATTCTTTAATTCGACCATTAATCTGTTTTTCAGGAACGTTAATCTTATTAGCGTTAAACAACTTAATTCCAGGAGTAGTTTGAGTGTGTTTAAGATTCTTAGTGAGTGTTCAGAAGTGTTCATTCACCAAGAAATATCCCTTGTTACTTGAAACTGTTATTCGGATTCTCATTGTTCTTGTTCAAGTTGGCGTTTTCCTTTAAGTGTTTAGCTATCCTAGTTGAGCATTCATATTAAGTGGTATCAGATTTTTCCAGGAGGGTGAGGATAGAAGGGATTCTACTCTTCAAAGATACGAGTAGTAGGGCGATTAGTAATACTTATATGAAGGATGATAGAACTATTACTAACAGATTAAGGTATATTATAAATGAAGGGATTGAGTTCAACCAAAGTTTATAAGAAAATCTCAAATATAAGATTCACTGCGCATATGAAAACACAAATAAGAAACGTCAAAAGAAATATAGATATTAGAAAATTTATTTTAGATTTTCGAATCATAAATTTACAAACTAAAATAGATGGTTATGACAATTATTTATATGAAGCACATAGAAGGAAAGATATTGAAACAAAAGATGTTTTAATCAAATTAATAATTGAAACCCAAATCAAAAAAATAAACTCTTAGAAAGAAAAATAGAACTCAAACATATACAAAATTCGTTATATATATGACAATTAAATCTCAAATTAAAAAGGTTATAAGAAGAGCAAAATTTAAAATAATGATAACAATTTTAGAAACAGATGTTAAAAATATAGGAAACCGAAATAAAACAGGAATGGCAAGAATAAATAAAGAAATGATAGCAGAAAGATCAAAACTAACAAAGGATAATAATGTTGAAGAAGAACTAAAAAACTTAGACAACCAAATAGAAATGTTAAATATACAAATAAAAGAACAGGAAGATATAGCTAGTCAAGCACATAAAGATTATGATAAATATAAGAAAAATAAATCAATGTTATACATATGAGTGAATTAGAGCAAGAAGATAATCTAGTAAATAACTTAAAGATAATAAATACAAATATGTTATTAATTGTACAATTATTAAAGGATAGCAAAACCGAGTCTAGCAATACAAAAGTTCCACTAGAATTAGAAGAATAGGGTTATGAAATTATAGATAAAAGATATCTAAACAATACTCTCATTTATTTCCCGAATTACTTTTAAAGAAAGAATAGAAGTAGATTATAACAGAGTCATTAAACAACTAGAATAATGCATAAAGATGAAAAAATTATTGAAGAAGAAATAATAAGATATAATGATGGTCCACTTCAAATACATAAAACAAATCATAATAGACAATTTGCAGAAATTATGAAATGAAGATTATATTTAATACAAGATAAAAAAAGGAATGATATTAGAAAATGAATTTGAAAGAGAAAGAAGATTAGCTAAAGAAAGGGATTTAGTAGAAATAACATAGAAAGTAACAATCAAGATAACAAAACAATAAACGACATATATAAAAAATTAGATAAATTAGAGATAAGATATAATGAAAGAATCAGGAAAATAGAAGAATCAATAAAAATTATACATCACAATACTAAACAAATATTAGACAAAGTTTATAGAGTAGAAAATAATTTTAACGATGAAATACAAAAGTTTAAAATAGAGAATAACAACAGATTTGACAAAATAGAAGAATAATTTATATTGAATGTAAAAGAAATAAGTGAAATATCATAAATTCAAGAATCACATGAAGAAACAATAATGAATAATACTATAAAAACAATAGATACTGGAGTAGAAAACTTGAAGTCAATAATATAGAAGAAAACTATGAAGATTTTAAATCAGACCAATTTAGTTACTTAAAATACTCAGAATCTGAATTTATGACAGAAAAAGAAAAAGATCTTAATGTACGCACAGAAGATGACGATTATTATTACATGAAGACTAGTTGACATTATAAACCTATATTAAGAAAAAAAAATTATGGCAGTAACAATAGAAATAATGAACATATATAGAAGTATCGAAGCAAAATTGAAGATAACTATATATCAAAAGATATTCAAGTTGGAGAGACCTTAAATTTAGATTGTTTAGAAAATATTAATTTACAAATACAAAATTGGGTAGCAAAAATAAATGCAAAATTAATAGAAGCAAAAATCCTAGTTAATATTGCATCTAATTATATTGAAGGAACTATCACAGGAATAGTTAAAAACCGGTTAACTCACATAGGAACAATAGACAAAACAGAAATAAGAAGTACTAAGATAGAAGGACATGAAATGACAGAGTCAACACAAATGTTGAAAAAATATGAAATTGCTATAAGAAGAGAATTTGGAAATTTAAATGCAGATTTAAAACATATAAAAGCTAAGAAAGAATTTAGTAAATCTCAATTATATAATATGGAAATATGCTCTATGTGCCCAACAGATTTAAAAAGATACAATTGTGCTTTCCAAATGAATTATTATGAATTAGGAACGGAAAAAACTGAGCAATTAGCTATATTTCGAAAATTATACTTTGAAAAATTACCCAATCCTATAAATACTATTGTTCAAGAAGCATACTCTAAAGAACCTAAATCAGTACCTTAGGAGAACAAATATCTTTCTTACAAACTTGGTATAAAAACTATTGTACAGAAATTAATAACCAAAAAGCTTTTAAAAAACAAGCTAAAATAAGTGATTGCTGTGAAAGATATGAAACACCAAAATTTGGATGCTATAAATTAAATAAAAAACGTATAAATAAAAGACCAAAGTTTAGGCCTAAGAAGTATAAAAAGTTTAAACCATATGGAAAATATAGACAAAAAAATAAACCGAACATAAATTATTATATAAGAAGAAAAATTTATCAGTATGTTAATAACCCAAAGAAGTGTAGGTGCTACAATTGTGGACAAATAGGTCATATAGCAAGAGAATATAAAAATAAAGTAAATAAATACCCTAAAGTACATAAAAATATTAACTTTATTAAATTACATATAGCTGAATATGAAATAGGGAAAAATAATATACCGCTAGAAGAAGAAATATATGTTCTAGAATATGAAACAGAAAGTGATGAAATAATAATTAGCGAAGAAGATAACGTTGAGACTACTAGTGATGGATAAAGAATTACAGGAAGTAGATTACGATGAAGAAATTACACCACAAAGTAAAGACCAAAGAGCTAGGTTTTTCTTTGTTATTTACAGGCAAACGATATTACAAAGTACAATCATAGAAAGCTACTTTTAATTTAAACCATACAGCTGGCTATTTTTCTAAGGTTACAACAGATTTTGGCTTATCACCTTATCTCTTATCCTTATCTTTTATAGTAAATCCACCATCCTTCAGTTGGTTATATCAACTTATGGGGCCTGGGTTGTACTACAAGAGGATTCTTGCTTATCTTCCAAGTCTTCAATCATAGGTACAGCTGTCTGCTGATTTTCGCACATCTGGCATAAGTGTTTATTAGTTTCTTGCATCCACTTGCAATATTTATTCAATGTATCTTTTGTCATAAAATTGTTTGGGATGTATCTTGTTTGAGGAGGCTCATCTGGATGTAGGAGACTCCATACCCATGCTTTCATAGTTTCTTCAGCATCGTTGCTATATTCCCTACTTTGAGTTATTATTAATGTATTTATCTCTTTATGATTAATCCATATAGGCGTAGTAATAGCATGACATAGAGCTTCACAAATAAATTTGATTTTTATAGCTCTTTTTTCGCTAAAGATATCTTGCACTTCATTAAAGTTTATCTCTGGTTGGGCCTTTATTTCTTCAGGAATGATGTATGCAGATGTACATCCTATTTTCACAAACCTCATGGCTGGTTTTATCTCTTGATAAGTAACTCCCCCAGTAGCAGTGTAACATCATACAAAAAACATTTTAGATTTTGTAATCCGTAAATAACTTGGTTACCTTGTATAGGCTAGGGATTAAGGATAACTCTTCTCCGGTTAGCGTGTATACGGAATTGAGTAATCCGTAATCACAAGCTGCTTTTATTAACTTTGCATTACAACCTGGTAATGTGATTAACTCGTTTGTTTTTCGAAGAGGGTTAGTAACATATCCTCTTTCTATTTCTCCATGTTTATCTTGGATAGTAATTTGGGGAGCTGTGTTTAGTTTGTTAGCAATAGTCAGGAAATGTGATATATAATGTCTAACTAAGGGGTTCATTGTCTGTTTTGTTCCAAGGGTTAATTTTTCCTTAAAGGAAGTAGTATCTGGGACTAAGCTGGGGTAATCTTCATCATTGATAAATGTTTTAGGAGAAGTTTGTATTTGGTAATTTAGGAAATCTCTTTTTTGAGAGGGGAATCCATAACTTCTTCTTATAATAGCTTGGCCTTTGGCCTGGTATCTTTGGTTAGCCCCATTATCTCGTTCTTGATAGATCTGGCCACTACCATTATCTTTAGAGCTTTCTCTACTTCTTTTCACTAGATCAAGCTCTTGTGATAGCTTATTTATCAATAGTTTTTGTTCTTGATTCTCTTGAATCAATTGTTGAACTAACTCTAGAGAGATAATCTGCATAATAATTTTCATTAGTTTTAAATAATTCAACTGTAAACTCATATTGTTTAATACCAGCTATAATCCTATTTATTTCCTTCCTTGTAATGAAATCTTGTAATTTATGTGTCAGCCAACACTTAACAGTCCTGCTATCAGTTCTTAATATATATTTTTTGTAAACAATATAAGGTTCAAACTTTTTAATAGCATCTTTACATGCTTTTAGCTCCTTTTTTATTAATATCCCAATTTATTTCATTTGCCTTGAATGTTCCTGAATGGTATCTACATATATATTCTCTTTTTTCATTATTATATCTGTATTTCAATACTGCACCATAAACATTATTAATTTCGCTACCATCAGTTTCTACTATCCACACAAATTCCTTATCTTCATTAGGGAAACTTAATTTTGGTAATCTTCTAACTAGTTCTTTGATTTTTTTCTAGATTTTTTGAATCGGCATCAATCCACCTAAAATCATGATCTTTTTTCAGCATTTTAGTAAGTGGTTCCGTAAATTGTGATAATTTTGGAACAAATTCTCTGACTTGGTTTACTATTGCTAAGAATTTTTGTAATTCTTTCTTGGTATTAATTTCTCTTTGAAATTCTATGATTTTTTGAGCTATATGTTCTTGCATTTTTACTCCTGCTTTATCTATTACGAATCCTAAAAATTCTATTTGTGTTTTAAATATTTCCATTTTCTTTTTACTTAAGACTATTCCACTATTTTTTATTAATTCTATTTATTGTTCTAATAATTTATAATTTTCTTATTGTGTTTTGGAGTATATTAGTATATCATTAATATATACTACACAATTTGGTAATTGATTTAGATATTTATCCATAAATGCTTGGAATTGTCCAGGGACATTTTTATATCCAAATGGTAATACGTTCCATTCATAGAATCCATTACGTACTTTAAATTCAGTTAATTGTTTAGAATCTTCGGTTATTTTAATTGGTGAAAACCACTTTTACAATCAAACTTTGAGAAGTAATTATAACCTTGTATTTGTTTCATTTTTAGTATTTTATTAGGTATGGGATAATTGTATGTAATTGTTTTCTCATTAAGAATTCGATAATCAATAACCATTCTTGTTTTTCCTCTTTTTTGTTCTGAGTGGTTGTTAACTATAAATGCCCTACTGCTATGTTAAGAATTACTTGGCCTATTTCCTGCTAATAATTATGTTACATATATTTTAAATTCTTCTTCATCTCTTTGTTTATTATTAAAGGGTGTTTGAGATATTATACTATTTTGTTCTTTTAATGTAATTTGTATTTCAGTTTTGTGTTTATGCCAATTTACGAATGGATTTTCATTACATAGTTCTTCTAATTTTATTTTTAAAGGGGTAATTTTATCTAAATATAATATTCCAATATCTATTATTGCAAAATTGATGTTTTATTTCTTTGTTTTCATTCTTTGAACTAATTGTTCTTCTTCTCCCTTTTTACATTTTTCCCATTCTTGGGATATTCTTTCTCTATTTTTTACTATTTTAGCTTTCAACTTGTGTTTACATGGGGTAAATAATGTAAGAAAATCTTTATCTATGCTAATTGGTTTATATTGGTTAAGGAAATTATTTCCAAATATCATATCTTTTCCTGTTAATTCAAAGCAATATACTCTAGGTATAATTAATATTTTGTTCCAAATTTATATTTCTACATTAGTTTGATAAAGGGTAATTCTACTACTACTATTATTAAAACCATTTATCCTGAATGGTATATCTAATTTCATCCATTCTGGTAAACAATTTTCTTTCATAATTGTAGTTGCTGCTCCTGTATCTACCATCTGTGTGTAGTATCTACTTTTATATCCTTAAAAAATTATTTTAATAAGAATAAACGTTAAATTACTCATTGATTATTCTTGTTTTAAATTGAATTTGGTTATAAGTGTACTCAAAATAGTCTGATTCTATTTTCCAAGGTTGGACTTTGTTTAAAAATTCTTTTCCTAATATAATTTTGTCACTTAGACTTACTTTATATTCTACATTTATATTTTGTGTTGCAATTTTTGTTGTAACAATTACTTTTCCTTTAAGTTTTAAATTATTGTACATTATTTTATCTAATAATTTATCTATATAGATTGAATTATTTTCCATATTTATATTTATTTGTGCTTTTAAGTTTTCTCCTTCAATTTGTATTATAATATAATAATCTTGTGACCTTAATTGAATTGGTTTTCTTATCTATTTGTTCTCTAGATCTAAAAAAACTCATTCTTCTTTTTACTATATCTAGTTCTCCATAACTAGGTTTAGAGTATAATTTTAATCCTTTATCCATTGGTAATGAAAGCTCCATAAATGGGGTATCTATAGTTATTGGTCCTAGTTTATTTTTAGTATAAACTTGGTGTTGATTAGTTAGTATGTAAGCATTTTTACATTGTACTGTCATCACTTTAGATCCATTTAGCATCTTTATTTCATCTAGTTTCCAATATAGAACCAATGCCATTTCTATATTCTTATCAGTTAAGCTTATTGAATAATTTGGTTTAATTATGAACCTTACCTTTTGGTAAATTAGATTTCCTTTAAGTTCAGCTATAACAGCTTTCTCTATAGGTTATTTAATTCTATCATCTGCTAATTTCAATTCCAGCGGAGTATCTGTCGCTGCCAATTCTACAAATCTAAAAGTAATTGGTTTATTTACTAATGATTTGTTAAAGTTTGTTATTTCCTCGTTTAGCACTGATAAGTGCATTTCTAACGCACTTTATGGACTCCTTTTTAGCTCATTTTGATCCTCTTTATCCCCTTTTTTCCCTCGTTCTTCTCCCTTTCCCCTTCTATTTCATTCACTTGATCATTCTTGATCATAGTGACATTTTGCTAAATTTTCAGTCATTTTTGACTGAATTTCTAGTACATTTGCTCTCACCCTGTTTTGCCATGTTCTTAATATAGGTGGAACTACTAAGATGGCTATGTGTTGTAGAGTTGGCAAAGGAAGCAATGAAAATAGAGCACACGTTGAGAAGTGGTGTGCTTGCACCATGCCCCTTGTCCGCTCGCACAAAGGAGCACAATGCACAATATAATCTTGAACAGAGAATTTCAAATGGACAAAACTTTCAAACCACAAATTGGATGAAGGTAATTCTAGTTGGAGGTCAAAACTTATTTCGATAGCTTTCCGACGACTAGTCATAAGCTTGATTTGGATCTAAAACGAAAGAGTTATGCGGGTTTTAAGTTGAACTGTCCGACCAGAGCAGAAGAAATGGTGCGCCCGCACCTGATTTTGGTGCGCCCGCACCACTTACTGAGGTGCGCCCGCACCATCTGGAACTTATGAAACCCAAAAGTCAGGAGAAATGGTGCGCCGGCACCAGTCAAATTCGCGAAGGAAAAAAACGAGGCTTGCCTTAATAACATTGGAGTTGATTAATTTTTGAACTCAGGCTTATTTCTAGAGTTTAGAGAAGAATATTATGGCTTACATTAGAGGGAAAAACACTTACTTTTTGTTAAGATTGGAGATTCTAGATCATAGTTTGTGATTGCTACAACATTGTAGGTATATTTAATTCAATTAGTTTCAAAGTTTCAGTTTTTATCATCTCTTTTCATTGCTATTATTTGTTCTTCCCTTTTATTAGATATACTTTATTATAGTTTCATAATTGTTATTTTAATTAGATTAATTATCTCTTAATCATGCTTAGCCCTAGATTAATTATCGATTTCATGTTTTATTGCTTAGAATCCATGATTAGTGAGTATTTTTCTATCTAGGGTTAGGGTGAAAGTATGGATTAGGGTTTAAATGTATTGGTAATATGATTGTGATGATTTAAAGACGTTTATGCATTGATCTTGGTGTTTTGAAGCTTTAGGATAGATATTGATCACATTTGTGCTTTGGTATTTTGATTTCAAATGTTCTGAATTGAATTATGAATTCTTTTATCATTCCCATGAATCAACTTAATATCTAGACCAACATATTGGGTAGAAATTAAGGGGATCCTATATTAGGGGTTTTCCAAATTCATTAATTCTCTTAATCAATTGACTAAAGACCATTCGAGAGAGGATTTAGTTGATTGATTAAGCGATCATTCTCGAGGACCATTCGAGAGAGCACTCTGGTATTTTAGAGGAAAATTAAACCTTGCCTAGTCGTCACATTTGATTCACAATTGCATTAATAAACGTTATCCACTTTGATCCATACTAGTAACCTTAACTCTAGTGTCTTCCTTATTCATATTTTCATCTCTTATTATTTGCTAGTTCATTGATTATAGTTAGTTTTAGTTATTACAAAAATCCTTCAAAACCCTTAAAAACCCTTCAATTAGGTAATTTTGACTTAATAGACTTTGATTAATCCCCATTTCCCTGTGGATCGACCCTTGACTTGTCTTTACTACTTTCTTAGTAATTGCTCTTTAGGTTTTATAAATATTGTTTGAAAAGCGATTTTTGGTGCCTTAACGACACACTAAAAACCTCTTTTCAAAATGGCGCTGTTGCCGGGGAAATTGTGCTATTGATTGAAGTTTTTTTTAGTTTGAAATTGCTTAATTGATTTTTTTATCTTTTCTTTATTGGCTTTTTTTTTATCTTTTTTTATTTTATTTGGTAAGTGTCGTGTATATGAGTCTAGGAATTTGTATATAATTTTTTTTTCTTCTTTTAAGAGAATTCCAAAAAAAAAAATGGCAAACTTCTTTTTTTCCTCAATATGAGGATGAACCATTTTGGAATTATCTTCTGAGATTTGAGAACACTCTTCTAACTAAGTATAGACTTGAAATTTGGGAGATGTGTGAGGTGATGTGTGAAGGTCTGAATATTCATACAAGAGAAGTGGTGAAGTCTATGTTTAATGGTGAATTTCGATGCCAACACTTTGATGAAGCATGGGGTGTCTTTGGGTGGCTATCTAGAGACACTTATGAGTGGGACCATGGAAATACTACTATCTCAAATTTAGAAGATGTATCTAGTTGTGAAGTACATATATATTCTGAAATTCTTGATTCACTCAAAGAAAATATGTGCTTGTTAAATAGGTGTGATTCTATGATGGAAAACTTTGCCGAATCTAGCAAAAGATCAATCGAAACTTAGGGTCGAATTATCAATAATCAAAATTACTCTTGGATGACTATAACAATTGAAGATGATGATGATTGGGATATGGATGAGAACCCCGTAGTAGAGGAATCATTTGTTGAGAAAGTTTACACTATAGAGTCTAATGATGTTGAAGAAGTAGTTGATGAGACTTTTGTTTCTACTCGTCCTCTTCATATTCTCTTTTCAAGGAAACTCGACTTAGTTCCTTCCTTCCCCGTCTTATTCCCTCTCCTAAAAGTTTCACCATTGGAAGAGCCTTTGGCCTCTTTAAACCTTCACAAAACTCAAATGGAAGTCATTGAGGATGGGATCGAGCTTAAAAGTGGCAAGGACCATCAAAAGGAGAACTCATTGTTTTGTTCTTTTTATTTGAATTTTGATGTTTGTTTTTCATACTTTCCAGGATTCTCTCGGAAATTTCATTATTTTCGACACTCATCATTTGGTAAGCATATAGACCCATTGAAATTTGTGCATGCTATTTGTTTATGTCATACCTATTTGATCCACTTTGAAATGTGTGCTAATGCTTATGACAAACTATTGAGATCTTTGTCAAATTATTTAGTGGTAAGGTCTAGCTAGAGATCCTAAAAGAGCACTTTCTGGCAAGTATTATGAGACATTTCTCCTTATCTTATTTGGTTTGGATTTTTGCTTGATTTTGTACCCTTACTTTATCCCTTACTTTCTCTTTCCTTTTCAACCCTGAGGACGGAGTTTGTATTAAGCTTGGGGGAGTTAGCATGTGTTCTCTCTATCTCAACATTTTCTTCCTCCTTTTTGTAATTAGGTTCATATTAGTGTATTTGCATGTTAGGTTTGCATAAAAGAAACTAGCAAAAAAGATTTTCTTTCTCTTTTTGTAATTTTTTTTTCCATTTTTAAGCATTTAGTTTAGTTTGGTTGCATGCATGATTTGTGGCTAAGAGTGTTCATAACTTGATTGGAAGACCTTCCCTGCATTCAACTTGATGGTTTTGGAAGCCTTGGTGTGACTTTAGGTGATCTTTGAGAACGATAACTTTTGGTAGAGTCTTTTTAAAACTAGGCGAGTTGGTTGATTTGATTGCCTTGTCCATTGTGCGGTGAACCCCAAAGGAGGGCCACGAACCTCGTAAGACTCATTTACAACCCTCACCATTGATCGCCTAACTTGTAACTTGCATTTTAGCTCCCCAAGATTGCATAAGATCGAGCCTATAGAAGAATGAATTAGGGCTTTTCTTTTTGCTAGAAATAGAAGCTCAAAAGCCAAAAAGCTTTTATACCAGCATAATTATCCGCTTCTCAACCCATTTGAGCCCATCTGTCCTATTTTTGCTTAACCCTTATAATAAGTCATGGCCAAACTTTCCCCAAAGTGGAGTACATGTCTAGCTTGTGTTAAGTTGAGTTGTTTTGATACTAAGTCTTTGGTTGAGAGTGAATTAATGTGCGTGTATATTTGCAAAAGTTGAGGAAAATTGTGAGAAAGGAAAGAAAAAAAAATGAAATAAAAGAACGAAAGAATGCTCTTAGTGCTTCGCTTGGATTTCTATTGAAAAGAAATAAAGAGCAAATTATTGAGAAAAAAAATAAAAAAAAATGTGTTCCAAAAAGTAAAAATCAAAGTGATAATCAAAGATGTGTGAGATTTCGATTTGAGTTGGTGTTTGGACTAGCTTGGGGGAGTTTTTACCCCCTAGTGTGTACTCCACTTTACCCTTTTTGCACCACATTCCTAAATTGTTATCCACACCTTTAACCTAGCCCCGTTACAACCTCAATAAAATCCCTTTTGACTTCTAGATTGAACTTGGTCAATTAGTAGTGGCGGCTGAGATTTTGTGCAAGTCATGTTGAGGGTCATCAAAATGTGGTAGAGGCGAGCTATTATGGTTGAGCATCCCTAGGGGCGAGTTAAACTCGGGACTTGGAAGTGGAGAGGAGTGAGAAATCACTCTTAGAAAGCCTATTTTTCAAGGGGACTCGGTTGATCGGTGGATTAGATCCCTTAAGTCACTCTTGTGCTTCCTAGTCATCTTTTCTCTTGTGTTTGGTTGGTCTCCTAAATATTATTATGAACTCATTTAGCTTGCATGTGATGTTTGTAGCTTTGCATATAGAGCATTTAGGTTAGTTTGTTGCATGTTTTTTCTTTTTCATCGTTTTCTCCTCTACTCTTTCTTTTTTCTCATTCTTGTTTTACTTGAGGACAAGTAAAATGCTAAGCTTGGGGGAGTTTGATAAGTGCATTTCTAACGCACTTTATGGACTCCTTTTTAGCTCATTTTAATCCTCTTTATCCCCTTTTTTCCCTCTTTCTTCTCCCTTTCCCCTTCTATTTCATTCACTTGATCATTCTTGATCATAGTGCCATTTTGCTAAATTTTCAGTCATTCTTGACTGAATTTCTAGTACATTTGCTTTCACCATGTTTTGCCATGTTCTTAATATAGGTGGAACTACTATGATGGCTATGTGTTGTAGAGTTGGCAAAGGAAGTAATGAAAATAGAGCACACGTTGAGAAGTAGTGCGCTTGCACCATGCCCCTTGTCCGCTCGCATAAAGGAGCACATTGCACAATATAATCTTGAACAGAGAATTTCAAATGGAAATAACTTTCAAACCACATATCCGATGAAGGTAATTCCAGTTGGAGGTGAAAGCTTGTTTCAATAGCTTTCCGATGACTGGTCATAAGCTTCATTTGGATCTAAAACGAAAGAGTTATGCGCGTTTTTAGTTGAACTGTCCGACCAGAGCAGGGGAAATGGTGCGCCCGCACCACTTACTGAGGTGCGCCCACACCATCTGGAACTTATGAAACCCAAAAGTCAGGAGAAATGGTGCGCACGCACCTGATTTTGGTGCGCCCGCACCAGTCAAATCCGCGAAGGAAAAAAATGAGGCTTGCCTTAATAACATTGGAGTTGATTATTTTTGAACTCATGCTTATTTCCAGAGTTTAGAGAAGAATATTAGGGCTTACATTAGAGGGAAAAACACTTAGTTTTTGTTAAGATTGGAGATTCTAGATCATAGTTTGTGATTGCTACAACATTGAAGGTATATTTAATTCAATTAGTTTCAAAGTTTCAGTTTTATTATCTCTTTTCATTGCTATTATTTGTTCTTCCCTTTTATTAGATCTACTTTATTATAGTTTCATAATTGTTATTTTAATTAGATTAATTATCTCTTAATCATGCTTAGCCCTAGATTAATTATAGATTTCTTGTTTTATTGCTTAGAATTCATGATTAGTGAGTAGTTTTCTATTTAGGGTTAGGATGAAAGTATGGATTAGGGTTTAAATGTATTGTTAATACGATTGTGATGATTTAAAGACGTTTATGCATTGATCTTGGTGTTTTGAAGCCTTAGGATAGATATTGATCACATTTGTGCTTTGGTATTTTGATTTCAAATGTTCTTAATTGAATTATGAATTCTTTTATCATCCCCATGAATCAACTTAATTTCTAGACCAAGATATTGGGTAGAAATTAAGGGGGTCCTATATTAGGGGTTTTCCAAATTCATTGGATCTCTTAATCAATTGACTAAAGACCATTCGAGAGAGGATTTAGTTGATTAATTAAGCGATCATTCTCGAGGACCATTCGAGAGAGGACTCGGGTATTTTAGAGGAAAATTAAACCTTGCCTAGTCGTCACATTTGATTCACAATTGCATTAATAAACGTTGTCCACTTTGATCCATACTAGTAACCTTAACTCTATTGCCTTCCTTATTCATATTTTCATCTCTTATTATTTGCTAGTTCTTTAATAATAGTTAGTTTTAGTTATTACAAAAATCCTTCAAAACCCCCAAAAACCCTTCAATTAGGTAATTTAGACTTAATAGACTTTGATTAATCCCCATTTCCCTGTAGATCGACCCTTGACTTGTCTTTAATACGTTCTTAGTAATTGCTCATTAGGTTTTATAAATATTGTTTGAAAAGCGATATTTGGTGCCTTAACGACACACTAAAAACCTCTTTTCAAGCACTTCCTTTGTTATTAGTGGAGCTTTAGTATTATCTTGCACTTGTGTTAGGTCAATAACGTTTTCTTTATCAGCTATCACTAAATATTCGTTCTTATCCTTTCTGAATATTTTGTTGATTAAGTTTCTCTCAAATATCTTATTTGTTGACAAAGTAAATCCTTCATACTTTAATTGATTATACTTTTGAAGATCAAAAATAGCTCTTTGGTCTTTACTTTGTGGAGTAATTTCTTCATCGTAATCTACTTCCTGTAGTTCTTTATCCATCACTAGTAGTCTCAACGTTATCTTCTTTGCTCATTATTAATTCATCACTTTCTGTTTCATATTCTAGAACATATATCTCTTCTTCTGGCGGTATATTAATTTTCCCAATTTCATATTCAGCTATATGTAATTTAATAAAGTTAATATTTTTATTTACTTTAGGATTTTCGTTTACTTTATTTTTACATTATCTTGCTATATAACCTATTTGTCCACAATTGTAGCACCTACACTTCTTTGGGTTATTAACATACTGATAAATTTTTCTTCTTATATAATAATTTCTGTTCGATTTCTTCTTGTGTCTACGTTTTCCATATGGTTTAAGCTTTTTATACTTCTTAGGCCTAAACTTTGGTCTTTTTTTCTACGTTTTTTATTTAATCTATAGCATCCAAATTTTGGTGGCTCATCTGGATGTAGGAGACTCCGTACCCATGCTTTCATAGTTTCTTCAGCATCATAGCTATATTCCCTACTTTGAGTTATAACTAATGTATTTGTTTCTTTATGATTAATCCATATAGGCGTAGTAATAGCATGACATAGGGCTTCACAAATAACTTTGATTTTTATAGCTCGTTTTTCACTAAGGATATCTTGCACTTCATTAAAGTTGGTATCAGAGCTTGGCGAAGTTAATTTCAGGATAATCTTCCATAGTTATGGAAGAAGCTAAGGTAAAATTCTTTCCTATGAACTAAGTATAAATTCAATCCTTTAGTTTATTATAATGCTAAGATCCGTAATAATAATTCTATAAGTTCATATAGGACTTGTACTATCTTAAATATGCTCTCCTCGATTCAGGAAAATCATGCTTTTAAACCAAGAGACAACAGGTAGTAGTAGTCCTTTTATGCTGTTGAATATGAGAAGGCTAATGTGGACTGAATACGTAAAACCTATGTGGTGAGGTGAAAAGGTGTGATCTCACTTAATTTGCTTTTGAGCTTACGAGTAGTAGGGCGGATTAGTAATACTTATATGAAGGATGATAGAACTATTACTAACAGATTAAGGTATATTATAAATTAAGGGATTGAGTTCAACCAAAGTTTATAAGAAAATTTCAAATATAAGATTCACTACGTATATGAAAACACAAATAAGAAACGTCAAAAGAAATATAGATATTAGAAAATTTATTTTAGATTTTCGAATCATAAATTTACAAACTAAAATAGATGGTTATGACAATTATTTATATGAAGCACATAGAAGGAAAGATATTGAAACAAAAGATGTTTTAATCAAATTAATAATTGAAACCCAAATAAAAAAAATAAACTCTTAGAAAGAAAAATAGAACTCAAACATATACAAAATTCGTTATATATATGACAATTAAATCTCAAATTAAAAAGGTTATAAGAAGAGCAAAATTAAAAATAGGAAAAATTAATGCTATGGGGCTCAACTATCGACGATTATTTTTTATAGGTCCCAACTTTTGATTACTCTGTGCAGGACCCAAGTATGACTTCATGAGTCTTTTATTGGACCTAGCAGGTAACCAACCTGCTGTAGCAGGTTAATTGTCATGTGAGTTCCTTAAACTCACACGTGACTTTGAAAGGAAACCCAATCTGGTACAAGAAGTCCCCTTACCACTGTAGGTGATATTTTACCTTATTTTTTCACCTTTCCCCTCTCCTTCCTTCTGCCATTTTTTCATCTCTCGTCTCTCCTCTAATCTGGTTTTCATCTCTCTTCTTCTCTGTTCATGGTTGTGCACTCCTTACCATTTTTCCCCATGGTATTTTTTGCAGTTTCAAAATTTCACAGTTTGATGAGGGTGGTTGTTCTTGAGGAGAGAGAAAGTGAAGAGACCAAGAATTGAACTGATAAAATACCAATATACCATCTCTCTCTCTGTCTATCCCAGTCTCCTTCTTTCTCTCCAAATTCATACTTTGTCGCTCTTCACAAAATTGCGGAAATCCTGAGCTCCATCATCCAGAAACAAATTACAGGGGATGCCACCAGGAATTTCATGGGCCCCGGGGTGGAAATTGCAAGGTCGACTCTGAAACAGGAAATCAATTTTTTCAAAACCACAACGGCACATACTAACTCACTCTATTTTGAAATGCAGTGGTTTCTTGTTGCATAGATAACTGAGAATTGGACTGATAACTTTCTTTGGGTCATTTTGCAAAGCTTGTTAATTGTCATCAGTTGGGAGACATGGATGGTGAACATTACAACAGCTGCAACATTGTAATTAATTCCCAACAAATTATTAAGAAGGCTAGGAGGGAAGCGTACAGCAAGAAAAGTGAGAGAAATTCACAACCAAGCAAGAAATTCGGATCCCCTGTTCAGTCGTTGTTTAGCCAACGAGTCAGCAACAAAAGTATGGCAATGTATATGAAGATTAATGGCAATAGTTTAACTTCAAGAATTTGAGAAGAAGACAAACAGACGAAGGAGAGAGGAGAATAGTTTAAAAGGAAATCTGAAAAAATTTGAATTAACTGCAAAATTAAGTTAATTACAATTAACAAAACAAAAAAAAATAAAATAAAATTGGGGCCTACAAGGTTTTTTTCAACCTTTGCAACCGGTTACAAGTCTTCCAAGCCCAATAAAAGACACAATATATCATACTTGGGTCCTCCATAGTATAATCAAAAGTTGGTACCTATAAAAGATAATGGCCGATAGTTGAGCCCCATACCGTCAATTTTTCCTTAAAAATAATAATAACAATTTTAGAAGCAGACATTAAAAATTTAGGAAACCGAAATAAAACAAGAATGGCAAGAATAAATAAAGAAATGATAGCAGAAAGATCAAAACTAACAAAGGATAATAATGTTGAAGAAGAACTAAAAAACTTAGACAACCAAATAGAAATGTTAAATATACAAATAAAAGAACAGGAAGATATAGCTAGTCAAGCACATAAAGATTATGATAAATATAAGAAAAATAAATCAATCTTATACATATGAGTGAATTAGAGCAAGAAGGTAATCTAGTAAATAACCTAAAGATAATAAATACAAATATATTATTAATTATACAATTATTAATGGATAGCAAAATTGAGTCTAGCAATACAAAAGTTCCACTAGAATTAGAAGAACAGGGTTATGAAATTATAGATAAAAAGATATCTAAACAATACTCTCGTTTATTTCCCGAATTACTTTTAAAGAAAAGAATAGAAGTAGAATATAAGAGAGTTATTAAACAACTAGAATAATGCATAAAGATGAAAAAATTATTGATGAAGAAATAATAAGATATAATGATGGTCCATTTCAAATACCTAAAACAAATCATAATAGACAATTTGCAGAAATTATGAAAGGAAGATTATATTTAATACAAGATAGAAAACGAATGATATTAGAAAATGAATTTGAAAGAGAAAGAAGATTAGCTAAAGAAAGGGATTTACTAGAAATAACAAACATAGAAAGTAACAATCAAGATAACAAAACAATAAATGACATATATAAAAAATTAGATAAATTAGAGAGAAGATATGATGAAAGAATCAGGAAAATAGAAGAATCAATAAAAATTATACATCATAATACTAAACAAATATTAGACAAAGTTTATAGAGTAGAAAATAATTTTAACGATGAAATACAAAAGTTTAAAATAGAGAATAACAACAGATTTGACAAAATAGAAGAATAACTTATATTGAATGTAAGAGAAATAAGTGAAATATCAGAAATTCAAGAATCACATGAAGAAACAATAATGAATAATACTATAAAAACAATAGATACTGGAGTAGAAAACTTGAAGTCAATAATATAGAAGAAAACTATGAAGATTTTAAATCAGACCAATTTAGTCAAGAATTTAGTTACTTAAAATACTTTGAATCTGAATTTATGACAGAAAAAGAAAAAGATCTTAATGTACTCACAGAAGATGACGATTATTATTACATGAAGACTAGTAGACACTATAAACTATATTAAGAAAAAGAAATTAAAGCAGTAACAATAGAAATAATGAACATATATAGAAGTATCGAAGCAAAAAAGAAGATAACTATATATCAAAAGATATTCAAGTTGGAGAGACCTTAAAATTAGATTGTTCAGAAAATATTGATTTAGATATACAAAATTGGGTAGCTAAAATAAATGCAAAATTAATTGAAGCAAAAATCCTAGTTAATATTGCATCTAATTATATTGAAGGAACTGTCACAGGAATAGTTAAAAACCGGTTAACTCACATAAGAACAATAGACAAAACAGAAATAAGAAGTACTAAGATAGAAGGACATGAAATGATAGAGTCAACACAAATGTTGAAAAATATGAAATTGCTATAAGAAGAGAATTTGGAAATTTAAATGCAGATTTAAAACATATAGAAGCTAAGAAAGAATTTAGTAAAACCCAATTATATAATATGGAAATATGCTCTATGTACCCAGAAGATTTAAAAAGATACATTTGTGCTTTCCAAATGAATTATTATGAATTAGGAACGGAAACAACTGAGCAATTAGCTATATTTCGAAAATTATACTTTGAAAAATTACCCATTCCTATAAATACTATTGTTCAAGACGCATACTCTAAAGAACCTAAATCAGTACCTTAGGAAAACAAATATCTTTTTTACAAACTTGGTATAAAAACTATTGTACAGAAGTTAATAACCAAAAAGCTTTTAAAAAACAAGCTAAAATAAGTGATTGTTGTGAAAGATATGAAACACCAAAATTTGGATGCTATAGATTAAATAAAAAACGTATAAATAAAAGACCAAAGTTTAGGCCTAAGAAGTATAAAAATTTTAAACCATATGGAAAATATAGACAAAAAAATAAACCGAACAGAAATTATTATATAAGAAGAAAAATTTATCAGTATGTTAATAACCCAAAGAAGTGTAGGTGCTACAATTGTGGATAAATAGGTCATATAGCAAGGGAATATAAAAATAAAGTAAATAAATATCCGAAAGTACATAAAAATATTAACTTTATTAAATTACATATAGCTGAATATGAAATAAGGAAAAATAATATACCGCTAGAAGAAGAAATATATGTTTTAGAATATGAAACAGAAAGTGATGAAATAATAATTAGCGAAGAAGATAATGTTGAGACTACTAGTGATGGATAAAGAATTACAGGAAGTAGATTACGATGAAGAAATTACACAACAAAGTAAAGACCAAAGAGCTAGGTTTTTCTTTTTTATTTATAGGCAAACGATATTACAAAGTATGTTCATAGAACGCTACTTTTAATTTAAACCATACAGCTGGCTATTTTTCTAAGGTTACAACAGATTTAGGCTTATCACCTTATCTCTTATCCTTATCTTTTATAGTAAATCCACTATCCTTCTGTCGGTTATATCAACTTATGGGGCCTGGGTTGCACTGCTAGAGGATTCTTCCTTATCTTCCAAGTCTTCAATCATAGGTACATCTGTCTGCTGATTTTTGACATCTGGCATAAGTGTTTATTATTTCCTTGCATCCACTTGCAATATTTATTCAACGTATCTTTTGTCATAAAATTCTTTGGGATGTATCTTGTTTGAGGAGGCTCATCTGGATGTAGGAGACTCCATACCCATGCTTTCATAGTTTCTTCAGCATCGTTGCTATATTCCCTACTTTGAGTTATTATTAATGTATTTATCTCTTTATGATTAATCCATATAGGCGTAGTAATAGCATGACATAGAGCTTCACAAATAACTTTGATTTTTATAGCTCGTTTTTCTCTAAGGATATCTTGCACTTCATTAAAGTTTATCTCTGGTTGGGCCTTTATTTCTTCAGGAATGATGTACGCAGATGTACATCCTATTTTCACAAACCTCATGGCTGGTTTTATCTCTTGATAAGTAACTCCCCCAAAAGCAGTGTATCATCGTAACAAAATCATTTTAGATTTTGTAATCCGTAAATAATTTGGTTACTTTGTATAGGCTAGGGATTAAGAATACCTCTTCTCCGGTTAGCGTGTATACGAAATTGAGTAATCCGTAATCACAAGCTGCTTTTTTTAACTTTGCATTACAACCAGGTAATGCGATTAACTCGTTTGTTTTTCGAAGAGGGTTAGTAACATATCCTCTTTCTATTTCTCCATGTTTATCTTGGATAGTAACTTGGGGAGTTGTGTTTAGTTTGTTAGCAATAGTCAGGAAATGTGATATATACTGTCTAACTAAGGGGTTCATTGTCTGTTTTGTTCCAAGGGTTAATTTGTCTATAATGGAAGTAGTATCCCGGGACTTAGCTGGGGTAATCTTCATCATTGATAAATGTTTTGGGAGAAGTCTGTATTTGGTAATTTAGGAAATCTCTTTTTTGAGAGGGGAATCCATAACTCCTTCTTATAATAGCTTTGCCTTTAGCCTGGTATCTTTGGTTAGCCCCATTTTCTGGTTCTTGATAGCTCTGGCCACTACCATTATCTTTAGAGCTTTCTCAACTTCTTTTCACTAGATCAAGCTCTTGTGATAGCGTATTTATCAATAGTTTTTGTTTCTGATTCTCTTGAATCAATTGTTGAACTAACTCTAGAGAGATAATCTGCATATTAATTTTCATTAGTTTTTAATAATTCAACTGTAAACTCATATTGTTTAATATCAACTACAATCCTATTTATTTCCTTCCTTGTCATGAAATCTTGTAATTTCTGTGTCAGCCAACACTTAACAGTCCTGTTATCGGTTCTTAATATAAATTTTTGTAAACAATATAAGGTTCAAACTTTTTAATAGCATCTTTAAATGCTTTTAGCTCCTTTTTCATTAATATCCCAATTTATTTCATTATTATATCTGTATTTCAATACTGCACCATAACCATTATTAATTTCGCTAGCATCAGTTTCTACTATCCACACAAATTCCTTATCTTCATTAGAGAAACTTAACTTCAGTAATCTTCTAACTAGTTCTTTGATTTTTTCCAGATTTTTTGATTCGGCATCAATCCACCTAAAATCATGATCTTTTTTCAGCTTTTTAGTAAGTGGTTCCGTAAATTGTGATAATTTTGGAACAAATTCTCTGACTTGGTTTACTATTGCTAAGAATTTTTGTAATTCTTTCTTAGTATTAATTTCTCTTTGAAATTCTATGATTTTTTGAGCTATATGTTCTTGCATTTTTACTCCTGCTTTATCTATTACGAATCCTAAAAATTCTATTTGTGTTTTAAATATTTCCATTTTCTTTTTACTTAAGACTATTCTCCAATTTTTTATTAATTCTATTTACTGTTCTAATAATTTATAATTTTCTTCTTCTGTTTTGGAGTATATTAGTATATCATTAATATATACTACACAATTTGGTAATTGATTTAGATATTTATCCATAAATGCTTGGAATCGTCCAGGGGCATTTTTATATCCAAATGGTAATACGTTCCATTCATAGAATCCATTACGTACTTTAAATTCAGTTAATTGTTTAGAATCTTCGGTTAATTTTAATTGGTGAAAACCACTTTTACAATCAATCTTTGAGAAGTAATTATAACCTTGTATTTGTCTCCTTATTAGTATCTTATTAGGTATGGGATAATTGTATGTAATTGTTTTCTCATTTAGAATTCGATAATCAATAACCATTCTTGTTTTTCCTCTTTTTTGTTCTGAGTGGTTGTTAACTATAAAGGCCCTACTGTTATGTTAAGAATTACTTGGCCTATTTATTTTCCTGCTAATAATTATGTTATATGCATTTTAAATTCTTCTTCATCTCTTTGTGTATTATTAAAGGGTGTTTGAGATATTATACTATTTTATTCTTTTAATGTAATTTGTATTTGAGTTTTTTGTTTATGCCAATTTGCTAATGGATTTTCATGACATAGTTCTTCTAATTTTATTTTTAAAGGGGTCATTTTATCTAAATATAATATTCCAATATCTATTATTGCAAAATTAATGTTTTCTTTCTTTGTTTTCATTCTTTGAACTAATTGTTCTTCTTCTCCCTTTTTACATTTTTCCCATTCTTGGGATATTCTTTCTCTATTTTTTACTATTTTAGCTTTCAACTTGTGTTTACATGGGGTAAATAATGTAAGAAAATCTTTATCTATGCTAATTGGTTTATATTGGTTAAGGAAATTATTTCCAAATATCATATCTTTTCCTGTTAATTCAAAGCAATATACTCTAGGTATAATTAATATTTTGTTCCAAATTTGTATTTGTACATTAGTTTGATAAAGGGTAATTCTACTACAGTTATTACTAAAACCATTTATCCCGAATGGTATATCTAATTTTTTCCATTCTGGTAAATAATTTTCTTTCATAATTGTAGTTGTTGCTCCCGTATCTACCATCGGTGTGTAGTATCTTCTTTTATATCCTTCAAAAATTATTTTAATAAGAATAAACGATAAATTACTCATTGATTATTCTTGTTTTAAATTGAATTTGTTATAACTGTACTCAAAATTGTCTCGATTCTATTTTCCAGAGTTTGGCTTTGTTTAAAAACTCTTTTCCTAATATAATTTTGTCACTTAGACTTCATATTCTACATTTATATTTTGTGTTGCAATTTTTGTTGTAACAATTACTTTTCCTTTAAGTTTTAAATTATTGTACATTATTTTATCTCGATAATTTATCTATATAGATTGAATTATTTTCCATATTTATATTTATTTATCCTTTTAAGTTTTCTTTTTCAATTTATAATATAATATAATAATCCTGTGACCGTAATTGAATAGTTTTTTTTATCTTTTTGTTCTCTAGATCTAGAAAAACTCATTCTTCTTTTTAGTATATCAAGTTCTCCATAACTAGGTTTAGAGTATAATTTTAATCCTTTATCCATTGGTAATAAAAGCTCCATAAATGGGGTATCTATAGTTATTGGTCCTAGTTTATTTTTGGTATAAACTTGGTATTGATTAGTTAGTATGTAAGAATTTTTACATTGTACAGTCATTACTTTAGATCCATTTAGCATCTTTATTCCATCTAGTTTCCAATATAGAACCAATGCCATTTCTATATTCTTATCAGTTAAGCTTATTGAATAATTTGGTTTAATTATGAACCTTACCTTTTGGTAAATTAGATTTCCTTTAAGTTCAGCTATAATAGCTTTCTCTATAGGTTCTTTAAATCTATCATCTCGCTAATTCCAATTCCAAATGGAGTAACTATTCCTTCATTAAAACATGCTTTTATTATTATTATTATCGCTGCCAATTCTACAAATCTAAAAGTAATTGGATTATTTCCTAATGATTTGTTAAAGTTTGTTATTTCCTCGTTTAGCACTTCCTTTGTTATTAGTGGAGCTTTAGTATTATCTTGCACTTGTGTTAGGTCAATAACGTGTTCTTTATCAGCTATCACTAAATATTCGTTCTTATCCTTTCTGAATATTTTCTTGATTAAGTTTCTCTCAAATATCTTATTTGTTGACAAAGTAAATCCTTCATACTTTAATTGATTATACTTTTGAAGATCAAAAATAGATCTTTGGTCTTTACTTTGTGGAGTAATTTCTTCATCGTAATCTACTTCCTGTAGTTCTTTATCCATCACTAGTAGTCTCAACGTTATCTTCTTTGCTCATTGTTATTTCATAACTTTCTGTTTCATATTCTAGAACGTATATCTCTTCTTCTGGCGGTATATTAATTTTCCCTATTTCATATTCAGCTATATGTAATTTAATAAAGTTAATATTTTTATTTACTTTAGGATTTTCATTTACTTTATTTTTACATTATCTTGCTATATAACCTATTTGTCCACAATTATAGCACCTACACTTCTTTGGCTTATTAACATACTGATAAATTTTTCTTCTTATATAATAATATTTGTTCGATTTCTTCTTGTGTCTACATTTTCCATATGGTTTAAGCTTTTTATACTTCTTAGGCCTAAACTTTGATCTTTTTTTCTACGTTTTTTTATTTAATCTATAGCATCCAAATTTTGGTGGCTCATCTGGATGCAGGAGACTCCATACCCATGCTTTCATAGTTTCTTCCGTATCATGGCTATATTCCCTACATTGAGTTATAACTAATGTATTTATTTCTTTATGATTAATCCATATAGGCGTAGTAATAGCATGACATAGGGCTTCACAAATAACTTTGATTTTTATAGCTCGTTTTTCACACAGGATATCTTGCACTTCATTAGAGTTGGCATCGAGCTAGGAGAAGTTAATTTCAAGATAATCTTCCATAGTTCCGGAAGAAGCTAAGGTAAAATTCTTTCTTATGAACTAAGTATAAATTCAATCCTTTAGTTTACAATAATGCTAAGATCCGTAATAATAATTCTATAAGTTCATATAGGACGTGTACTATCTTAAATATGCTCTCCTCGATTTAGGAAAATCATGCTTTTAAACCAAGAGACAACAGGTAGTAGTAGTCCTTTTATGCTTGTTGAATATGAGAAGGCTAATGTGGACTGAATACGTAAAACCTATGTGGTGAGGTGAAAAGGTGTGATCTCACTTAATTTGCTTTTAAGCTTACGAGTAGTAGGGCGGATTAGTAATACTTATATGAAGGATGATAGAACTATTACTAACAGATTAAGGTATATTATAAATGAAGGGATTGAGTTCAACCAAAGTTTATAAGAAAATCTCAAATATAAGATTCACTTGTGTATATGAAAACACAAATAAGAAACGTCAAAAGAAATGTAGATATTCGATAATTTATTTTAGATTTTCGAATCATAAATTTACAAACTAAAATAGATGGTTATGACAAATATTTATATGAAGCACATAGAAGGAAAGATATTGAAACAAAAGATGTTTTAATCAAATTAATAATTGAAACCCAGATCAAAAAAATAAACTCTTAGAAAGAAAAACAGAACTCAAACATATACAAAATTCGTTATGTATATGACAATTAAATCTCAAATTTAAAAGGTTATAAGAAGAGCAAAATTAAAAATAATGATAACAATTTTAGAAGCAGATATTAAAAATTTAGGAAACCGAAATAAAACAAGAATGGCAAGAATAAATAAAGAAATGATAGCGAAAAGATCAAAACTAACAAAGGATAATAATGTTGAAGAAGAACTAAAAAACTTAGACAACCAAATAGAAATGTTAAATATACAAATAAAAGAACAAGAAGATATAGCTAGTCAAGCACATAAAGATTATTATGAATATAACAAAAATAAATCAATCTTATACATATGAGTGAATTAGAGCAAGAAGGTAATCTAGTAAATAACCTAAAGATTATAAATACAAATATATTATTAATTATACAATTATTAAAGGATGGCAAAACTAAGTCTAGCAATACAAAAGTTCCACTAGAATTAGAAGAACAGGGTTATGAAATTATAGATAAAAAGATATCTAAACAATACTCTCATTTATTTCCCGAATTACTTTTAAAGAAAAGAATAGAAGTAGAATATAAGAGAGTTATTAAACAACTAGAAAAATGCATAAAGATGAAAAAATTATTGATGAAGAAATAATAAGATATAATGATGGTCCATTTCAAATACCTAAAACAAATCATAATAGACAATTTGCATAAATTATGAAAGGAAGATTATATTTAATACAAGATAGCAAACAAATGATATTAGAAAATGAATTTGAAAGAGAAAGAAGATTAGCTAAAGAAAGGGATTTAGTAGAAATAACAAACATAGAAAGTAACAATCAAGATAACAAAACAATAAATGACATATATAGAAAATTAGATAAATTAGAGAGAAGATATGATGAAAGAATCAGGAAAATAGAAGAATCAATAAAAATTATACATCATAATACTAAACAAATATTAGACAAAGCTTATAGAGTAGAAAATAATTTTAACGATGAAATACAAAAGTTTAAAATAGAGAATAACAACAGATTTGACAAAATAGAAGAATAACTTATATTGAATGTAAAAGAAATAAGTGAAATATCGAAATTCAAGAATCACATGAAGAAACAATAATGAATAATACTTTAAAAACAATAGATACTGGAGTAGAAAACTTGAAGTCAATAATATAGAAGAAAACTATGAAGAGTTTAAATCGGACCAATTAGTTAAGAATTTAGTTACTTAAAATACTCAAAATCTGAATTTATGACAGAAAAAGAAAAATATCTTAATGTACTCACAGAAGATGACGATTATTATTACATGAAGACTAGTAGACACTATAAACCTATATTAAAAAAAAAGAAGTTATGGCAATAACAATAGAAATAATGAACATATATAGAAGTATCGAAGCAAATTAGAAGATAACTATATATCAAAAGATATTCAAGTTGGACGAGACCTTAAATTTAGATTGTTCGAAAAATATTGATTTAGATATACAAAATTAGGTAGCTACAATAAATGCAAAATTAATTGAAGCAAAAATCCTAGTTAATATTGCATCTAATTATATTGAAGGTACTATCACAGGAATAGTTAAAAACCGGTTAACTCACATAGGAACAATAGACAAAACAGAAATAAGAAGTACTAAGATAGAAGGACATGAAATGACAGAGTCAACACAAATGTTGAAAAAATATGAAAGTGCTATAAGAAGAGAATTTGGAAATTTAAATGCAGATTTAAAACATATAGAAGCTAAGAAAGAATTTAGTAAATCTCAATTATATAATATGAAAATATGCTCTATGTTCCCAGAAGATTTAAAAAGATATAATTGTGCTTTCCAAATGAATTATTATGAATTAGGAACAGAAACAACTGAGCAATTAGCTATATTTCGAAAATTATACTTTGAAAAATTATCCATTCCTATAAATACTATTGTTCAAGAAGCATACTCTAAAGAACCTAAATCGGGTACCTTAGGAGAACAAATATCTTTCTTATAAACTTGGTATAAAAACTATTGTACAAAAGTTAATAATCAAAAAGCTTTTAAAAAATAAGCTAAAATAAGTGATTGCTTTGTGAAAGATATGAAACACCAAAATTTGGATGCTATAGATTAAATAAAAAACGTATAAGTAAAAGACCAAAGTTTAGGCCTAAGAAGTATAAAAAGTTTAAACCATATGGAAAATATAGACAAAAAAAGTAACCGAATAGAAATTATTATATAAGAAGAAAAATTTATCGGTATGTTAGTAACCCAAAGAAGTGTATGTGCTACAATTGTGGACAAATAGGTCATATAGCAAGAGAATATAAAAATAAAGTAAATAAATATCCTAAAGTACATAAAAATATTAACTTTATTAAATTACATATAGCTGAATATGAAATAGGAAAAAATAATATACCGCTAGAAGAAGAACTATATGTTCTAGAATATGAAACAGAAAGTGATGAAATAATAATCAGCGAAGAAGATAACGTTCGGACTACTAGTGATGGATAAAGAATTACGGGAAGTAGACTACGATGAAGAAATTACACCACAAAGTAAAGACCAAAGAGCTAGGTTTTTCTTTGTTATTTATAGGCAAACGATATTACAAAGTACGTTCATAAAAGCTACTTTTAATTTAAACCATAGAACTGGCTATTTTCCTAAGATTACAACAGATTTAGGCTTATCACCTTATCTCTTATCCTTATCTTTTATAGTAACTCCACCATCCTTCGTCGGTTATATCAACTTATGGGGCCTGGGTTGTACTGCTAGAGGATTCTTCCTTATCTTCCAAGTCTTCAATCATAGGTACAATTGTCTCTTTGGTTTTTGCACTTCCCGGCATAAGTGTTTATTATTTTGTTGCATCCACTTGTAATATTTATTCAACGTATCTTTTGTCATAAAATTATTTGGGATGTATCTTGTTTGAGTAGGCTCATCTGGATGTAGGAGTCTCCATACCCATGCATTCGTAGTTTCTTCAGCATCGTGGCTAAATTCCCTACTTTGAGTTATTATTAATGTATTTATCTCTTTGTGATTAATTCATATAGGCGTAGTAATAGCATGACATAGAGCTTCACAAAAAACTTTGATTTTTAAAGCTTGTTTTTCACTAATGATATCTTGCACTTCATTCAAGTTTATCTCTCGCTGGGCCTTTATTTCTTCGGGAAAGATGTACGCGGATGTACATCCTATTTTCACAAACATCATGGCTGGTTTTATCTCTTGATAAGTAATTTCCTTAGTAGCTGTGTAACATCGTACAAAAATCATTTTAGATTTTGTAATATGTAATTAACTTATGGTTACCTTGTATAGGCTAGGGATTAAGGATAAATCTTCTCCGGTTAGTGTGTATACGAAATTGAGTAATCCGTAATCATAAGCTTCTTTTATTAACTTTGCATTACAACCTGGTAATGCGATTAAATGGTTGGCTTTTCGAAGAGGATTGGTAACATATCCTCTTTCTATTTCCCCATCTTTATCTTGGATAGTAACTTGGGGAGTTATGTTTAGTTTGTTGGCAATAGTCAAGAAATTTGATATATACTTGTCTAACTAAAGGGTTCATTGTTTGTCTTGTTCCAAGGGTTAATTTATCTTTAAAGGAAATAGTATGTGGGACTAAGCTGGGGTAATCTTCGTCATTGACAAATGTTTTGGGAGAAGTCTTTATTTGGTAGTTTAGGAAATCTTTTTTTTGAGAAGGGAATCCATAACTTCTTCTTATAATAGCTTTGCCTTTGGCCTGGGATCTTTGGTTAGCACCATTATCTTGTTCTTGATATCTCTGGCCACTATCATTATCTTTAGAGCTTTCTCTACTTCTTTTCACTCGATCAAGCTTTTGTGATAACATATATATCAATAGTTTTTTTTTCTTGATTCTCTTGAATCAATTGTTGAACTAACACTGGAGAGATAATCTGCATAATTATTTTCATTAGTTTTTAGTAATTCAACTGCAAACTCATATTGTTTGATATCAGCTATAATCCTATTAATTTCCTTCCTTGTAATAGAATCTTGTAATTTTTGTGTCAGCCAACACTTAACAGTCCTGTTATCTGTTTTAATATATATTTTTTGTAAACAATATAAGGTTCAAACTTTTTAATACCATATTTAACTACGTTTAGCTCCTTTTTATTAAGATACCAATTTGTTTCATTTGCCTTGAATGTTCCTGAATGGTATCTACATATATATTCTCTTTTTTCATTATTGTATCTGTATTTCAATACTGCACCATAACCATTATTAATTTCGCTAGCATCAGTTTCTACTATCCACACAAATTCTTTATCTTCATCAAGGAAACTTAATTTCGATAATCTTCTAACTAGATCTTTGATTTTTCCTAAATTTTTTGAATTGGTGTCAGTCCACCTAAAATCATGATCTTTTTTCTACTATTTAGTAAGAGGTTACTCAGAACTGTGAGAATTTTGGAACAAATTCTCTAACTTGATTTACTATTCCTAAGAATTTTTTTAATTCTTTCTTGGTATTAATTTCTCTTTGAAATTCTATAATTTTTTGAGCTATATGTTCTTGCATTTTTAATCCTGCTTTATCTAGTTCAAATCCTAAAAATTCTATTTGTGTTTTAAATATTTCCATTTTCTTTTTACTTAAGACTATTCCACTATTCTTTATTATTTCTATAAATCGTTCTCATAATGTATAACGTTCTTCTTGTGTTTTGGAGTACATTAGTAGATCATCAATATATACTACACAATTTGGTAATTGATTTAGATATTTATCCATAATTGCTTGGAATCTTCCAGGGGCATTTTTATATCCTAATGGTAATACGTTTCATTAATAGAATCCATTAGGTACTTTGAATGCTGTTAATTGTTTAGAATCTTCAGTTAATTTTTAATTGGTGAAAACCACTTTTACAATCAAATTTTGAGAAGTAATTATATCCTTGTATTTGTATCATTTTTTGTATTTTATTAGGTATGGGATAATTGTATGTAATTGTTTTCTCATATAAAATTCTATAATCAACAACCATTCATGTTTTTCCCCTTTTTTGTTCTGAATGGTTGTTAACTATAAATGCACTACTGCTGTGTTTAGAATTACTTGGCCTAATTAATTTTCCTGCTAATAATTATGTTATATGCATTTTAAATTCTTCTTCATCTCTTTGTGTATTATTGAAGGGTTCTTGAAATATTAATGCCATTTTGATCTTTTAATGTAATTTGTATTTCAGTTTTGTGTTTATGCCAATTTGCTAATGGATTTTCATTACATAGTTCTTCAAATTTATTTTTCAAAGGGGTAATTTTATCTAAATATAATATTCCAATATCTATTATAGCTAAATTGATGTTTTCTTTCATTGTTTTCATTCTTTGAACTAATTGTTCTTCGTCTCCCTTTTTGCATTTTTCCCATTTTTGAGATATTCTTTCCCTATTTTTTACTATTTTAGTTTTCAACTTGTGTTTACATGGGGTTAATAATGTAAGAAAATCGTTATATATGCTAATTGGTTAATATTGGTTAAGGATATTATTTCCTAATATCATATCTTTTCCTAGTAATTCAAAGCAATATACTCTAGGTATAATTAATATTTTGTTCCAAATTTGTATTTGTACATTAGTTTGATAAAGGCTAATTCTGCTACTATTATTATTAAAACCATTTATCCTGAATGGTGTATCTAATTTCTTCCATTCTGGTAAACAATTTTCTTTCATTATTGTAGTTGCTGCTCCTGTATCTACCATCGGTGTGTAGTATCTACTTTTATATCCTTCAAAAATTAGTTTTATAAGAATATAAGTTAAAATACTCATTGATTATTCTTGTTTTAAATTGAATTTGCTTATAAGTGTACTCAAAATAGTCTTATGTTATTTTCCAAGGTTTGACTTTGTTTACAAATTCTTTTCCTAATAGAATTTGTCACTTAGACTTACTTCATATCCGATATTTATATTTGTAAGAAAGATATTTGTTCTCTTAAGGTACCTGATTTAGGTTCTTTAGAGTATGCTTCTTGAATCATAGTATTTATAGGAATGGGTAATTTTTCAAAGTATAATTTTCGAAATATAGCTAATTGCTCAGTTGTTTCTGTTCCTAATTCATAATAATTCATTTGGAAGGCACAATTGTATCTTTTTAGATCTTCTGGGCACATAGAGCATATTTCCATATTATATAATTGAGATTTACTATATTCTTTCTTAGCTTTTATATGTTTTAAATCTGCATTCAAATTTCTAAATTCTCTTCTTATAGCAATTTCATACTTTTTCAACATTTGTGTTGACTATGTCATTTCATGTCCTTCTATCTTAGTACTTCTTATTTCTGCTTTTCTATTGTTCCTCTATGAGTTAACCAGTTTTTAACTATTCCTGTGATAGTTCCTTCAATATAATTAGATGCAATATTAACTAGGATTTTTGCTTCAATTAATTTTGCATTTATTTTAGCTACCAAATTTTGTATATCTAAATCAATATTTTCTGAACAATCTAAATTTAAGGTCTCTCCTACTTGAATATCTTTTGGTATATAGTTAACTTTTATTTTGCTTCGATACTTCCATATATGTTCATTATTTCTACTGTTGCTACCATAATTTCTTTTGCTTAATATAGGTTTATAGTGTCATTGAAAAATTATTTTTATAAGAGTATAAGTTAAATTACTCATTGATTATTCTTGTTTTAAATTCAATTTGGTTATAAGTTACTCAAAAAAGTCAGAATCTGAATTTATGACAGAAAAAGAAAAAGATCTTAATGTACTCCCGAAAGATGACGATTATTATCACATGAAGACTAGTAGAATTTTTGAAATGAACTCCTTGATGATACATCACCAAGGTTTTTTCTTTGTTATTTATAGGCAAACGATATTACATAGGACGTACGTAAAAAGTTACTTTTATTTTAAACGATACAGCTGGCTATTTTTCAAAGGTTACAACTGATTTTGGCTTATCACCTTATCTCTTATCCTTATCTTCTATAGTAAATCCACCATCCTTTAGTCGGTTATATCAACTTGTGGGGCCTAGGTTGTATTGCTAGAGGATTCTTCCTTATCTTCCAAGTTTTCAATCATACGTATATCTGTCTGCTGATTTTTGCACATCTGGCATAAGTGCTTATTATTTTGTTGCATCCACTTGCAATATTTCTTCAACATATCTTTTGTAATAAAATTGTTTGGGATGTATCTCGTTTGAGGAGGCTCATCTGGATGTAGGAGACTCCATACTCATGCTTTCATAGTTTCTTCAGCATCATTGCCATATTCCCTACTTTGAGTTATAACTAATGTATTTATTCTTTATGATTAATCCATATAGGCGTAGTAATAGCATGACATAGGGCTTCACAAATAACTTTGATTTTTATAGCTCGTTTTTCACTAAGGATATCTCCTACTTCATTAAAGTTTATCTCGGGCTGGGCCTTTATTTCTTCAGGAATGTTGTACGCAAATGTACATCCTATTTTCACAAACCTCATGGCTGGTTTTATCTCTTGATAAGTAACTTCCTCGGTAGCTGTGTAACACCGTACAAAAATCATTTTAGATTTTGTAATTTGTAAATAAATGCTGGTTACCTTGCATAGGCTAGGGATTAAGGATAATTCTTCTCCGATTAGTGTGTATATGGAATTGAGTAATCCGTAATCATAAGCTGCTTTTATTAACTTTGCATTACAACATGGTAATGCTATTAACTCGTTTGTTTTTCGAAGAGGATTAGAAACATATCCTCTTTCTATTTCTCCATGTTTATCTTGGATAGTAACTTGGGAAGCTATGTTTAGTTTGTTGGCAATAGTCAGGAAATTTGATATATACTGTCTAACTAAAGGGTTCATTGTCTGTTTTGTTCCAAGGGTTAATTTGTCTTTAAAGGAAGTAGTATCTGGGACTAAGCTGGGGTAATCTACGTCATTGATAAATGTTTTGGAAGAAGTCTGTATTTGGTAGTTTAGGAAATCTCTTTTTTCAGAAGGGAATCCATAAGTTCTTCTTATAATAGCTTTGTCTTTGGCATGGGATCTTTGGTTAGCACCATTATCTTGTTCATGATATCTCTGGCCACTGTCATTATCTTTAGAGCTTTCTCTACTTCTTTTCACTAGATCAAGCTCTTCTAATAACTTATTTATCAATAGTTTTTGTTCTTGATTCTCTTGAATCAATTGTTGAACTAACTCTGGAGAGATAATTTGCATAATAATTTTCATTAGTTTTTAATAATTCAACTGTAAACTCATATTGTTTGCTATAATCTATAATCCTATTTATTTCCTTCCTTGTAATGGAATCTTGTAATTTCTGTGTAAGCCAACACTTAACAGTCCTGTTATCTGTTCTTAATATACATTTTTTGTAAACAATATAAGGTTCAAACTTTTTAATACCATACTTAACTGCTTTTAGATCCTTTTTATTAATATCCCAATTTATTTTATTTGCCGTGAACGTTCCTGAATGGTATCTACATATATATTCTCTCTTATCAATATTGTATCTGTATTTCAATACTGCACCATAACCGTTATTAATTTCGCTAGCATCATTTTCTACTATCCACAAAAATTCCTTATCTTCATCTGGAAAACTTAATTTTGGTAATCTTCTAACTATTTATTTGATTTTTTTCTAATTTTTTGAATCGGTATCAGTCCACCTAAAATCATGATCTTTTTTTCATCTTTTTAGTAAGTGGTATCGTAATTTGTGATAATTTTGGAACAAATTCTCTGACTTTGTTTACTATTCCTAAGAATTTTTGTAATTCTTTCTTGGTATTAATTTCCATTTGAAATTCTATGATTTTTTAGCTATATGTTCTTGCATTTTTACTCCTGCTTTATCTATTTCAAATCCAAAAAATTCTATTTGTGTTTAAAATATTTCCATTTTCTTTTTACTTAAGACTATTCCACAATTTTTTATTATTTCAATTAATTGTTCTAATAATTTATAATGTTCTTCTTGTGTTTTGGAGTATATTAGTATATCATCAATATATACTACACAATTTGGTAATTGATTTAGATATTTATCCACAAATGCTTGGAGTCTTCCAGGGGCATTTTTATATCCAAACGGTAATACGTTCCATTCATAGAATCCATTAGGTATTTTGAATGTTGTTAATTGTTAAGAATCTTCGGTTAATTTTAATTGGTGAAAACCACTTTTACAATCAAACTTTGAGAAGTAATTATAACCTTGTATTTGTCTCATTTTTAGTATTTTATTAGGTATGGGATAATTATATGTAATTGTTTTCTCATTTAGAATTTTATAATCAATAATCATTCTTGTTTTTCCTCTTTTTTGTTCTGAATGGTTGTTAACTATAAATGCACTACTGCTATGTTTAGAATTACTTGGCCTAATTAATTATCCTGCTAATAATTCTGTTATATGCATTTTAAATTCTTCTCCATCTCTGTGTGTATTATTAAAGGGACTTTGGGATATTATACTATTTTGATCTTTTAATGTAATTTGTATTTCAGTTTTGTGTTTATGCCAATTTGCTAATGGATTTTCATTAGATAATTCTTCTAATTTTATTTTTAAAGGGGTAATTTTATCTAAATATAATATTCCAATATCTATTATTGCAAAATTGATGTTTTCTTTCTTTGTTTTCATTATTTGAACTAATTGTTCTACTTCTCCCGTTTTACATGTTTCCCATTCTTGGGATATTCTTTCTCTATTTTTTACTTTTTTAGCTTTCAACTTTTGTTTACATGGGGTAAATAATGTAAGAAAATCTTTATCTATGCTAATTGGTTTATACTGGTTAAGGAAATTATTTCCTAATATCATATCTTTTCCTGTTAAGTCAAAGCAATATACTCTAGGTATAATTAATATTTTGTTCCAAATTTGTATTTGTACGTTAGTATCAGAATACCCCCAATTTCGTCCTGTCCGCTTTTAATACCCCCAACTATGGGTTATTTTTAAACACCCCGAACTATTAGTGAGGTCCGCCAAAAATGCTCCATTTACTTGTTATGACCGGATGAACTGGTAAACAAAAACCCTCACCCCCACCCCCTCCCGCCCTCCTCTGCTCATCTCTCTCCTCTGCTCATCTCCCACCCCCCAACTGCCACCTTCCCTCACCACCATTTCTCTCTCCTCCCTAACACCTTCGTCACCACCTTCACTCCCACCTTCATCACCACTGTCACTCCGACCAACAACCACCGTTGATTTCTCCCTTATTTCTCTGTTCTCGACCACCTTCAACAACCACTGCCACCACCAGCCGAAAACCACGGCCATCTGGGTGGGGCTGGGGCTACGAGTTAATGGCGGAAGATGACGACGACGCCGACGATTTCAGCGGCGGAGAAGACGCGCATATTAGCATAGCGATTCCTAGTGATGTGGATGGAGGTGCAGTAATGTACTTGCCTTCATCTTATGTTCCATCATCGTTGATTCGGAGACGAACGAGTAAGCTTACTATCGCCTTTGAAGGTGAAGTCTATGTCTTCCCTGCTGTTAAACTTGATAAGGCAAGTTTCTCAACTATTTTTAATTTTTCTGGTTTTTTTTTCAAATTTTTTTTTTGTGGTTTGTGCTGGACGAAGAATGTTAATTGAGAGTTGAATAATGATACAACTTACAAGTACATTCGACGAGAAACTGGAAATTATGTCCTGGAATTTTGTTATTTTGTTTGTTTACTTGAATGTGGACAGAGCGTATAGTGATGATTTGACGGACAAAAATCAGAAATTGGTGTTGATGTTTGTCGATTACGATTATTTATTCCGAAGAAAATGGAGTTTGTTATTAAGAAAATGGATTACGATTTTGCATGGATTTTTGATTTATAGTGTGAATTTTATCGTGAAAAATTTGATTTGTGAACTCACTTGTAAGATTAGGGGGGTTGGTGGGAGGTCATGGAAGTGGTGGGCTGGTGGCTAGGTGGTGGTTGTAATGGAGCGAGAAGAAGTTGAGAATGGGAAAAAATTTACCTTGCTAACAGGTTACAAGTCATCTGGGTGCATTTTTGGCGAACCTCACCAATAGTTGGGGTATTTAAAAATAACCCATAGTTGGGGGTATTAAAAGCGGACGGGCTAAAGTTGGGGGTACATTAGTATCAGAATACCCCCAACTTCGGCCCGTCTGCTTTTAATACCCCCAACTATGGGTTATTTTTAAACACCCACAACTATTAGTGAGGTCCGCCAAAAATGCTTCATTTACTTGTTATGACCAGATGAACTGGTAAACCAAAACCCTCACCCCCACCCCCCCCACCCTCCTCTGCTCATCTCTCTCCTCTGCTCATCCCCCACCCCCCCAACTACCACCTTCCCTCACCACCATTTCTCTCTCCTCCCTAACACCTTCGTTACCACCTTCACTCCCACTGTCACTCCCACCAACAACCACCGCTGATTTCTCCCTTATTTCTCTGTTCTTGACCACCTTCAACAACCACTGCCACCACCAGCCGAAAACCACGGCTATCTGGGTGGGGTTGGGGCTGCGAGTTAATGGCGGAAGATGACGACGCCGCCGACGATTTCAGCGGCGGAGAATACGCGCATATTAGCATAGCGATTCCTGGTAATGTGGATGGAGGTGCAATAATGTACTTGCCGTCATCTTATGTTCCTTCATCGTTGATTCGGAGACGAACGAGTGAGCTTACTATCGCCTTTGAAGGTGAAGTCTATGTCTTCCTTGCTGTTACTCCTGATAAGGCAAGTTTCTTAACTATTTTCACTTTTGCTGATTTCTTTTTTCAATTTTTTTTTTTGTGGTTTGTGCTGGACGAAGAATGTTAATTGAGAGTTGAATAATGATACAACTTACAAGTACATTCGACGAGAAACTGGAAATTATGTCCTGGAATTTTTTGTTATTTTGTTTGTTTACTTGAATGTGAACAGAGCGTATAGTGATGATTTGACGGACAAAAATCAGAAATTGGTGTTGATGTTTGTCGATTACGATTATTTATTCCGAAGAAAATGGAGTTTGTTCTTAAGAAAATGGATTACGATTTTGCATGGATTTTTGATTTATAGTGAGAATTTTATTGTGAAAAAATTGATTTGTGAACTCACTTGTAAGATTAGGGGGGTTGGTGGGAGGTCATGGAAGTGGTGGGCTGGTGGCCAGGTGGTGGTTGTAATGGAGGGAGAAGAAGTAGAGAATGGGAAAAAAAATTACCTTGCTAACAGGTTACAAGTCATCTGGGTGCATTTTTCGCGAACCTCACCAATAGTTGGGGTATTTAAAAATATCCCCTAGTTAGGGGTATTAAAAGAGGATGGGCTAAAGTTGGGGGTATTTTGATCCATTTTTCCTAATTTTTATTGATTCTTCTATTTTCCTAATACTTTCATCATATCTTCTCTCTAATTCATCTAATTTTTTTATATATGTCATTTGTTTTTTTGTTTTCTTGATTGTTACATTCTATGTTTGTTATTTCTACTAAATCCCTTTATTTAGCTAATCTTCTTTCTCTTTCAAATTCATTTTCTAATATCATTCCTTTTATATCTTTTATTAAATACAATCTTCCTTTCATAATTTCTGCAAATTGTCTATTATGATTTGTTTTTTATATTTGAAATGGACCATCATTATATCTTATTATTTCTTCATCAATAATCTTTTCGTCTTTATTCATTATTCTAGTTGTTTAATGACTCTCTTATATTCTAATTCTATTTTTTTCTTTAAAAGTAATCGGGAAATAAATGAGAGTATTGTTTAAATTTATTTTTATCGATAATCTCATAACCCTGTTATTTTAATTCTAGTGCAACTTTTGTATTGCTAGGCTCAGTCTTGCTATCCTTTAATAGTTGTATAATTAATAAGATGTTTACATTTATTATCTTCAAGTTATTTACTTTAGGATTTTTTTGAGTGAACTCGTTGATGATTCCTCACCAAGGTTTTTCTTTGTTATTTATAGGCAAACGATATTACAAAGTACGAACATAAAAAGCTACTTTTAATTTAAACCATACAACTGGCTATTTTTCTAAGGTTACAATAGATTTTGGCTTATCACCTTATCTCTTATCCTTATCATTTATAGTAACTCCACCATCCTTCAGTCGGTTATATCAACTTGTGGGGGCTAGGTTGTACTGCTAGAGGATTCTTCCCTATCTTCCAAGTCTTCAATCATAAGTACAGCTGTCTGCTGATTTTTGCAAATCTGGCATAAGTGTTTATTATTTTGTTGCATCCACTTGCAATATTTCTTCAACGTATCTTTTGTCATAAATTGTTTTGGGATGTATCTTGTTTGAGGAGGCTCATCTGGATGTAGGAGACTCCATACCCATGCTTTCATAGTTTCTTCAGCATCATATCTATATTCCCTACTTTGAGTTATTATTAATGTATTTATCTCTTTTATGATAATTCCATATAGGCGTAGTAATAGCATGACATAGAGCTTCACAAATAACTTTGATTTTTATAGCTCGTTTTTCACTAAGGATATCTTGCACTTCATTAATGTTTATCACTGGCTGGGCCTTTATTTCTTCAGGAATGATGTACGTACATGTACATCCTATTTTTACAAACCTCATGGCTGGTTTTATTTCTTGATATGTAACTTCCCCGGTAACTATGTAACACCGTGCAAAAATCATTTTAGATTTTGTAATCTATAAATAACTTCTGGTTACCTTGTATAGGCTAGGGATTAAGGATAACTCTTCTCCGGTTAGCATGTATACGGAATTGAGTGATCCGTAATCACAAGCTGCTTTTCTTATCTTTGCATTACATCCTGGTAATGGGATTAACTCGTTTGTTTTACGAAGAGGATTAGTAACTAACATATCCTCTTTCTATTTCTCCATGTTTATCTTGGATAGTAAATTGGGCAGCTGTGTTTAGTTTGTTGGCAATAGTCAGAAAACTTGATATATATTGTCTAACTAAGGGGTTCATTGTCTGTTTTGTTCCGAGGGTTAATTTATCTTTAAAGGAAGTAGTATCTGAGACTAAGCTGGGGTAATTTTTGTCATTGATAAATGTTTTAGGAGAAGTCTATATTTGGTAGTTTAGGAAATATCTTTTTTGAGAAGGGAATCCATAACTTCTTCTTATAATAGATTTGCCTTTGGCCTAGTATCTTTGGCTAGCACCATTATCTTGTTCTTGATAGCTCTGACCACTGCCATTATCTTTAGAGTTTTCTCTACTTCTTTTCACTAGATAAAGCTCTTGTGATAACTAATTTATCAATAGTTTTTTGTTCTTGATTCTCTTGCATCAATTGTTGAACTAACTCTAGAGAGATAATCTGCATAATAATTTTCATTAGTTTTTAATAATTCAACTGTAAACTCATATTGTTTTATATCAGCTATAATCGTATTTATTTCATTCCTTGTAATGGAATTTTATAATTTATGTGTCAGCCAACACTTAACAGTCATGTTATATGTTCTTAATATAAATTTTTTGTAAACAATATAAGGTTCAAACTTTATAATACCATATTTAACTGTTTTTAGCCCCTTTTTATTAATATTCCAATTTGTTTCATTTGCCTTTAATGTTCCTCAATGGTATCTGCATATATATTATCATTTAACATTATTGTATTTGTATGTCAATACTGCACCATAACCATTATTAATTTCGCTAGCATCAATTTCTACTATCCACACAAATTCCTTATCTTCATCAGGAAAACTTAATTTGGGTAATCTTCTAACTAGTTCTTTGATTTTTTGCAAATTTTTTGAATCGATATCAGTCCACCTAAAATCATGCTCTTTTTTCAGCTTTTTAGTATGTGGTTCTATAAATTGTGATAATTTTGGAACAAATTCTCTGACTTGGTTTACTATTCCTAAGAATTTTTGTAATTCTTTCATGGTATTAATTTCTCTTTGAAATTCTATGATTTTTTGAGCTATATGTTCTTGTATTTTTACTGCTGCTTTATCTTTTTCGAATCCTAAAAATTCTATTTTTGTTTTAAATATTTTCATTTTCTTTTTACTTAAGACTATTCCACTAATTTTTTTTTTTATTAATTGTTCTAATAATTTATAATGTTCTTCTTATGTTTTGGAGTATATTAGTATATCATCAATATATACTACGCAATTTAGTAATTGATTTTGATATGCATCCATAAATACTTGGAATCTTCCAGGGGCATTTTTATATCCAAATGGTAATACGTTCGATTCATAGAATCCATTAGGTACTTTGAATGACGTTAATTGTTTCGAATCTTTGGTTAATTTAAATTGGTGAAAACCACTTTTACAATAAAATTTTGAGAAGTAATTATAACCTTGTATTTGTCTCATTTTTAGTATTTTATTAGGTATTTTATTAGGTATGGGATAAAATTTTGCCGTGAACGTTCCTGAATGGTATCTACATATATATTCTCTCTTATCAATATTGTATCTGTATTTCAATACTGCACTATAACCGTTATTAATTTCGCTAGCATCATTTTCTACTATCCACAAAAATTCCTTATCTTCATCTTGAAAACTTAATTTTGGTAATCTTCTAACTATTTATTTGATTTTTTTCTAATTTTTTGAATCGGTATCAGTCCACCTAAAATCATGATCTTTTTTTCATCTTTTTAGTAAGTGGTATCGTAATTTGTGATAATTTTGGAACAAATTCTCTGACTTTGTTTACTATTCCTAAGAATTTTTGTAATTCTTTCTTGGTATTAATTTCCATTTGAAATTCTATGATTTTTTTGCTATATGTTCTTGCATTTTTACTCCTGCTTTATCTATTTCAAATCCTAAAAATTCTATTTGTGTTTAAAATATTTCCATTTTCTTTTTACTTAAGACTATTCCACAATTTTTTATTATTTCAATTAATTGTTCTAAAAATTTATAATGTTCTTCTTGTGTTTTGGAGTATATTAGTATATCATCAATATATACTACACAATTTGGTAATTGATTTAGATATTTATCCACAAATGCTTGGAGTCTTCCAGGGGCATTTTTATATCCAAACGGTAATACGTTCCATTCATAGAATCCATTAGGTATTTTGAATGTTGTTAATTGTTAAGAATCTTCGGTTAATTTTAATTGGTGAAAACCACTTTTACAATCAAACTTTGAGAAGTAATTATAACCTTGTATTTGTCTCATTTTTAGTATTTTATTAGGTATGGGATAATTGTATGTAATTGTTTTCTCATTTAGAATTTTATAATCAATAATCATTCTTGTTTTTTTCCTCTTTTTTGTTCTGAATGGTTGTTAACTATAAATGCACTACTGCTATGTTTAGAATTACTTGGCCTAATTAATTATCCTGCTAATAATTCTGTTATATGCATTTTAAATTCTTTTCCATCTCTGTGTGTATTATTAAAGGGACTTTGGGATATTATACTATTTTGATCTTTTAATGTAATTTGTATTTCAGTTTTGTGTTTATGCCAATTTGCTAATGGATTTTCATTAGATAATTCTTCTAATTTTATTTTTAAAGGGGTAATTTTATCTAAATATAATATTCCAATATCTATTATTGCAAAATTGATGTTTTCTTTCTTTGTTTTCATTCTTTGAACTAATTGTTCTTCTTCTCCGTTTTTACATTTTTCCCATTCTTGGGATATTCTCTATTTTTTACTATTTTAGCTTTCAACTTGTGTTTACATGGGGTAAATAATGTAAGAAAATCTTTATCTATGCTAATTGGTTTATATTGGTTAAGGAAATTATTTCCTAATATCATATCTTTTCCTGTAAATTCAAAGCAATATACTCAAGGCATAATTAATATTTTGTTCCAAATTTGTATTTGTACATTATTTTCACTAGATCTTTATCAATAGTTTTTGTTCTTGATTCTCTTGAATCAATTGTTGAACTAACTCTAGAGAGATAATCTGCAATAGAGCTTTCTCTACTTCTTTTCACTAGATCAAGCTCTTGTGATAACTTATTTATCAATAGTTTTTGTTCTTGATTCTCTTGAATCAATTGTTGAACTAACTCTAGAGAGATAATCTGCATAATAATTTTCATTAGTTTTTAATAATTTAACTATAAACTCATATTGTTTAATATCAGCTATAATCCTATTTATTTCCTTCCTTGTAATGAAATCTTGTGATTTCTGTGTCAGCCAACACTTAGCAGTCCTGTTATCGGTTCTTAATATAAATTTTTTGTAAACAATATAAGGTTCAAACTTTTTAATAGCATCTTTAAATGCTTTTCGCTCCTTTTTTATTAATATCCCAATTTATTTCATTTGCCTTGAATGTTCCTGAATGGTATCTACATATATATTCTCCTTCTTCATTATTATATCTGTATTTCAATATTGCACCATAACCATTATTAATTTCGCTAGCATCAGTTTCTACTATCCACACAAATTCCTTATCTTCATTAGGGAAACTTAATTTTGGTAATCTTCTAGCTAGTTCTTTGATTTTTTCCAGATTTTTTGAATCGGCATCAATCCACCTAAAATCATGATTTTTTTCAGCTTTTTAGAAAGTGGTTTCGTAAATTGTGATAATTTTGGAACAAATTGTCTGACTTAGTTTACTATTCTTAAGAATTTTTGTAATTCTTTCTTGGTATTAATTTCTCTTTGAAATTCTATGATTTTTTGAGCTATATGTTCTTGCATTTTTGCTCCTGCTTTATCTATTCCAAATCCTAAAAATTCTATTTGTGTTTAAAATATTTCCATTTTCTTTTTACTTAAGACTATTCCACTATTTTTTATGAATTCTTTTTATTGTTCTAATAATTTATAATTTTCTTCTTGTGTTTTGGAGTATATTAGTATATCATTAATATATACTACACAATTTGGTAATTGATTTAGATATTTATCCATAAATGCTTGGAATCGTCCAAGGGCATTTTATCTCCAAATGGTAATACGTTCCATTCTTAGAATCCATTACGTAATTTAAATTCTGTTAATTGTTTAGAATCTTCGGTTAATTTTAATTGGTGAAAACCACTTTTACAATAAAACTTTGAGAAGTAATTATAACCTTGTATTTGTCTCATTTTTAGTATTTTATTAGGTATGGGATAATTGTATGTAATTGTTTTCTCATTTAGAATTCGATAATCAATAACCATTCTTGTTTTTCCTCTTTTTTCTTCTGAGTGGTTGTTAACTATAAATGCCCTACTGCTATGTTAAGAATTAGTTGGCCTAATTAATATTCCTGCTAATAATTCTGTTATATGCATTTTAACCTTGTATTTTGTTCTTTTAATGTAATTTGTATTTCAGTTTTGTGTTTATGCCAATTTGCTAATGGATTTTCATTACATAGTTCTTCTAATTTTATTTTTAAAGGGGTAATTTTATCTAAATATAATATTACAATATCTATTATTGTAAAATTGATGTTTTCTTTCTTTGTTTTCATTCTTTGAACTAATTGTTCTTCTTCTCTCTTTTTACATTTTTTCCCATTCTTGGGATATTCTTTCTCTATTTTTTACTATTTTAGCTTTCAACTTGTGTTTACATGGGGTAAATAATGTAAGAAAATCTTTATCTATGCTAATTGGTTTATATTGGTTAAGGAAATTATTTTCAAATATCATATCTGTTCCTGTTAATTCAAAGCAATATACTCTAGGTATAATTAATATTTTGTTCCAAATTTGTATTTGTACATTAGTTTGATAAAGGGTAATTCTACTACTATTATTATGAAAACCATTTATCCTGAATGGTATATCTAATTTCTTCCATTCTGGTAAACAATTTTCTTTCATAATTGTAGTTGCTGCTCCTGTATCTACCATCGGTGTGTAGTATCTACTTTTATATCCTTCAAAAATTATTTTAATAAGAATAGACGTTAAATTACTCATTGATTATTCTTGTTTTAAATTGAATTTGGTTATAAGTGTACTCAAAATAGTCTGATTCTATTTTTCAGGGTTTGACTTTTTTTTAAAAATTATTTTCCTAATATAATTTTGTCACTTAGACTTACTTCATATTCTACATTTATATTTTGTGTTGCAATTTTTGTTGTAAAAATTACTTTTCCTTTAAGTTTTAAATTATTTTACATTATTTTATCTAATAATTTATCTATATAGATTGAATTATTTTCCATATTTATATTTATTTGTGCTTTTAAGTTTTCTCCTTCAATTTGTATTATAATATAATAATCTTGTGACCTTAATTGAATAGGTTTTTTTATCTTTTTGTTCTCTAGATCTAGAAAAACTCATTCTTCTTTTTACTATATCTAGTTCTCCATAACTAGGTTTAGTGTATAATTTTAATCCTTTATCCATTGGTAATAAAAGCTCCATAAATGGGGTATCTTTAGTTATTGGTCCTGTTGTAGTCTAACATCTATGGCTCTCTTGAAGACATTTGGGCTCATCAGAGCCGTACACGTGTCACCCTAGTTAAAAAGGTGAAAAGCCTTGAATCTCTGGGCTACACTCAGCTGAGTTAAAAGGTTTAAGTTCTGGCCCAACAGTCAGAGCCCAGCAGTACAAGATGGCTGAAGGAGAGTGGTTAATAGACATCCACCAGTCCTGGTCTGCCACGTGTCATGATCTGATTCCTCAACCAATTAGAGGCCACTATTGTTGGTCAGTTTTTAAGGTTAGCTATCAACTTGCTATCACTATAAATACTCCAGAAATCAGGAGAAAAGGCATTCAATGCAAACAGTGCAAAGTTACTCTGATAAAATACTCTCTCACTTTCTCTCTCTATCTCTACTTTCTCTCACTACTCCTGATATCTGACTTAAGCATCGGAGGGGGAACCACCACCCAAACCTCCAGGGTGGGTCCCTTTTTGCAGGTTAGGGAGCTGAGCCCAGACCAAGGACTAAGCGGATTCAGACATCGTTGCACAAGTCTCCAGCTGAAGAACACTCAAGATACTAATTTACTTGCTCGACAAGGAAGCTAAGCCTACAGCTTACTTGTTGGACAAGTAGACGAAACAGGTCCTAGTTTATTTTTAGTATAAACTTGGTGTTGATTAGTTAGTATGTAAGCATTTTTACATTGTACAGTCATTACTTTAGATCCATTTAGCATCTTTATTCCATCTAGTTTCCAATATAGAACCAATGTCATTTCTATATTCTTATTAGTTAAGCTTATTGAATAATTTGGTTTAATTATGAACCTTACCTTTTGGTAAATTAGATTTCCTTTACGTTCAGCTATAATAATAGCTTTCTCTATAGGTTCTTTAATTCTATCATTTGTCTAATTCCAACGGAGTATCTATCCCTTGTTTAAAACATGCTTTTATTATTATTTCCTCGTTTACCACTTCTTTTTATATTAATGGAACTTTAGTATTACCTTGCAATTGAGTTATATCAATAACGTGTTCTCTATCAGCTATCACTAAATATTTGTTCTTATCCTTTCTAAATATTTTCTTGATTAAGTTTCTCTCAAATATCTTATTTGTTGACAAAGTAAATCCTTCATACTTTAATTGATTATACTTTTAAAGATCAAAAATAGCTCTTTGGTCTTTACTTTGTGGAGTAATTTCTTCATCGTAATCTACTTCCTGTAGTTCTTTATCCATCACTAGTAGTCTCAACGTTATCTTCTTCGCTAATTATTATTTCATCACTTTTTGTTTCATATTTTAGAATATATGTTTTTCTTCTAGCGGTATATTATTTTTTTCTATTTCATATTCAGCTATATGTACTTTAATAAAGTTTATATTTTTCTATTTACTTTAGGATTTTTATTTACTTTACTTTTACATTCTCTTGCTATATGACCTATTTGTCCACAATTGTAGCACCTACACTTCTTTGGGTTGTTAACATACTTATAATTTTTTCTTTTTATATAATAATTTATGTTCGATTTCTTCTTGTGTCTATATTTTCCATATGGTTTAAACCTTTTATACTTTTTATGCCTAAGCTTTGGTCTTTTATTTCTACGTTTTTTATTTAATCTATAGCATCCAAATTTTGGTGCTTCACAGCAATCACTTATTTTAGCTTGCTTTCTAAAAGCTTTTAGGTTATTTACTTCTATACAAATAGTTTTTATACCAAGTTTGTAAGAAAAATATTTGTTTTCCTAAGGTACCTGATTTAGGTTCTTTAGAGTATGCTTCTTGAACCATAGTATTTATAGGAATGGGTAATTTTTCAAAGTATAATTTTGTAAATATAGCTAATTGCTCAGTTGTTTCTATTCCTAATTCATAATAATTCATTTGGAAAGCACAATTGTATCTTTTTAGATCTTCTGGGCACATAGAGCATATTTCCATATTATATAATTGATATTTACTATATTCTTTCTTAGTTTCTATATGTTTTAAATCTGCATTTAAATTTCAAATTCTCTTCTTATAGCAATTTCATATTTTTTCAACATTTGTGTTGACTCTCTCATTTCATGTCCTTCTATCTTAGTACTTCTTATTTATGTTTTGTCAATTGTTCCTATGTGAGTTAACCAATTTTTAACTATTTCAGTGATAGTTCCTTCAATATAATTAGATGCAATATTAACTGGGATTTTTGCTTCAATTTATTTTGCATTTATTTAACTACCCAATTTTGTATATCTAAATCAACATTTTCAGAACAATCTAAATTTAAGGTCTCTCCTACTTGAATATCTTTTGGTATATAGTTATCTTCTATTTTGCTTCGATACTTCCATATATGTTCATTATTTCTATTGTTACTACCATAATTTCTTTTTCTTAATATAGGTTTATAGTGTCTACTTGTCTTCATGTAATAATAATCGTCATCTTCCGTGAGTATATTAAGATCTTTTTCTTTTTCTGTCAAGTTCTGAATATTTTGAGTAACTAAATTATCGACTAGATTGGTCTGAATTAAAATCTTCATTCTTTTCTTCTATATTATTGACTTCAAGTCTTTCTACTCCAGTATCTATTGTTTCTATAGTATTATTCATTATTATTTCGTCATCTGATTCTTGAATTTATGATATTTCACTTTTGTCTTTTACATTCAATAAAAGTTGCTCTTCTATTTTGTCAAATCTGTTATTATACTCTATTTTAAACTTTTGTATTTCATCGTTAAAATTATTTTCTACTCTATAAACTTTGTCTAATATTTGTTTAGTATTATGATTCTTCTATTTTCTTGATTCTTTCAATATATCTTCTCTCTAATTTATCTAATTTTTTATATATGTCATTTATTGTTTTGTTTTCTTGATTGTTACTTTATATGTTTGTTATTTCTTCTAAATCCCTTTCTTTAGCTAATCTTCTTGCTCTTTCAAGTTCATTTTCTAATATCATTACTTTTCTATCTTTTATTAAATATAATCTTCCTTTCATAATTTCTGCAAATTGTCTACTATTATTCGTTTTTCACTCGGAACAATACAAGAGGGGGGTGAATTGTATGTGTAGAAATAAACATATCTTTTCGCGGAATTTTAAACTTGAACAAAGAAACAAGCTAAAGGAACACAAGGGATTTTTACGAGGAAAAACTTCTTGGGCCCAACAAGAAGAAACAACCTCGACCACTAGGGATTTTAAACTCAACTCTTTCACTAATTAGGCCAAAAAACTTTGTTACAACCTAATTCTACTCACGGGCCACACCTTGAGTTCCTAAACTCAAGCACCGGAACAACTGTTCCCTTAACAGCTGTTCCTCTCAACTTGACTTGAAGTTTTCTCACTTTAACTCGCTTTACTCAAAGCTTCTCTTTTACAGAACTTCACTCAAAGACCCCTTACCCCAGAAACTAAAATACAATAGATCAAATAAACTCAGTGGAATTAGAGTAAGAAGGCAAAGAACAAATGGCTTTTATGAGAGAATGAAAGCACTGACACTTTACTTAGTTAAACTCACTAATTCACTTGGTCAGACACACATCGGAACTTAATTAGACATTAGTATTTATAGTGGTAATAACTTAGAACGTGGGATTAAAATATGTGTTAGTGGTAAAATCATTATCCCATGATGTTCCTTACCTGGAGGAACACGTTCCTTATTCAACCCATGATCTCCATGATCACTGTTAAACGTGGGAGATAATTGTGTTACTGCTCCCTTAATTTTAGCAACCACTCAAAACATTAATTCGAAAATCTGATTTAATTAAAAAGTATTTTATTAATTATTAAAACCAAAATAAAATCCTTTTACCAAAAATATTATCTTTAAAAATATTTTCCATAAAAACCGAAAATAATTTTTATTATCTCTATAAAAATAAAATCTTTACCTTAAAATAATTTTCCTTTAAATCAGATTTTTCCTTAAATAAAATGGTTACCTAAAATCTAGGCATAAATTACTCAACAGACATAATTAAACCGTTGTACTGCTTCATCCTAGGTCTAGTTCCTTTTAATAGTTAGTTCCTTTAACTTATTAGTTAAGCGCCAGTTCGTCTGTTCCTTACAAAGGAACAAACGCTCATTCTCATTCTAAATTGCCATAGTTCCTTACCATTCTTACTCGTTCTTTTACAATGGAACTAGAAACAAAAAGCCTCGCTTTAGTCTTCTTGCTCCAATGCTGCTCCAGTACCAAATCTTGAAACATCTTTACTTAGTCTTCAAAATCCCAACTTGATTTCTTCCTTGACTTAGTATTCTCTTTGTTCCTTTTATTGGTACCTTGAAATTCATTCACTTAAACAACTTGTTAGTCCAATACTTAGCTTGCATCTTTGTTCCTTTGTCATCATCAAAACTAGGGTTCAACAATTTCCCCCTTTTTGATGATGACAACAAAGTTACAAACTAAGGAAAACAACAAATAACAAAAGAGAATGAAAAAGATAAAATAATAATTTATATAATTTAGTTAAGGCAGATTAAGGATTTAAATTTTTCATTTGTTTAATTTTTTCAATTTTCAACTTAGTTTGTTCCTTTTTCCCCTTTGTCATCGTCAAAAAAGATCAAACGCTTGGTGATTTTGGGAAGACTGTGATTTACAAGACCTTGAGACCATTAACAAGCACAAAAAAAATGGTTAAGTTAGGAATTTCAAAGGTTAGACTTGCTCAAACATCAATCACATAATACTAGCCATTCCAAGTAAGAAATTATGCACTCAAATCACAAACGAAGACAAATATAGCAAAAGTCATTTATATTTATAACACTTGTTCCATTAAAGTACAAAAGAGAGAGAAAAAAAAAAAGAAAAGAAACAAAAGCTAAGAGTTCTTGTTCCTTTAAGAGGAACAAGAACTAGACATTAGGAAGGGAAGGGGTGTTGTGTTCCTCTACGACTTCTTCCTCAACCACTTCTTCCAACTTCTTCATCACCTCTCCATAATGCCCATCAAGTTGCTGCTTCAAACTGTTAATGGCTTGGGTCATCATCTCCATGTTCTTTTGTTGTTCTCTCATAGTATCCCTAAGGACTTTCATTACACCCATCATCTTATCGGTTTTAGCATCTAAAGTCCAGTGAAGGTGACTGTAAAACTTAATCATATGTTGAGCAGGGAGACATACTTCATTGACCCAACCAAATTCATCCGAAGGAACTTAATGGATGGTTTAATTAGGTGGAGGAACTAGGGTGTTTTCTTAGGATGGACGTGCTGTTCCTATGAGAGAAACAAAAGGTGAGGTGGTGGTATAAATGGAAGGAAGGAAATGTGGTTGTGGTGGAAGGTCAGTAGATCTAGAGGAGAAAGGATTTTGATCTTTCATCTCAACCTTCAACTGTTCAAAACTGGAAGGAACAGAGAAGGATGAGGGAGAGATGGAAGGGATGGTTGTGAGGGTTACTGATATTTGTGGTGAGGATGGAGGAGTAGGTTCATTGTTATCCTGTTCCTATGCATCAGATAGGACTAATGGAGAGTCCTTATTTGAAGGAACATGTGCACACTAGTAGAGAATCAATGATTTGCGTCGGACCTGGGACCACCATTTGCGTCGGACATCGGTCCGACGGCACAGGTCTCGACGCAAATGACGGAGACATGATCCGCGTCGGATTAGGAAACGACGCAGATTTAGTGCTATTTGCGTCGCATGTAATGCATAGTCCGACGCAAATAACCCTTTAGCCCCAGCCCCAACAGCACCATCTGCGTCGCATGATGGTCTGTGTACGACGCAAATCATCCATTTTATATTAAAAAAAAGGTCAATCTGCGTCGGACATTGAACACCATCCGATACAGATGACTTGTTTTTTAAAAAAAAAAAAAAAAAAAATTGCGTCGCACCATCACAACATCCGAAGCAAAAGTATCAATTTTTGTAAAAAAAAATATAAATCAATGCCTAAACTAAAACAAGGATTCATCAGTATTCAAACCTAAGAAATGAAAACTAAGCGCGTTGAATTTGTGTATACAAAAATGAAAACTAAAACAAGGATTTAAATCAGTACCCAAAATATGCAAGAATGTTACAGAGCATTAGGGTGTTCCGAAATGAATTTTCACTATTATACACAACACATCAGCAATGTTGTCTAAATTGAAAAGTAAGAACAAACTAAAACAAGGATCCATTAAAGGGCACTGGATTTGAATATACATAAAATATAAATCAGTACCCAAAACCTAAAAAATGAAAAATAAAACAAAAGAGAAGAACGAATTTACAGGATTTCTTTGATACATGAGGAGAAAGAGAAAATAAGCGAATGAAATTCAACTAATGTAAGCAGCACCCACCGTGAATTCTTCCACTTCGCACTAAAAAAATAGGAACCCAAAATTCAGATCCAAAGAAAAACACAAAGTGATGAGTAAAATGCAAGAATTCCGGGTAACTCTAATAAATATCAGAAAATCCAAATGCAAATCTAACCCATTGCAAAAATCTCAGATCTAAACTTATGAATCAAATAAAAAAAAAAGTAATGAAATAAAATAAAATCTGACTCTAATTCTCTAATACTTCGCGTCGGATTCTCGAACCAGCGAATTCTCGAACTAGTGAAAGAAAATCAGAGAATTCTCGAACCATAACGGCGCCGGAGGTTTTGGTAAAGTCTTCTCGAAATTGCTGCCAATGAGTTTGAGGACGCCATTAATTAATTACAGTAGGAAAAATGTGAGGTTTTTGGTGCGCATTTGTTTTCTTAAGCGAAGCTCTTTTTGTTTTCATCTCCTCTCAAAATCAGCGACGAATTGAGAGAGATGGGAGTTGAGAAGTGAATGGTGAGGGAGATAAACAGATCTAGGTTAGGGATGAAAGAGTGAGAAGGTGAGAGAAACAGCTGAGAGCGAGGAAGTGGGAGTTAAATGGGTTTTTCATATGAGAAGATTATTTGCGTCGCATAGGCCAGATGTGCGACGCACTTGACAATTGTTTTTAAGTCATCTAATTCCAAATCATCAGCGTCGGATCGGCCACAGAGTCCGACGCAATTAACTTTTTGCATCGCACTAAAGAAACGTGCGACGCAGATAGGGGAGTATCCAAGTGCGATGTGTGCGAGAATCATCTGCGTCGGACGTGAGGAGGGATCCGACGCAGATGACTATTTGCATCACACGTAGGCTTTATGCGACGCGCATAGCTTCTGTTATGTGCGTCGCATTTTGGGCCCATCCGACGCACATAACTGTTTTGCGTCGCACGCTAGTTAAATACGACGCACATAGGTCGTCTTTTGAGTCGATTCCCTGTTGCATACGACACAAATGAGTCTTCTGCGACGTTTGTCCTGTTGTGCGACGCAGATGGTGAGACGCAAATCGTCGTTTTTCTACTAGTGGCAGTTTTAGCAATTTTCAACCTAGTGCTATGTCTAACTCTTTTAGGAACAGGAGGGGAAGGCTTTTTGGCAACAGTTTTGCGCCTCTTTGGATTATGTTCCTTTGGTGATGTAGGGGCAGGAACTTGTTCCTCCAGTATTACTTCCATTGGTTCCTCTTCCACTGCCTTAGGTAGTTTCCTCTTGTGAGAGGAACTGGTAGCAATACTCCCTTGAGTCAACACTTCATCTTGGACAGAAAGGTCCAATCCATACAAAGTCTTTTCATTTAAAATACTACCTTGTATTATACCTAAGGTAGGCCAACCAGTAGTTTTGACCTTAAAGTGAGAAAGAAGAGAGGTGATCAATGCACCATAGCCAACAACACAGTGATTCTCAATGCAATGAGTTAGATGTAGAATAAAGAGAGAAGGGAAGTTAATTTGAATGTGGTGGTCAAGGAAAAACATATAACACATATCCAGGAGACCCACCTCATTCTTCTTTCCAGTTCTAGGAATGAGTGCTCTCCAAACAAGATTAAACAAAATTTTGTGGACAGGAGAGAGAAGATTGTGATTTATTTTGTTTTGGCCAGCAATTCCCCCAAAGGATTCAACAATATCATCTTGGGAGAAATTGGGAAAGGTGACAGTTCCTTTCCTCTTAAAATATAGATAAGTTCCTTTGCAAGGAACTTTTCATATTTTTGCTAAAGTTTCTTGGGAAAATTTAATTTTTTTCCCCCTAACTTCTGTAGTACAAACTCCATCAGTGTTGATGAAGTTTGCACAAAACTCATCCATAGCTAAGGGAACTAAGGCATTATTATATGCAGTTTCAAGCAGGTTTTCCATACCCTGATCCTTTAGTATATCGGTTAATTCATTGAATCTAACTTTCTTGGCCCACTCCAAATCGACATAAAATCCTAAAACATACCTTTAATCACTTCGCTCCACTCTTTTCTTGGAGGAAGAAGCAGCAGTTCCTTTGGAAGGAACAGGTGTAGCTTCTTCTTCCCCCTCAACGAGTTCCGGGGTTTCTTCCTCATCATCTTCCCCAATTAGTTTTCTTCTTCTCACACTTCTCCTTGGTGACTCCAATTTTTGCTCTTCTACCGCTATTGTTGTTTCTTGAGAATTTTCGGCTTCTAGGGTTTTCGATGGAGAAGAGGGGTTTTCCATTTGAGAGGTTTTGGGAGTTTTTGCTTTTGGAAAAGGTGAATTGAGAGAGGTTTTTGCCATTTGGTGAAAAGAAATTGTTGTTTTATGTGGTGCGAAGAGGTGTGAAGTAGATGAACAATGGTGAAGTTGAAGCGTTTAAGGAACACGGATTTGGAAGGAAAAAAGGAAGAAGATGCATGTAACACTAAATGAAGAGTTACACGCGTAAAAATTAAAAAGATAAAAACAAAAAGAAAAGATAAAAGAAAAAGAAAAGATAAAAAGAAAATCATGACTTGATTAAATCTGATTCCTATATTTTTGGGATTTTTCGGATTTTTGATTTTTTATGGACTTTTTAATTTATGGAAAGAAAATAAATTCTAAGGAACTTGTGCTATAGGAACAACTTATGCTAATTGTCAACATTTTTCATATCATGCACGTTTCTTTAACTTAGGAACAATGAGGGGAGTATTATGTGACATTTGTGAGTAGCTTTGTTCCTTTGAATCCATGTATATGTTTTCAACATCTAAATTTGCAATGGTCTTAGGCAATTAATCACAGTCACTTAATATCACATAGAGTAAGTCAAATCAATTCATACATGAGGGATTGGAATAGGAACAATTACTTAAGTTTTATTAAACCTAACTCAAGCCTTAATTTTTCATATCTATCTCTTTGTAGCGGCTTGGTTAGTATATCAGCAATCTGATTTTCAGTTTGACAAAACTCAAGTTTAATCAAACTTTTTCCACATTTTCTTTTAGAAAGTGATGTCTGATATGTATATGCTTAACTTTTGAATGATGCACTGGATCTTTTCAAATACTAATGGCACTAGTATTGTCACAATAAATAGGAACACAATTAAAGATTATTCCATAGTCACAAAGTTGTTGTTTTATCCAAAGCATTTGAGAGCAACATGCAGCAACAGCTACACATTCTACTTCAGTAGTGGATAAAGCAAATGCGTTTTGTTTCTTGGTGCTCCAAGACACTAAACTATGACTAAGAAATTGAACCATACCTGAGGTACTTTTCCTATTTACAAGATCTCCAGCATAATTAGCATCAGCATAACCTCTTAACTTAAATGTATCACTTCTTGGATAGAAAAGTCCAAGATCATCTGTTCCTTTAAGATATCTAAGAATTCTCTTCACAGCAGTTAGATGAGACTCCTTGGGATTTGCTTGAAATCTAGCACACAAACCAACACTAAAAGCTATGTCTGGGCAACTAGTAGTTAGATACAAAAGTGAACCAATCATGCCTCTATATTCTGTTTAATCAACACTTGTTCCTATGGAATCTTCATCTAATCTAGTTGAAGTTCCCATAGGAGTGTGATTTATCTTTGAATTTTCGAGGCCATATTTCTTTAACAGTTCCTTTATGCAATTTTGTTGGTGAATAATTATTCCTTTTTTAGTTTGCTTAATTTGTAACCCAAGAAAGAAATTTAACTCACCCATCATGCTCATCTCAAATTCATTACTCATAAGGTTTGAGAATTCTTTGCATAATGATTCATTGGTTGCTCCGAAAATAATGTCATCAACATATATTTGAAAGTCGTATGTCAGTTCCTTTCGATTTTAGAAACAAAGTTTTATCCACTTTTCCTCTTTTAAAGTTGTTTTGGTATATAGTTATCTTCTATTTTGCTTTGATACTTCCATATATGTTCATTATTTCTATTGTTACTACCATAATTTGTTTTTCTTAATATAGGTTTATAGTGTCTACTAGTTTTCACATAATAATAATCGTCATCTTATGTGAGTACATTCAGATCTTTTTCTTTTTCTGTCATAAATTCAGATTCTGAATATTTTGAGTAACTAAATTCATGACTAGATTGGTCTGAATTAAAATCTTCATTGTTTGCTTCTATATTATTGACTTCAAGTCTTTCTACTCCAGTATCTATTGTTTCTGTAGTATTATTCATTATTGTTTCGTCATCTGATTCTTGAATTTCTGATTTTTCACTTTTTTCTTTTACATTCAATATAGGTTGTTCTTCTATTTTGTCAAATATGTTATTATACTCCATTTTAAACTTTTGTATTTCATCGTTAAATTTAATTTCTACTCTATAAACTTTGTCTAATATATGTTTAGTATTATGATGTATAATTTTTATTGATTATTCTATTTTCCTGATTCTTTCATCATATCTTCTCTCGAATTTATCTAATTTTTTTATATATGTCATTTATTAATTTGTTTTATTTATTGTTACTTTTTATGTTTGTTATCTCTACTAATTAAGTCCATTTCTTTAGCTAATCTTCTTTCTCTTTCAAATTCATTTTCTAATATCATTTCATTTCTATCTTATTAAATATAATCTTCCTTTCATAATTTTTGCAAATTGCCTATTATGATTTGTTTTATATATTTGAAATGGACCATCATTATATCTTATTATTTTTTCATAAATAATCTTTTAGTCTTTATTCATTACTCTAGTTGTTTAATGACTCTCTTATATTCTACTTCTATTCTTTTCTTTAAAAGTAATTCGGGAAATAACTGAGAGTATTGTTTAAATATCTTTTTATCGATAATCGCATAACCCTGTTCTTCTAATTCTAGTGGAACTTTTGTATTGCTAGACTCAGTCTTGCTATCCTTTAATAATTGTATAATTAATAATATATTTGTATTTATCATCTTTAGATTATTTACTAGATTACCTTCTTGCTCTAATTCACTCATATGTATAAGATTGATTTATTTTTCTTATATTAATTATAATCTTTATGTGCTTTACTAGCTATATCTTCTTGTTCTTTTATTTGTATATTTAACATTTCTATCTGGTTGTCTAAGTCATTTAATTTTTCTTCAACAGTATTGTCCTTTGTTAGTTTTGCTTTTTCTGCTATCATTTCATTATTTATGTTAGCCATTCTTCTTTTATTTCGGTTTCCTAAGTTTTTAATATCTGCTTCTAAAATTGTTATCATTATCTTTAATCATGCTCTTCTTATAGCCTTTTAATTTGTGCTTTTATTTTCATATATATAACGAATTTTGTTTATGTTTGAGTTCTATTTTTCTTTCTAAGAGTTTATTTTTATTAATTTAGGTTTTAGTTATTAATTTGATTAAAGCATCTTTTGTTTCAATATCTTTCCTTCTATGTGCTTCACATTATAAGTAATTGTCATAAACATCTATATTCGTTTGTAAATTCATGATTCTTCTATAATAAATTTTCTAATATCTATATTTCTTTTAACGTTTCTTATTTGTGTTTTCATATACTCAATGAATCTTGTATTTGAGATTTTCTTATAAACTTTGGTTGAACTCAATCCCTTCATTAATAATATACTTCAATCTATTAATAATAGTTCTATCATCCTTCATATAAGTATTACTAATCCGCCCTTCAACTCTTAAACTTATAAGTTAGTTCACACCTTTTCACCTCACCACATAGGTTTTACGTATTCTGTCCACAACCTTCTCATATTCAACGGCATAAAAGGACTATTACTACCAGTTGTCTCTTGTTTTAAAAGCATGATTTTTCGAAATCGAGGAGAGCATGTTTAAGATAGTACAAGTCCTATATGAAATTATAGAATTATTATTACGGATCTGAGCATTATTATAAACTAAAGGATTGAAGTTATACTTAGTTCATAAAAAAAATTTAACCTTGTATAGCTTTTCTCGGTAGGTTCAAGTTGGTATCAGAGCTTGGAGAAGTTACTTTCATATCAGGATAATTTTTATAGTTATGGAAGAAGCTAAGGTAAAATTCTTTCTTATGAACTAAGTATAAATTCAATCCTTTAGTTTATAATAATGCTAACATTCGTAATAATAATTCTATAACTTCATATAGGACTTGTACTATCTTAAATATGCTCTCCTCGATTTAGTACAATCATGCTTTTAAACCAAGAGACAACTGGTAGTAGTAGTCCTTTAATGCCGTTGAATATGAGAAGGCTGTTGTGGACTGAATACGTAAAACCTAGGTGGTGAAGTGAAAAGGTGTGATCTTACTTAATTTGCTTTTAAGTTTAAGAGTAGAAGGGCAGATTAGTAATACTTATATGAAGGATGATAGAACTATTATTAACAGATTGAAGTATATTATAAATGAAGGGATTGAGTTCAACCAAAGTTTATAAGAAAATCTCAAATACAAGATTCACTGAGTATATGAAAACACAAATAAGAAACGTTAAAAGAAATATAGATATTAGAAAATTTATTTTAGATTTTAGAATCATTAATTTACAAACTAAAATAGATGTTTATTTATATGAAGCACATAGAAGGAAAGATATTGAAACAAAAGATGCTTTAATCAAATTAATAACTGAAACCCAAATTAAGAAAAATCAACTCTTAAAAAGAAAAATAGAACACAAACATATACAAAATTCGTTATATATATGACAATAAAATCGCAAATTAAAAAGGCTATAAGAAGAGCAGGATTAAAGATAATGATAACAATTTTAGAAGCAGATATTAAAAACTTAGGAAACCGAAATAAAAGAAGAATGGCTAGAATAAATAAAGAAATGATAGCAGAAAAAGCAAAACTAACAAATGACAATAATGTTGAAGAAAGTTTAAAAGACTTAGACAACGGGATAGAAATGTTAAATATACAAATAAAAGAACAGGAAGATATAGCTAGTAAAGCACATAAAGATTATAATGAATATAAGAAAAATAAATCAATCTTATACATATGAGTGAATTAGAGCAAGAAGGTAATCTAGTAAATAACCTAAAGATAATAAATACAAATATATTATTAATTATACAATTATTAAAGGATAAAAACTGAGTCTAGCAATACAAAAGTTCCACTAGAATTAGAAGAACAGGGTTATAAAATTATAGATAAAAAGATATTTAAAGAATACTCTCAATTATTTCCCGAATTACTTTTAAAGAAAAGAATAGAAGTAGAATATAAGAGAGTTATTAAACAACTAGAATAATGAATAAAGACTAAAAGATTATTTTCGAAAAAATAATAAGATATAATGATGGTCCATTTCAAATATATAAAACAAATCATAATTGACAATTTGCAAAAATTATGAAAGGAAGCTTATATTTAATAAAAGATAGAAAAGAAATGATATTAGAAAATGAATTTGAAAGAGAAAGAAGATTAGCTAAAGAAAGGGATTTAGTAAAAATAACAAACATAGAAAGTAACAATCAAGAAAACAAAACAATAAATGACATATATAAAGAATTAGATAAATTAGAGAGAAGATATGATGAAAGAATCAAGATAATAGAAGAATCAATAAAAATTATACATCATAATACTAAACAAATATTAGACAAAGTTATAGACTAGAAAATAATTTTATCGATGTAATACAAAAGTTTTAAAAAGAGTATAATAACAGATTTGAAAAATAGAAGAACAACTTATATTGAATGTAAAAGAAAAAAGTGAAATATCAGAAAATCAAGAATCAGATGACGAAACAATAATGAATAATACTATAGAAACAATAGATACTGGAGTAGAAAGACTTGAAGTCAATAATATAGAAGAAAACAATGAAGATTTTAATATAGACCAATCTAGTCAAGAATTTAGTTACTCAAAATATTCAGAATCTGAATTTATGATAGAAAAAGAAAAAGGTCTTAATGTACTCACAGAAGATGACGATTATTATTACATGAAGACTAGTAGACACTAAAAACCTATATTAAGAAAAAGAAATTAAAGTAGTAACAATAGAAATAATGAACATATATGGAAGTATCGAAGCAAAATAGAAGATAGAAATTGAAGCAAAACATATATGTTCAGAAAATGTTGATTTAGATATCCAAAATTGGGTAGCTAAAATAAATGCAAAACAAATTGAAGCAAAAATCCCAGTTAATATTGCATCTAATTATATTGAAGGAACTATTACAGGAATAGTTAAAAACTGCTTAACTCCTATAGAAACAATAGACAAAATAGAAATAAGAAGTACTAAGATAGAAGGACATGAAATGACAGAGCAACACAAATGTTGAAAAAATATGAAATTACTATAAGAAGAGAATTTGGAAATTTAAATGCAGATTTAAAACATATAGAAGCTAAGAAAGAATATAGTAAATCTCAATTATATAATATGGAAATATGCTCTATGTGCCCAGAAGATCTAAAAAGATACAATTGTGCTTTTCAAATGAATTATTATGAATTAGGAACAGAAAGAACTGAGCAATTAGCTATATTTCGAGAATTATACTTTGAAAAATTACCCATTCCTATAAATACTATGGTTCAAGAAGCATACTCTAAAGAACCTAAATCAGCTACCTTAGGAGAACAAATATTTTTCTTACAAACTTGGTATAAAAACTATTGTACATAAGTTAATAACCCAAAAGATTTTAGAAAACAAGCTAAAATAAGTGATTGCTGTGAAAAATATGAAACACCAAAATTTGCATGCTATAGATTAAATAAAAAACGTAGAAATAAAAGACCAAAGCTTAGGCATAAGAAGTATAAAAGGTTTAAACCATATGGAAAATATAGACACAAGAAGAAATCTAACAAAAATTATTATATAAAAAGAAAATTTTATAAGTATGTTAACAACCCAAAGAAGTGTAGGTGCTACAATTGTGGACAAATAGGTCATAGAGCAAGAGAATGTAAAAATAAAGTAAATAAAAATCCTAAAGTAAATAAAAATATTAACTTTTTTGAATAACATATAGCTGAATATGAAATAGGGAAAAATAATATACCGCCAGAAGAAGAGATATATGTTCTAGAATATGAAACAGAAAGTGATGAAATAATAATTAGCGAAGAAGATAACGTGAAACTACTAGTGATGGATAAAGAATTACAGGAAGTAAATTATGATGAAGAAATTACACCATAAAGTAAAGACCAAAGATCTATTTTTTATCTTCAAAAGTATAATCAATTAAAGTATGAAGGATTTACTTTGTTAACAAATAAGATATTTGAGAGAAATTTAATCAAGAAAATATTTAGATTAGATAAGAATGTGTATTTAGTGATAGCTGATAGAGAATACGTTATTGATATAACTCAAGTGCAAGGTAATACTAAAGTTCCACTAATAACAAAAGAAGTGTTAAACGAAGAAATAACAAAAAATAACCAATCATTAGGAAATAAACCAATTACTTTTAGATTTGTAGAATTGGCAGCAACATAAATAATAATAAAAGCATGTTTTAAAGAAGGGATAGATACTCCGTTGGAATTGAAATTAGCAGATGATAGAATTATAGACCCTATAGAGAAAGCTATTATAGCTCAACTTAAATGAAATATAATTTACCAAAAGGTAAGGTTCATAATTAAACCAAATTATTCAATAAGCTTAACTGATAAGAATATAGAAAAGGTATTGGTTCTATATTGAAAGCTAGATGGAATAATGATGCTAAATGGATCTAAAGTAATGACAGTACAATGTAAAAATGCTTACATACTAACTAACCAACATTTATGGAGCTTTTATGCTTACATACTAAAAAGAAACTAGGACCAATAACTATAGATACCCCATTTATGGAGCTTTTATTACCAATGAATAAAGGATTAAAATTATACTCTAAACCTAGCTATGGAGAACTAGATATAGTAAAAATAAGAATGAGTTTTTCTAGATCTAGAGAACAAAAAGATAATGATCATGATGTGGATCTTGAAACAAGAAACACGAAATTAGGCTCTTTTAATGTAGTTTAGTGGCTTTCTTGAAGTTTCTTGATAATAAAGAAAGGATCTTTAATGAAAATCAGTAAATTAATCAAGTTTATTGATGTATTTCGACTCAACAACTCGAATGGTGACAAGGATATGAAGAATTCTGATGTATTTCAACTCAAAACTCAACTGGGATATGAAGATTTTAGGCGTATTTCGTCTCAAAATTCAACTAGGGGTTTTGGATTCTCTCCGGATTCATTTCAGATTCACTCCTTCATCTGTAATTCACATGAATTAACTTAAACTCAACTTAATTTTATTGTGGCCGAAAATCAGCAATATATAGATTACAAAGAATCCTAAATCAACTAGAACTAATAAAGCATAAAGGATAAACAAAAAATAACAAACTAATCTATCTCTAATCACACGACTAAGTATTTAATCACACGCCTAACACATTAAAATCCTAATGCAAATGAAACTCTAAACAAACTAGAGTCCTAATGTAGAACAAACTCTTAACAAGTTAGGAGTAAAACACGTATATTACATAGAATTCTAACAGAACTAGAACTCTACATAACTAACACTTCTATTTCACATCATACTCCTCTTCTTGAAAAAAACTTGTCCTCAAGTTTTGTTGTAGCCAAGCAATCATCCATGCACAAAATCATGTTCCATGAGAATAAGTTTATGGATGAAAACAGCGGTTGAAGCCATGATTTTGTCGGACGTGTAGGACCAAGAATTACGTTCGGACAACAAAAATCAGTAGGAGTGGCGTTAGATTGTGGTACCCAACACTTTTTTGGAGCTTTAGGCACACATGGGGCAGCTACTTTCGGAACTTTGGATGGTTTACAAGCCAACGATTTAAACGTTAAAGTCTCTTGAATGTCAAAGGATGGATCTTGGGGAGTTGTACAATTCAAAGAGTCATTCGGAAAAGTTGTCTTCTCTTCTGCCACGTCTTATTTTAAGAACAAGACAAGTTCTTCCTTGGAAACATATTCATCATTGGGGCATTGATGTTCTTCGTGACCAAGACCTAGACACTTGAAACATTGAATCCATGTCTTTGGGCGCACGGTTGCAATAGATGCAGTTGGAGGTGTGGTAGATTGTTGTTCAGATGCGAGACGTAATTGAGCTTGATTCTCTTGGAGGCTCCTTTGAATTTCCGCAAGGGCTGCTTGGATCTTATAATAGTCATAGTAGTCATACATGAAACAAGGTCGCGTTTATGAAACAGCAAGCAGATTCGATGGCATGGAAGTTTAACGCTGCACAGAACTTGATACTTATTAGAATGTTATCAAATTTTTACACAAAAAAGCTCAAGATGTTATAAGTTCAACGAGCCAAAAATCATCGAATTCCGATATGTCACGTTTTCTCACGCGCCGTCGCAATCTAGCAGTGTCAAACTGGGCGACAGAAATTTAACGCAGATGTATTTGATGACTGCGACTTCGTTATTGGTTCCAATGTGCTCAAATGTTAAGACAAGATAGATCTCTTTGTTAGCTTTCCAACGAACCACGAAAATCTGAATTCTGACTTGAAATGTATCCACACGAACAATTTTACCGAACTGGTATTAGATTTGACGCAAAGCTGCAGTTCGGGGGGTAGAAATCAGCAGCCACACCACTTGATGTGGATCTTGAAACAAGAAACACGAGATTAGACTCTTTTAATGTAGTTTAGTGGCTTTCTTAAAGTTTCTTGATAATAAAGATAGGATCTTTAAAGAAAATCAGTAAATTAATCAAGTTTATTGATGTATTTCGACTCAACAACTCGAAAGGTGACAAGGGATATGAAGAATTCTGATGTATTTCAAGTCAAAACTCAACTGGGATATGAAGAATTTAGGCGTATTTCGTCTCAAAATTCAACTAGGGGTTTTGGATTCTCTCCGGATTCGTTTTGGATTCACTCCTTAATCTGTAATTCACATGAATTAACTTAAACTCAACTTAATTTTATTATGGCCGAAAATCAGCAATATATAGATTACAAAGAAACCTAAATCAACTAGAACTAGTAAAGCATAAAGGATAAACAAAAAATAACAAACTAATCTATCTCTAATCACACGGCTAAGTACTTAATAACACGCCTAACACATTAAAATCCTAATGCAAATGAAACTCTAAACAAACTAGAGTCCTAATGTAGAACAAACTCTTAACAAGCTAGGAGTAAAACACCTAAATTACATAGAATTCTAACAGAACTAGAACTCTACATAAGCAACACTTCTATTTCACATCAACATATTCAATTAAGGTCAGAAGATTATTATATTATAATACAAATAGATATAAATGTGGAAAATAATTCAATCTATATGGATAAATTATTAGACAAAATAATGTACAATAATTTAAAACTTAAAGGAAAAGTAATTATTACAACAAAAATTGCTATACAAAATATAAATGTAGAATATGAAGTAAGTCTAAGTGACAAAATTATATTAGGAAAAGAATTTTTAAACAAAGTTAAACCCTGGAAAATACAATCAGACTATTTTGAGTACACTTATAACCAAATTCAATTTAAAACAAGAATAATCAATGAGTAATTTAACTTATATTCTTATAAAAATAATTTTTGAAGGATATAAAAGTAGATACTACACACCGATGGTAGATACAGGAGCAGCAACCACAATTATGAAAAATAAATTGTTTACTAGAATGGAAGAAATTAGATACACCATTCAGGATAAATGGTTTTAATAATAATTGTAGCAGAATTACCCTTTATCATACTAATGTACAAATACAAATTTGGAACAAAATATTAATTAACATAGAGTATATTGCTTTAACAGGAAAATATATGATATTAGGAAATAATTTCCTTAACCAATATAAACCAATTAGCATAAATAAATTTTTTCCCAAGAATATCCCAAGAATGGGAAAAATGTAAAAAGGGAGAAGAAGAAAAATTAGTTCAAAGAATGAAAATAAAGAAAAAAAACATCAATTTTGCAATAATAGATATTGAAATATTATATTTAGATAAAATTACTGCTTTAAAAATAAAATTAGAAGAACGATGTAATGAAAATCCATTAGCAACTTTGCATGGTTAAGAAAATTATAGAAAAACAACCAAAGTATTAGAAGTAGAGAGAGGTAAGAGAGAAGTATTTTTTTTTTTGGTGAGCTCCTTGATGATTCCTTACCAAGGTTTTTCTTTGTTATTTATAGGCTAACGATATTACAACGTACGTACATAAAAAGCTACTTTTAATTTAAACCATACAGCTGGCTATTTTTCTAATGTTACAACAGATTTTGGCTTATCACCTTATCTCTTATCCTTATCTTCTATAGTAACTCCACCATCCTTTAGTCGTTTATATCAACTTGTGGGGCCTAGGTTGTACTGCTAGAGGATTCTTCCTTATCTTCTAAGTCTTCAATCATAGGTAAAACTATCTGCTGATTTTTGCACATCTGGCATAAGTGTTTATTGTTTTGTTGCATCCACTTGCAATATTTTTTCAACGTATCTTTTGTCATAAAATTGTTTGGGATGTATCTTGTTTCAGGAGGCTCATCTAGATGTAGGAGACTCCATACCCATGCCTTCATTGTTTCTTCAGCATCATGGTTATATTTCCTACTTTGAGTTATTATCTTGTACTTCATTACAGTTTATCTCGGGCAGGGCCTTTATTTCTTCAGGAATGATGTACGCAGATGTACATCCTATTTTCACAAACCTCATGGCTATTTTTATCTCTTGATAAGTAACTTCCCCAGTAGCTGTGTAACACCGTACAAAAATCATTTTAGATTTTGTAATCTGAAAATAACTTCTGGTTACCTTGTATAGGCTAGGGATTAAGGATAACTCTTCTCCGGTTAGTGTGTATATGGAATTTAGTAATCTGTAATCACAAGCTGCTTTCATTAACTTTGCATTACAACCTGGTAATGCGATTAACTCGTTTGTTTTTCGAAGAGGGTTAGTAAAATATGCTCTTTCTATTTCTCCATGTTTATCTTGGATAGTAACTTGGGGAGCTGTGTTTAATTTGTTAGCAATAGTCAGGAAATTTGATATATATTGTCTAACTAAGGGGTTCATTGCCTGTTTTGTTCCAAGGGTTAATTTGTCTGTAAAGGAAATAGTATCTGGGACTAAGCTGGGATAATCTTCGTCATTGATGAATGCTTTGGGAAAAGTCTGTATTTGCTAATTTAGGAAATCTCTTTTTTGAGAGGGGAATCCATAACTTCTTATAATAGCTTTGCCTTTGGCCTGGTATCTTTGTTTAGCACCATTATCTTGTTCTTGATAGCTGTAGCCACTGCCCTTAACCTTAGAGCTTTCTCTACTTCTTTTTACTAGATCAAGCTCTTGTGATAACTTATTTATCAATAGTTTTTGTTCTTGATTCTCTTGAATCAATTGTTGAACTAACTCTGGAGAGATAATCTGCATAATAATTTTCATTAGTTTTTAATAATTCAACTGTAAACTCATATTGTTTGATATCAGCTATAATCCTATTTATTTCCTTCCTTGTAATGGAATCTTGTAATTTCTGTGTCAGCCAACACTTAGCAGTCCTGTTATCTGTTCTTAATATAAATTTTTTGTAAACAATATAAGGTTCAAACTTTTTAATACCATATTTTATTGGTTTTAGCTCCTTTTTATTAATATCACAATTTATTTCATTTGCCTTGAATGTTCCTGAATGGTATCTGTATATATATTCTATTTTTTCATTATTATATATGTATTTCAATACTGCACCATAACCATTATTAATTTCGCTAGCATCAATTTCTACTATCCACACAAATTCCTTATCTTCATTAGGAAAACTTAATTTTGGTAATCTTCTAACTAGTTCTTTGATTTTTTCCAAATTTTTTGAATCGGTATCAGTCACCTAAAAATCATGATCTTTTTTCAGCTTTTTAGTAAGTGGTTTTGTAAATTGTGATAATTTTGGAACAAATTCTCTGACTTGGTTTACTATTCCTAAGAATTTTTGTAATTCTTTCTTGGTATTAATTTCCCTTTGAAGATCTATGATTTTTTGAGCTATATGTTCTTGCATTTTTTACTCCTGCTTTATCTATTTCGAATCCTAAAAATTCAATTTTTGTTTTAAATATTTCCATTTTCTTTTTACTTAAGACTATTCCACTATTCTTTATTATTTCTGTAAATTGTTCTAATAATTTATAATGTTCTTCTTGTGTTTTGGAGTATATTAGTATATCATCAATATATACTACACAATTTGGTAATTAATTTACATATTTATCCATAAATGCTTGGAATCTTCCAGGGGCATTTTTATATCCAAATGGTAATACATTCCATTTATAAAATCCATTAGGTACTTTTAATTGGTGAAAACAACTTTTACAATCAAATTTTGAGAATTAATTATAACCTTGTATTTGTCTCATTTTTAGTATTTTATTAGGTATGGGATAATTGTATATAATTGTTTTCTCATTTAGAATTCTATAATCAATAACTATTCTTGTTTTTCCTCTTTTATGTTATGAATGGTTGTTAACTATAAATGCACTACTGATATGTTTAGAATTACTTGGCCTAATTAATTTTCCTGCTAATAATTCTGTTATATGCATTTTAAATTCTTCTTCATCTCTTTGTGTATTATTAAAGGGTTTTTGAGATATTATACTATTTTGATCTTTTAATGTAATTTGTATTTCAGTTTTGTGTTTGTGCCAATTTCATAATGGATTTTCATTACATAGTTCTTCTAAATTTATTTTTAAAGGGGTAAATTTATCTAAAAATAATATTCCAATATCTATTATTGCAAAATTGATGTTTTCTTTCTTTGTTTTCATTCTTTGAACTAATTGTTCTTCTTCTCCCTTTTTACATTTTTCCCATTCTTGGGATATTCTTTCTCTATTTTTTACTATTTTGGCTTTCAACTTGTGTTTACATGGGGTAAATAATTGAGAAAATCTTTATTTATGCTAATTGGTTCTATATTGGAAACTAGATGGAATAAAGGTGCTAAATGGATCTAAAGTAATGACAGTACAATGTAAAAATGCTTACATACTAATTACAAAATAATACTTATATGAAGGAAATATAGGTTCTTTAATTCTATCAACAATAAATAAGCTATCTAATAAATAAGTTATCACAATAGCTTGATCTAGTAAAAGAAGTAGAGAAAGCTCTAAAGATATATGGGCATAATTACTACATATCCAGAGCAAAAAAACGCTATGAGTTTCTCACTCTTCTTTTCTCTCGACATTTGAATGTGTCGTCGCCATGGCAAGGAAAAATGGCGGGAAAGCTCAGAGCAGTGAGAATGGAAATAGGAAAACTAAAGCGAGAGGACTTGACTCGGATTCTCAAGCCTGACGAACGAAATCTATGGATGAAGTACTAGGAATTGAAGCATTAGATTTTGGACTTGGTGAGATTTTGACACCGAAAACATCGCTACGACAACTCACACAACAATCGGAGATTCGACATACTTTCAATGAGTGGATACAATCTATACATGCTAGTGCTGGAAAACCAAAATTTGTTAATCAATCAGGTAATATTCCAGTTTTTCAATTGAATGATGCTGATGATGTTGATATTGAGGATGATCTTGAAATGGATGACGAATTGATGAATGATAAGATTGATTTGAATATGATTGAACCTCGAATTGACAATGTAATTGAGATACGAAATAATGGTGTATTTGAATCTGGAATCAGTGATGAATCTAGAATTGGTGAAAAGTCCAGAGTGATTGCAATTGGTGAATCTAGTAACCCTAGAAGTGTATCTGAACCTGTTACTATTGAGATGGATGATATTCAGGAGGAATTGGATTATTGGAGTTCTTCTATCATTTGTTATGTGGTTGGAGCGAATCCACCTTTGCAAGTGATGGAAGGTTTTCTTAGGCGGATTTGGAGAAATTATAACATTGATAAAGTAGCTTTGATCAAGAAAGGGATGTTTCATGTTAGATTCAGGGCAATGGACTCTAGAGACAAGATTCTTGAGGGTCATTTCTTCTTCAACAATAAGCCTTTTATTGCCAAACCATGGGTGGAGGATATGGATTTAGAAAAAGGGGATTTGAAGACATTGCCAATTTGGGTGTAGTTGAAATTGCAACTTAAATATTGGGGTGAAAAATCTCTTCACAAAATTGTGTTTCAACTGGGAGATCCAATTAAAAGAGATGAGGCAACTAGGAATAGAGATAAAATTCAGTATGCTTGAGTCCTAGTTGAAGTTAAAATTGATCAAGCTTTCCCTGAATCCATTAATTTCTGGAATGAGAAGGGTGAGTTAACTGAGGTGCCAGTCACCTTTGAATGGAAACCTAGCCAATGCCATAACTGTAAAGGTATTGGACATAGTACTACAGACTGTAGACTGAAGAATAGAAGGAAGATTTGGGTTCCAAAGAATGTACAGCCAGTGCAGATAGTACAACAACAACCAGCGGTGCTGGAGACAGGACAAGTTCAGGAGGCTCTCTCAAAGCCTGTTGAGCCACAATCAAAAGCACATGAGATTGATCAGGAAGGCTTTCAGAGAGCTTTAAAGCCTATTAGGGTCAGGACAAGTCAGGTAAAACAAACTAGCACTCATAACAATTTCAAAGCATTGAATTATGAAAATGAACATGAAATAGTTGTGACAGCAGATCCAAATATACACAGATCGAGAGGGGGAGATCCTCCTATTCAAAATGGATAAGATCTTGTGTTGGAATGTAAGAGGTGTTAATAGTGCTAATAAACAGAAAGATGTGTTTCAATTTATTAACAAGGTTTCTATTGGCATTGTTAGCCTCTTAGAAACAAAGGTAAAGCCCCAGAACCTTGGGAAGCTTTATCAAAGAATTTTTAAAGGATGGTGTTTTACATCCAATTCTAGTTTTCATGAAGGAGGTAGAATAATAGTGGCATGGAAACCTGGTAGCTTTCAGGTGAACATACTGAAAGGTACTAGTCAATTATTGCATTGTTATTTACAGCATGGTAGTGGTGCAGTTGGTTTCTATTGCACATTTGTCTATGGATTTAATGAAAGAAGCAGGAGATTAGAATTGTGGGAAGATTTATTGCAATTGAATGCAAATGAAGCATGGGTGATTTGTGGTGACTTCAATTGTGTGATGAGTACAGATGAAAGGTTGGGTTCAAAGGTCAGAGAGGCTGAAATGAGAGACATGAAGAATTGTATGATGACTTGTGGTATGAATGATATAAAAAGTTCTGGGAACTTTTAAACATGGAATAATAAGCAGCAAGGAGCTGCTAGGGTGTTCTCAAAATTGGACAGGATGTTAGCTAATCAGAAGTGGCAGGACATATTTCCTACTGCTGAAGCTTCATTTCATTGTGAGGGTGAGTTTGATCACTCCCCTGCCATTCTCACTTTGTATCCAGATGTAAAGGATGGTTATAAACCATTCAAATATTATACAATGTGGAGAACAGTTGACCAATTTGAAAGTAGAGTAAGAGTTGCTTGGAATTGTGATATTCAAGGTACTAAAATGTTCAAAGTTATGAAGAAGCTGAAGGCAGTAAAGAAGACTTTGAAAGAATTGAACCAGCTGGGATATCATGACATACAAGCTGCTGAAGTTAAAGCTCACCATGTTATGCTGGAACCACAGAAAAGAATGCAGGAACATCCTGATGATTTACAACTTGCTAATGCTGAAATTAATGCAGTTAAAGATTATTATTTTCATCATAAAGCTTATGTTGAGTTTTTAATTCAAAAAACTAAGCATGCCTGGATCAAGGATGGTGATGAAAACACTTCACTTTTTCACCACAACATCAAGGCAAGGAAGCTGTAGAATCAAGTGTATGGCATCTTTGATGCAACTGGAGGCTGTCACGATACATATGAGGGAGTGTCAAAAGCTTTTTTATCCTATTATGAAAAGCTGTTAAGTAAAGATGCTAGTGCAAGGAAGCAGGTGGATGCCCAGCTTATTCAGGAGGTCCTAGAATTAATGAAGACCATCTGAGAATATTAACTGCTCCTTACACTGAAGCTGAAGTAATGAAGGCTCTATTTTTTATACCTGGTTGTAAAGCACCAGGTGCTGATGGATTTGGAACATACTTCTACAAGGATGCTTGGCACATAGTGGGGGAGGAAGTGATTGGTGCTGTTTTGGATGCTTTGCAAGGTGGCAGGATATAGAAGGAGCTGAATCACACAATTTTAACACTGGTACCTAAAATAAAATGCCCACATAATGTGTCTGATTTTAGACATATAGCTTGCTGTAACACAATTTACAAATGTGCTACTAAAGTTATTTGTGGAAGGTTGAGACAGGTTCTCCCTGATTTGATTATGGAAAATCAAAGTCGATTTGTACATGGTAGGTACATTGTTCATAATATCATGGTGCTTCAAGACTTGGTAAAGCACTATGGAAGAAAGAAGGTGAAGCCTAGTTATATATTGAAAATAGACTTGCAAAAAGCTTATGACACTGTGAGTTGGGAATTTATGAGAGAAATGCTAGATGCCCTTGAATTCCCTGCAGCTTTTATAGAACTTGTGATGACATGTGTTTCTACTCTCATGTTTTCAATCATGCTTAATGGCATAATGAGAGGATTTTTTAAATCTTCTAGGGGTCTAAGGCAGGGTAACCCCATGTCACCCTTCTTATTTGTGTTGTGCATGGAATATCTCTCAAGGATATTGACAAAGCTAGGTGAACTAGAGCAGTTCCAGTTTCACCCTAGGTGCAAAGAAATGAAGTTGACACATCTATATTTTGCAGATGACCTCATACTATGTTGTAAGGGAGATTTTGTTTATGTATATCTGCTATTGAAGGCTTTCAAATTTCTTTCAGATACTTCTGGTTTGAAAGCTAATGTTGGTAAATCTACCATGTACTCATGTGGTATGAATCACACAGATATTCAGAGAATAGTTGATGCTTCTGGTTTTTCACAACAAACTTTGCCATTCAAGTACTTAGTTGTGCCTATATGTGCTAAGAAAATTTCTAATGCACAATGTGAAGTTCTTATAGAAAAGATGACAATGAGAATCAAGCTGTGGAGCTCCAGGAACCTATCCTATGCAGCAAGAGTGCAGCTCATCAATTCAGTGCTGCTAAGTCTCCACATGTATAGGGCACAGGTTTTTGTGCTTCCTAAGAAGGTGCTGCAGGGAATTAATAAAATCTATAGATCTTTCTTGTGGAGTGGTCAATTTTATAGTCTTAAACCTGGTGCTATAGCTTGGGAACATCTATGTAGTCCTATATCAGCAGGAGGCTTAGGATTCAGAGATGTTGAAGTGTGAAATACTGCTTTTATTGGAAAATATGTCTAGGCAGTTTCACATAAATAGGATAGTGTATGGCTTAGATGGATTAGTTCAGTCTATCTTAAGCAAGATGAATGGTGGTCTTATGTACCTAATTCTAATACCAGCTGGTATTGAAAGAAAATTTGTGATGTGAAAGAAAGCTTAAAAAGGGTGTTCACACAAGATGAGATCAACAATATGAGCAGATATTCAGTTCAAGAAGTGTATCACAAACTGAAGGGTGCACAAGCTGAGTTTCCTTGGGATAAGGTGGTATGGAACAGACTAGGAGTTCCTAAGCACCGATTCATCATCTGGCTGGCAATTCAAGGCAAGCTGAAGACTACAGAGAAGTTGGCTTTGTATGGAATAAGCAGAGATGATCAATGCTTATTATGCAATAACAGTACTGAGAATCATCAGCACCTATTCTTCTCTTGTCCATTCAGTGTTGGGTGTTTGAGTCTCATCAAGAGCTGGCTTCAAATAAGATGCACAGCAGCAGATTTGCATCAATTTATCAGGAATATACAGCGCAGCAGAACATTAAAATTTCAGAAGAATGTCATTTTAGATTGCTTGAATGCATTAGTGTATGTTATTTGGCAAGGTCGCAACTCTGTATATTGGAATCAATGTGCTCCTAACATTGATGCTAGCTTTAAACAGGTTAAGAACATCATTAGAGCTAGAGTTTTAGCTATTATGCCACAGAAAGTGATAAGAAAAGATCAGCAATGGTTTGCTAGATTGTAATTGGATGTATGTTAGTATTGGAACCTGTTGGTTTCTACAGTCTTAAAGGGTATGGGAGTCCAACCTAGTTGCTTTACCTACTTTAGGATAGTTTAGGTTGTAAATTGTTCTGTTTTTAATCAATCTACTTACTTAATTAGCAAAAAAAAAAAAGCTCTAAAGATAATGGCAGTGGCCAGAGCTATCAAGAACAAGATAATGGTGCTAACCAAAGATATCAGGCCAAAGGTAAAGCTATTATAAGAAGAAGTTATGGATTACCCTCTCAAAAAACAGATTTCCAAAATTACCAAATACAGACTTCTCCCAAAACATTTATCAATGACGATGATTACCCCAACTTAGTCCCGGATACTACTTCCTTTAAAGATAAATTAACCCTTGGAACAAAACAGACAATTAACCCCTTAGTTATACAATATATATCAAACTTCCTGACTATTGCTAACAAACTAAACACAGCTCCCCAAATTACTATCCAAGATAAACATGGAGAAATAGAAACAGGATATGTTACTAACCCTCTTCGAAAAACAAACGAGTTAATCGCATTACCAGGTTGTAATGCATAGTTAATAAAAGCAGCTTGTGATTACGGATTACTCAATTTCGTATGCACGCTAACCGGAGAAGAATTATCCTTAATCTCTAGCCTATACAAGGTAACCATAAGTTATTTACAGATTACAAAATCTAAAATGATTTTTGTACGATGTTACACAGCTACCGGGGAAGTTACTTATCAAGAGATAAAACCAGCCATGAGGTTTATGAAAATAGTATGTACATCTGCATACATCATTCCTGAAGATATAAAGGCCCAGCCAGAGATAAACTTTAATGAAGTGCAAGATATCCTTAGTGAAAAACGAGCTATAAAAATCAAAGTTATTAATTCGGGAAATAACTGAGAGTATTCTTTAAATATCTTTTTATCGATAATCTCATAACCATGTTCTTCTAATTCTCGTGGAAATTATGTATTGCTAGACTTAGTCTTGCTATCCTTTAATAATTGTGTAATTAATAATATGTTTGTATTTATTATCTTTAGGTTATTTACTATATTACCTTCTTGCTCTAATTCACTCATATGTATAAGATTGATTTATTTTTCTTATATTCATTATAATCTTTGTGTGCTTTACTAGCTATATCATCCTGTTCTTTTATTTGTATATTTAACATTTCTATTTGGTTGTCTAAGTTTTTTAATTCTTCTTCACATTATTATCCTTTGTTAGTTTTGATCTTTCTGCTATCATTTATTTATTTATTCTAGCCATTCTTCTTTTATTTCGGTTTCCTAAGTTTTTAATATCTGCTTCTAAAATTGTTATCATTATCTTTAATCCTGCTCTTCTTATAGCCATTTTAATTTGCGATTTTATTGTCATATACATAAGAATTTTGTATATGTTTGAGTTCTATTTTTCTTTTTAAGAGATTATTTTTCTTAATTTGGGTTTTAGTTATTAATCAACTTTATTTTTACATTCTATTAAAACGTCTTTATCTATTTCGAATCCTAAAAATTCTATTTGTGTTTTGAATATTTCCATTTTCTTTTTATTGAAGACTATTCCACTATTTTTTATTATTTCTATTATTTGTTCTAATAATTTATAATGTTCTTCTTGTGTTTTGGAGTATATTAGTATACCATCAATATATACTACACAATTTGGTAATTGATTTAGATATTTATACATAAATGCTTGGAATCGTCCAGGGGCATTTTTATATCCAAATGGTAATACATTCCATTCATAGAATCCATTAGGTACTTTGAATGCTGTTAATTATTTAGAATCTTCGGTTAATTTTAATTGGTGAAACCCACTTTTACAATCAAACTTTGAGAAGTAATTATAACCTTGTATTTGTCTCATTTTTAGTATTTTATTAGGTATGGGATAATTGTATGTAATTGTTTTCTCATTTAGAATTCTATGATCAATAACCATTCTTATTTTTCCTCTTTTTTTTTTTCTGAATGGTTATAAACTATAAATGCACTACTGCTATGTTTAGAATTACTTGGCCTAATTAATTTCCCTACTAATAATTCTGTTATATGCATTTTAAATTATTCTTTATCTCTTTGTGTATTATTAAAGGGTTTTTGAGATATTATACTATTTTGATCTTTTAATGTAATTTGTATTTCGGTTTTGTGTTTGTGCCATTTTGCTAATGGATTTTCATTACATAGTTCTTCTAATTTTATTTTTAAAGGGGTAATTTTATCTAAATATAAAATTCCAATATCTTATTGTAAAATTGATGTTTGCTTTCTTTGTTTTCATTCTTTGAACTAATTGTTCTTCTTCTCCCTTTTTACATTTTTCCCATTCTTGCGATATTCTTTCTATATTTTTTACTATTTTAGCTTTCAACTTGTGTTTACATGGGGTAAATAATGTAAGAAAATCTTTATCTATGCTAATTGGTTTATATTGGTTAGGAAATTATTTCCTAATATCATATCTTTTCCTGTTAATTCAAAGCAATATACTCTAGGTAAAATTAATATTTTGTTCCAAATTTGTATTTGTACATTAGTTTGATAAAGGGTAATTTTGTTACTATTATTATTAAAACCATTTATCCTAAACGGTGTATCTAATTTCTTCCATTCTGGTAAATAATTTTCTTTCATATTTGTGGTTGCTGCTCCAGTATCTACCATCGGTGTATAGTATTTACTTTTATATACTTCAAACATTATTTTTATAAGAATATAAGTTAAATTAGTCATTGATTATTTTTGTTTTAAATTGAATTTGGTTATAAGTGTACTCAAAATAGTCTGATTCTATTTTCCCAGGTTTGTCTTTGTTTAAAAATTATTTCCCTAATATAATTTTGTCACTTAGACTTACTTCATATTCTACATTTATATTTTGTGTTGCAATTTTTGTTGTAATAATTACTTTTTCTGTAAGTTTTAAATTATTGTACATTATTTTGTCTAATAATTTATCCATATAGATTGAATTATTTTCCACATATATATCTATTTGTGCTTTTAAGATTTCTCCTTTAATTTGTATTATAATATAGTAATCTTGTGACCTCAATTGAGTAGGTTGGTCATTATCTTTTTGTTCTCTAGATCTGGAAAAACTCATTTTTCTTTTTACTATATCTAGTTCTCCATAGCTAGGTTTAGAGTATAATTTTAGTCCTATATCCATTGGTAATAAAAGTTCTATAAATGGGGTATCTATAGTTATTGGTCCTAATTTATTTTTAGTATAAACTTGGTGTTGGTTAGTTAGTATGTAATCATTTTTACATTGTACTGACATTACTTTAGATCCATTTAGCATCTTTATTCCATCTAGCTTCAAATATAGAACCAATGCCTTTTCTATATTCTTATCAGTTAAGCTTATTGAATAATTTGGTTTAATTATTAACCTCACCTTTTGGTAAATTAGATTTCCAGCTATAATAGCTTTATCTATAGGTTCTTTAATTCTATCATCTGCTAATTCTAATTCCAACGGAGTATCAATTCCTTCTTTAAAACAAGCTTTTATTATTATCTTTGTTGCTGCCAATTCTACAAATCTAAAAGTAATTGGTTTAATTCCTAATGATCGATTAATTTTTGTTATTTCCTCGTTTAGCACTTCTTTTGTTATTAATGGAACTTTAGTATTACCTTGCACTTGAGTTATATCAATAACGTGTTCTCTATCAGCTATCACTAAATATTCGTTCTTATCCTTTCTGAATATTTTCTTGATTAAGTTTCTCTCAAATATCTTATTTGTTGACAAAGTAAATCCTTCATACTTTAATTGATTAATACTTTTGAAGATAAAAAATAGCTCTTTGGTCTTTACTTTGTGGAGTAATTTCTTCATCGTAATCTACTTCCTGTAATTCTTTATCCATCACTAGTAGTCTCAACGTTATCTCCTTCCCTAATTATTATTTCATCACTTTCTGTTTCATATTCTAGAACATATATCTCTTCTTCTGGCGGTATATTATTTTTCCCTATTTCATATTCAGCTACATGTAATTCAATAAAGTTAATATTTTTATTTACTTTAAGGTTTTTATTTACTTTATTTTTACATTCTCTTGCTATATGACCTATTTGTCCACAATTTTAGGACCTACACTTCTTTGGGTTATTAACATACTGATAAATTTTTCTTCTTATATTATAATTTCTATTTGATTTCTTCTTGTGTCTATATTTTCCATATGGATTAAACCTTTTATACTTCTTATGCCTAAACTTTGGTCTTTTGTGTCTACGTGTTTTATTTAATCTATAGCATCCAAATTTTGGTGTTTCATATTTTTCACAGCAATCACTTATTCTTGCATGTTTTTTAAAAGATTTTTGGTTATTAACTTCTGTACAATAGCTTTTATACCAAGTTTGTAAGAAAGATATTTGTTCTCCTAAGGTACCTGATTTAGGTTCTTTAGGGTATGCTTCTTGAACCATAGTATTTATAGGAAAGGGTAATTTTTGAAAGTATAATTTTCGAAATATAGCTAATTTCTCAGCTGTTTCTGTTCCTAATTCATAATAATTCATTTGGAAAACACATTTGTATCTTTTTAGATCTTCTGGGCACATAGAGCATATTTCCATATTATATAATTGAGATTTACCATATTCTTTCTTAGCTTCCATATGTTTTAAATCTGTATTGAAATTTCCAAATTCTCTTCTTATAGCAATTTCATATTTTTTCAACATTTGTGTTGACTCTGTCATTTCATGTCCTCCTATCTTAGTACTTCTTATTTATGTTTTGTCTATTGTTCCTTTGTGAGTTAACCAATTTTTAACTATTACTGTGATAGTTCCTTCAATATAATTAGATGCAATATTAACTGGGATTTTTGCTTCAATTTATTTTGCATTTATTTTAGCTACCCAATTTTGTATATCTAAATCAACATTTTCTGAACAATCTAAATTTAAGGTCTCTCCTACTTGAATATCTTTTGGTATATAGTTATCTTCTATTTTGCTTCGATACTTCCATATATGTTCTTTATTTCTATTGTTACTACCATAATTTATTTTTTATAATATAGTTTTATAGTGCCAGTCTTCATGTAATAATAATCGTAATCTTCCGTGAGTACATTAAGATCTTTTTCTTTTTCGGTCATAAATTCAGATTCTGAATATTTTGAGTAACTAAATTCTTGACTAGATTGGTCTGAATTAAAATCTTCATTGTTTTTTCTATAATATTGACTTCAAGTCTTTCTACTCCAGTATCTATTGTTTCTACAATATTATTCATTATTGTTTCGTCATCTGATTCTTGAATTTCTGATCTTTCGCTTTTTTCTTTTACATTCAATATAAGTTATTCTTCTATTTTGTCAAATCTGTTATTATAATCTATTTTAAACTTTTGTATTTTATCGTTAAAATTATTTTCTACTCTATAAACTTTGTCTAATATTTATTTACTATTATGATGTATAATTTTTATTGATTATTCTATTTTCCTGGTTCTTTCATCATATCTTCTCTCTAATTTATCTAATTTTTTATACATGTCATTTATTGTTTTGTTTTCTTGATTGTTACTTTCTATGTTTGTTATTTCTACTAAGTCTCTTTCTTTAGCTAATCTTCTTTCTCTTTCAAACTCATTTTCTAATATCATTCCTTTTCTATATTTTATTAAATATAATCTTCCTTCACAGTTTCTCCAAATTGTCTATTATGATTTGTTTTATATATTTAAAATGGACCATCATTATATCTTATTATTTCTTCATCAATATTTTTTTCATCTTTATTCATTATTCTAATTGTTTAATGACTCTCTTATATTCTACTTCTATTCTTTTCTTTAAAAGTAATTTGAGAAATAACTGAGAGTATTCTTTAAATATATTTTCATCTGTAATTTCATAATCATGTTCTTCTAATTCTAGTGGAACTTTTGTATTCCTAGACTCAGTTTTGCTATCCTTTAATAATTGCATAATTAATAAGGTGTTTGCATTTATTATCTTTAAGTTAATTACAAGATTACCTTCTTGCTCTAATTCACTCATATGTATAATATTGATTTATTTTTCTTATATTCATCATAATCTTTGTGTGCTTAACTAGCTATATCTTCCTGTTCTTTTATTTATATATTTAACATTTCTATCTGGTTGTCTAAGGCTTTTAATTTTTATTCAACATTATTGTCCTTTGTTAGTTTTGCTTTTTCTACTATCATTTCTTTATTTATTCTAGCTATTCTTCTTTTATTTCTGTTTCATAAGTTTTTAATATCTGCTTCTAAAATTGTTATCATTATCTTTAATCTTGCTTTTCTTATAGCCTTTTTAATTTGTGGTTTTATTGTCATATATATAACGAATTTTGTATATGTTTGAGTTCTATTTTTCTTTCTAAGAGTTTATTTTTCTTATTTTGGGTTTCAGTTATTAATTTGATTAAAGCATCTTTTATTTCAATATCTTTCCTTCTATGTGCTTCATATAAATAATTGTCATAACCATCTATTTTAGTTTGTAAATTCATGATTCGAAAATCTAGAATAAATTTTCTAATATCTATATTTCTTTTAACGTTTCTCATTTGTGTTTTCATATACTTAGTAAATCTTGTATTTGAGATTTTCTGATGACATTTGGTTGAACTCAATCCCTTCATTTATAATATAAGTCAATCTGTTAATAATAGTTCTATCATCCTTCATATAATTATTACTAATTCGCTCTTCTACTCTTAAGCTTAAAAGCAAATTAAGTAAGATCAAACCTTTTCACCTCACCACGTAGGTTTTACGTATTCAGTCCACAACAGCCTTCTCATATTCAACGGCATTAAAGGACTACTACTACCAGTTGCCTCTTGGTTTAAAAGCATGATTTTACTAAATCGAGGAGAACATATTTAAGATAGTACAAGTCCTATATGAAGTTATAGAATTATTATTACGAATCTTATCATTATTATAAACTAAATGATGGAATTTATACTTAGTTCTTAAGAAAGAATTTTACCTTAGCTTCTTCCATAACTATTCTCCAAGCTCTGATAGCAACTTTAAAGAAAATCTCAAATACAAATTTTTTGTAGCATTCTGATATAAAATTTGTATTAAAAAATCTGGATGAAAGAGACTCCATGCCCATGCTTTCATAGTGTCTACTAGTGTAACACTCCGTTATTTTCTAAACATAATATAAATAAAATAGAGCATTCTATTAAAGATATGACGATAGCGAAAATATCGTCTGACGGAAATGTCACTCTAAATAAGGGTTAAATATAAACTAAAGAAAATAAAACCCAAATGAATTATCTCAAAATAACCATAAAGAGGCCGAACAACCTCAAAATCCCAAAATAGAAAACCTGGAACAATAAAAGATATGGTTGCTTCAAAATCCCAAATAAATATCTCCCATTGTCCAAAACGAAAATAATTAGGCCTCAAAAGTACCTGCAAAATAATCAACAAACATGCGCAATCCGTGGGGAGTAACAGTTGTCCCAGCCCAATTAGGATCCATATAAGAGTTATAAAAGCCTTAATAATCAAGTTATACAAAAAATCTCAATAGCAAACTCCAAATAATCAAATATAACACTCAAACAAATATAAAACAACATGATGAATATAAATAGAGTAAATATAACAAAATAAACAACATGGATAAATAACTTATATATCTAAACTCAAGTATCAATAACATGAACCACTAAATTTAAAATAATAAAATAATGTAATTAGTTTGAGAGAGAGAGCTGTATGCTAGTGGACAACCCACTTCCTATGGTAATGTCAGACAACTTCCAGACATCCTATGAGTTACGTTCCCTACCACATGTGTCTAAGAATGGACATACTCCCGATGCGGTGTAGGATTCCGTCCCCACCGACCTGTCGGACGACAACAAAACCAAGGTATACCCCGTCCTATATGGCTTGCATGTTCTTCACCTTGGGATTCCGTCCCTAAGATATCTTGCTCTCAAACAAAATAGTAATAATAAAATAATGTTCAATCATCAAATCACACGGATGCCCTTAAGGCCTTACACCAAATCAGCAGAAATCGAGGATCGCAACCCAATAATTTCAATTAAAATTAATATTCTTCTCAAAATAATAATAATAAATAATACTAATAATAGTAATCATAATAATAACTCTAAAAATATACTTTTATCTCATCACAAACTGAAAATAGGTGCAATGTTTCGAACACTTGAAAATACTATCAATGATCATAGATAAAATAAATCCAAACCACCTTTTCCCCACAAAACTACAACAAGCCATAATCAACATGAGAAACCCAAACTAATAGAACACTTAACCTTATCATGCTAGTAATACACTAGAAACTGTAAAGCAAAGCACATAAGTTTACTTAAAATTAATACTACAACCTCATCTACGCACAACAGCAACAAAACAATATCAAACTACTGTTCCGCTAGCCATCCATGAGCAACAATTGAACAACCCAAACATCCCTCAATATAGTCTAAATATGGCAGCAAAAGGCAGTCCAAACAGTACTAAAACTACACACAATTCAGCACCAAAACAATCCTAAAACTCAACCCGAAAAACAACAAGGAATATAGCAGTATTAAGGGTCAAATAAAGCAGTAAAACAACCATAAAACTAGCAATCAACAGTCCCTGATCAGTAACTAAACAAAAGACAACAACTAGAACCATCATATAACAAGAAATTAAATAACCACCAAAACCCTAACATGATACTAGTTCATATAATACACAAACAATTCCTAACCTAAGTAAACTAATCATGAACGTACCTCAAACAAGAACATGGAGACTATAACTAAAACAACCTTGATCAATGAACCCAACCTAACTATTAAAACTAGCATAATCCCTATACGAATACTAATCAATCTAGGGAAACCATTAGTTACCTTGATTTTAGGTGGAAAACAATACTAGAATGGCAGAGAAAGAAGAGGATAACATCGCTCCCGAAAACTCCATGAAAAACCGGTGGACTCGTCTGTTTGAAACGAAAACTACAGTCACGTCTTTCACTTTCTTCAAAAACAAATTACACCACGAGCAAGATCTTTCTGAGTGGATGAATTTCGACTACTCACACGCCCAATTCCGATAAGAAACGAAGAAGATACGATGCAAATAAAATGGGGTGTACTGAAATAGCCGAAAATGCGAAAGAGAGAAGATAGGAGGCTCCAAACTGTTTCTTTCTCCTGATCGGTTCAGCAGCAAAGGGAAATAAAAAGGGGGGTTACAAGTTGAAATTGATGGGGTAATTATGGGGCAATAAAATGGGAGTTACAAAGGGATTTCAAAGGTTGAAATAAATATGAAAATAACTCCCATATAAGACATTATTTCGGACAGCTTTTAGGAACATAAAACTTCACGTTAAAAAGTCGTGCAATGGTCCAAAACGCACTAAAACCGAATAAAAATTAGCGAAAATCCGTGGTGTTACAATCACTCCCCCTTAAGAAAGTTTCGTCCTCGAAACTTGAAACGATACGAAGATACGCTATACAACGACTACATATATACAACTTTGTTTCGGGCATCTAATTAACGCCTTGGAGGTACTCTGCAAAAACGAAAACGTTAGTCCTAGTTAAACCTCACTAACTAACACATAAGAAAAACATATCGCACATCGTTTAACAAAAATAATTCCCGGGGCTTTCTTCCTACCCAAATAACTCTCACTAAGTAATTTTCTTGAAGCCTAAGATACTAATAATCCTAGATACAATGACTACACACTTCTCATGAAATATGTAGCAACTCAATAAGATTTTTTCGATCATTTGCTCTGATACCAACTATAACACTCCGTCGTTTTATAAACATAATATAAACAAAATAGAGCATTCTATTAAAGAAATGACGATAGCGGAAATATCGTCTGACGGAAATGTCACTCTAAATAAGGGAAACTATAGAAAATAAAACCCAAATGAATTATCTCAAAATAACCATAAAGAGGCCGAACAACCTCAAAATCCCAAAATAGAAAACCTAGAAAAATAAAAGATAACATGGCTTCAAAATTCTAAATAGAATCTCTCCTATTATGCAAAACGAAAATATTTAGGCCTCAAAAGTACCTACAAAATAATCAACAAACATCCGCAATCAGTGGGGAGTAACTAACAGCTCTCCCAGCCCAATTAGGATCCATATAAGAGTTATAAAAGCCTTAATAATCAAGTTATACAAAAAATCTCAATAGCAAACTCCAAATAATCAAATATAACACTCAAACAAAGATAAAACAACATGCTTAATATAAATAGAGTAAAGATAACAAAATAAACAACATGGATAAATAACTTATATATCTAAACTCAAGTATCAACAAAATAAACCACCAAATTTAAAATAATAACCCACTTCCTATGGTAATGTCAGACAACCTCCAGACAGCCTATGGGTTACGTTCCCTACTGCATGTGTCTAAGAATGGCCATACTCCCGATGCGGTGTAGGATTTCGTATCCACCGACTTGTCGGACGACAACAAAACCAAAGTAAACCTAGGATTCCGTCCTATGGTTTGCATGTTCTTCACCTTGGAATTACGTCCCTCCGGATATCTTACTCTCAAACAAAATAATAATAATAAAATAATGTTCAATCATCAAATCACACGGATGCCCTTAAGGCCTTACACCAAATCAGCAGAAATCTAGGATCGCAACCCAAGAATTTCAATTAAAATTAATATTCTTCTCAAAATAATAATAATAAATAATATTGATAATAGTAATCATAATGTTAACTCGAAAAATATAATTTTATCTCATCACAAACTGAAAATAGGTGCAATGTTTCAAACACTTGAAAATACTATCAATGATCATAGATAAAATAAATCCAAACCACCTTTTCCCCACAAAACTACAACAAGCCATAATCAACATGAGAAACCCAAACTAATAAAACACTTAACCTTATCATGCTAGTAATACACTAGAAACTGTAAAGCAAAGCTCATAAGTTTACTTAAAATTAATACTACAACCTCATCTACGCACAACAGCAACAAAACAATATCAAACTACTGTTCCGTTAGCCATCCACGATCAACAATTGAACAACCCAAACAACCCTCAATATAGTCTAAATATGGCAGCAACAGGCAGTCCAAGCAGTACTAAAACTACACACAATTCAGCACCATAACAATCCTAAAAATCAACCCGCAAAACAACAAGGAATATAGCAGTATTAAGGGTCAAATAAAGCTGGAAAACAACCATAAAACCAGCAATCAATGATCAGTAACTAAACAAAAGACAACGACTAGAAGCATCATATAACAAGAAATTAAATAACCACCAAAACCCTAACATGATACTAGTTCATTTAATATAGAAACAATTCCTAACCTAATTAAACTAATCGTGAACGTACCTCAAACAAGAACATGGAGACTATAAATAAAACAACCTTGATCAATGAACCCAACCTAACTATTAAAACTAGCATAATCCCTATACGAATACTAATCGAACTAGGGAAACCATTAGTTACCTTGATTTTAGGTGAAAAACAATACTAGAATGGTAGAGAAAGAAGAGAATAACATCGCTCCCGAAAACTCCATGAAAAACCGGTGGACTCGTCTGTTTGAAACGAAAACTGCAGTCACGTCTTTCACTTTCTTCAAAAACAAATTACACCACGAGCAAGATGTTTCCTAGTTGATGAATTTCGACTACTCACACGCCCAATTCCGATAAGAAACATTGCAAACAAAATGGGGTGTGCTGAAATAGCCGAAAATGCGAAAGAGAGAAGATAGGAGGCTCCAAACTGTTTCTTTTTCCTGATCGGTTCAGCAGCAATGGGAAATAAAAAGGGGCGTTACAAGTTTAAATTGATGAGGTAATTATGGGGTAATAAAATGGGTGTTACAAAGGGATTTCAAAGGTTGAAATAAATCTGAAAATAACTCCCATATACGACATTATTTCGGACAGCTTTTAGGAACATACAACTTCACGTTAAAAAGTCGTGCAACGGTCCAAAACGCGCTAAAACCGAATAAAATATTAGCGAAAATCCGTGGTGTTACAACTAGTCTTCAAGATTTGTAATGAATAGTAACATATCAGGATAATCTTTCATAGTTATGGAAGAAGCTAAGGTAAAATTCTTTCTTACGAACTAAGTATAAATTCAATCCGTTAGTTTATAATAATGCTAAGATCCGTAATAATAATTCTATAACTTCATATAGGACTTGCACTATCTTACATATGCTCTCCTCGATTTCGTAAAATCATGCTTTTAAACCAAGAGACAGCTGGTAGTAGTAGTCATTTTATGTTGTTGAATATGAGAAGGCTGTTGTGGATAAAATACGTAAAACCTATGTGGTGAGGTGAAAAGGTGTGATATTACTTAATTTTGTTTTAAGCTTAAGAGTTGAAGGGCGGATTAGTAATACTTATATGAAGGATGATAGAACTATTATTAATAAATTGATGTATATTATAAATGAAGGGTATTAGTTTATAGTTGTATTATTAAAAACTAATGAAAATTATTATGCAGATTATCTCTCCAGAGTTAGTTCAACAATTGATTCAAGAGAATCAAGAACAAAAACTATTGATAAAAAAAGTTATCACAGGAATAGTTAAAAACAGGTTGTAATGCAAAGTTAATAAAAGCAGCTTATGATTACGGATTACTCAATTCTGTATAAACGCTAACCGGAGAAGAGTTATCCTTAATCCCTAGCCTATACAAGGTAACCATAAATTATTTACAGATTACAAAATCCAAAATGACTTTTGTACGGTGTTACACAACTACTGGGGAAGTTACTTATCAAGAGACAAAACCAGCCATGAGGTTTGTGAAAATAGGATGTACATCTGCATACATCATTCCTAAAGAAATAAAGGCCCAGCCAGAGATAAACTTTAATGAAGTGCAAGATATCCTTAGTGAAAAATGAGCTATGAAAATCAAAGTTATTTGTGAAGCTCTATGTCATGCTATTACTACGCCTATATGGATTAATCATAAAGAGTATTTGAAGTAGAGAGAAAGGTATTTTTTTTTCTTTGTTATTTATAGGCAAACGATATTACAAAGTACGTACATAAAAAGCTACTTTTAATTTAAACCATACAACTGGCTATTTTTCAAAGGTTACAACAGATTTTGGCTTAAATCTTCTCTCTTACCTCTCTCTCTCTACTTCGAAAATTTTGGTAGTTTTTCTATAGTTTTCTCAACCACGCAAAGTTGGTATCAGAGCTTGGAGAAATTAATTTCTGGATAATCTTCCATAGTTATGGAAGAAGATAAGCTAAAATTCTTTCTTATGAACTAAGTATAAATTCAATCCTTTAGTTTATAATAATGCTAAGATCTGTAATAATAATTCTATAACTTCATATAGGACTATCTTAAATATGCTCTCCTCGATTTCATAAAATCATGCTTTTAAACCAAGAGACAACTGGTGGTAGTAGTAGTCCTTTGATGCCGTTCAATATGAGAAGGCTGTTGTGGACAGAATACGTAAAACCTATGTGGTGAGGTGAAAAGGTGTGATCTTACTTAATTTGCTTTTAAGCTTAAGAGTTGAAGGGTGGATTATTAATACTTATATGAAGGTACATTATTAACAGATTAAGGTATATTATAAATGAAGGGATTGAGTTCAACCAAAGTTTATAAGAAAATCTCAAATACAAGATTCACAGCGTATATGAAAACATAAATAAGAAACGTTAAAAGAAATATAGATATTAGAAAATTTATTTTAGATTTTAGAATCATGAATTTACAAACTAAAATAGATGGTTATGACAATCATTTATATGAAGCTCGTAAAAGGAAAGATATTGAAACAAAACATGCTTTAATCAAATTAATAACTGAAACCCAAATTGAGAAAAATAAACTCTTAAAAAGAAAAATAGAACTCAAACATATACAAAATTCGTTATATATATGACAATAAAATCGCAAATTATAAAGGCTATAAGAAGAGCAGGATTAAAGATAAGGATAACAATTTTAGAAGTAGATATTAAAAACTTAGGAAATTGAAATAAAAGAAGAATGGCTAGAATAAATAAAGAAATGATAGCAGAAAAAGCAAAACTAACAAAGGACAATAATGTTGAAGAAAAATTAAAATACTTAGACAACCAGATAGAAATGTTAAATATACAAATAAAAAGAACAAGAAGATATAGCTAGTAAATAACATAAAGATTATAATGAATATAAGAAAAATATATCAACCTTATACATATGAGTGAATTAGAGCAATAAGGTAATCTAGTAAATAACCTAAAGATAATAAATACAATTATTAAAGGATAGCAAGACTGAGTCTAACAATACAAAAGTTCCACTAGAATTAGAAGAACAGGGTTATGAGATTATCGATAAAAAGATATTTAAAGAATACTCTCAGTTATTTCCCAAATTACTTTTAAAGAAAAGAATAGAAGTAGAATATAAGAGAGTCATTAAACAACTATAATAATGAATAAAGATGAAAAAATTATTGATGAAGAAATAATAAGATATAATGATGGTCCATTTCAAATATATAAAACAAATCATAATAGACAATTTGCATAAATTATGAAAAGAAGATTATATTTAATAAAAGATAGAAAAGGAATGATATTAGAAAATGAATTTGAAAGAGAAAGAAGATTAGCTAAAGAAAGGGACTTAGTAGAGATAACAAACATAGAAAGTAACAATCACGAAAATAAAATAATAAATGACATATATAAAAAAATTAGATAAATTAGAGAGAAGATATGATGGAAGAATCAGGAAAATAGAAGAATCAATAAAAATTATACATCATAATACTAAACAAATATTAGACAAAGTTTATAGAGTAGAAAATAATTTTCACGATGAAATACAAAAGTTTAAAAATAGAGAATAACAACAGATTTGACAAAATAGAAGAACAATTTATATTGAATGTAAAAGAAAAAAATAAAATATCCGAAATTCAAGAATCAGATGAAGAAACAATAATCAATAATACTATAGAAACAATAGATACTGGAGTAGAAAGACTTGAAGTCAATAATATAGAAGAAAACTATGAAGATTTTAAGTCAGACCAATTTAGTCAAGAATTTAGTTACTCAAAATACTCAGAATCTGAATTTAAGACAGAATAAGAAAAAGATCTTAATGTACTCACGGAAGATGACGATTATTATTACATGAAGACTAGTAGACACTATAAACCTATATTAAGAAAAAGAAATTATGATAGTAACAATAGAAATAATGAACATATATGGAAGTATCGAAGCAAAATAGAATTTAACTGTATACCAAAAGATATTCAAGTAGGAGAAACCTTAAATTTAGATTGTTCAGAAAATATTGATCTAGATATACAAAATTGGGTAGCTAAAATAAATGCAAAACTAATTGAAGCAAAAATCCCAGTTAATATTGCATCTAATTATATTGAAGGAACTGTCACAGGAATAGTTAAAAACTGGTTAACTCACATAGGAACAATAGACAAAACAGAAATAATAAGTACTAAGATAGAAGGACATGAAATGACAAGTGTCAACACAAATGTTGAAAAAATATGAAATTGCTATAAGAAGAGGATTCGGAAATTTGAATACAGATTTAAAACATATAGAAGCTAAGAAAGAATATAGTAAATCTCAATTATATAATATGGAAATATGCTCTATGTTCCGAGAAGATCGAAAAAGATACAATTGTGCTTTCCAAATGAATTATTATGAATTAGGAACAGAAACAACTGAGCAATTAGCTATATTTCGAAAATTATACTTTGAAAAATTACCCATTGCTATAAATACTATGGTTCAAGAAACATGCTCTAAAGAACCTAAATCAGGTACCTTAGGAGAACAAATATCTTTTTTACAAACTTGGTATAAAAACTATTGTACATAAGTTAATAACCCAAAAGCTTTTAAAAAACAACCTAAAATAAGTGATTGCTGTGAAAGATATAAAACCCCAAAATTTGGATGCTATAGATTAAATAAAAAATGTAGAAATAAAAGACCAAAGTTTAAGCCTAAGAAGTATAAAAAGTTTAAACCATATGGAAAATATAGACACAAGAAGAAATCGAACAGAAATTATTATATAAGAAGAAAAATTTATCAGTATGTTAATAACGCAAAGAAGTGTAGGTGCTACAATTGTGGACAAATATGTCATATAGCAAGAGAATGTAAAAATAAAGTTAATAAAAATCCTAAAGTAAATAAAAATATTAACTTTATTGAATTACATATAGATGAATATGAAATAGGGAAAAGTAATATATCGCCAGAAGAAGAGATATATGTTCTAGAATATGAAACAGAAAGTGATGAAATAATAATTAGCGAAAAATATTTAGAAAGGATAAGAACGAATATTTAGTGATAGCTGATAGAGAACACGTTATTGATATAACTCAAGTGCAAGGTAATACTAAAGTTCCATTAATAACAAAAAAAGTGCTAAACGAGGAAATAACAAAAATTAATCGATCATTAGGAAATAAACCAATTACTTTTAGATTTGTAGAATTGGCAAGCAACATAGTTAATAATAAAAGCATGTTTTAAAGAAGGAATAGATACTCCGTTGAAATTAGAATTAGCTGATGATAGAATTAAAGAACCTATAGAGAAAGCTATTATAGCTCAACTTACAGGAAATCTAATTTACTAAAAGGTAAGGTTCATAATTAAACCAAATTTTTCAATAAGCTTAACCGATAAAAATATAGAAAAGGCATTAGTTGTATATTGGAAGCTAGATGGAATAAAGATGCTAAATGGATCTAAAGTAATGACAGTACAATGTAAAAATGCTTACATACTAACTAACCAACACCAAGTTTATACTAAAAATAAATTAGGACCAATAACTATAGATACCCCATTTATAGAACTTTTATTACCAATGGATAAAGGATTAAAATTATACTCTAAACCTAGCTATGGAGAACTAGATATAGTAAAAAGAAGAATGAGTTTGTCCAGATCTAGAGAACAAAAAGATAATGATCAACCTATTCAATTGAGGTCACAAGATTACTACATTATAATACAAATTGAAGGAGAAAACTTAAAAGCACAAATAAATATAAATGTGGAAAATATTTCAATCTGTATTGATAAATTATTAGACAAAATAATGTACAATAATTTAAAATTTAAAGGAAAAGTAATTATTACAACAAAAATTGCAACACAAAATATAAATGTAGAATACGAAGTAAGTCTAAGTGACAAAATTATATTAGGAAAATAATTTTTAAACAAAGTCAAACCGTGGAAAATAGAATCAGACTATATTGAGTACACTTATAACCAAATTCAATTTAAAATCAACGAGTAATTTAACTTATGTTCTTATAAAAATAATTTTTGAAGGATAAAAAAGTACTACTAGACACAGATGGTAGAACAGGAGCAGCAACCATAATTATGAATAAAAATTGTTTACCAGAATGAAAGACATTAATACACCATTCAGGATAAATGGTTTTAATAATAATAGTAGAAGAATTACCCTTTATCAAACTAATGTACAAATACAAATTTGGAACAAAATATTAATTATACCTAGAGTATATTGGTTTGAATTAACAGGCTAAGATATGATATTAGGAAATAATTTCCTTAACTAATATAAACCAATTAGCATAGATAAAGATTTTCTTACATCATTAACCCCATGTAAACACAAGTTGAAAGCTAGAATAGTAAAAAATAGAGAAACAATATCTCAAGAATAGGAAAAATGTAAAAAGGGAGAAGAAGAAAAACTAGTTCAAAGAATGAAAACAAAGAAAGAAAACATCAATTTTGCAATACTAAATATTGGAATTTTATATTTAGATAAAATTACCCCTTTAAAAATAAAATTAGAAGAATTATGTAATGAAAATCCATTACCAAATTGGCACAAACACAAAATTGAAATACAAATTACATTAAAAGATCAAAATAGTATAATATCTCAAAAACCCTTTAATAATACACAAAGAGATGAAGGAGAATTTAAAATGCATATAACAGAATTATTAGCGGGAAAATTAATTAGGCCAAGTAATTCTAAATATAGCAGTAGTGCATTTATAGTTAACAACCATTCAGAACAAAAAAGAGGAAAAACAACAATGGTTATTGATTATATAATTCTAAATGAGAAAACAATTACATACAATTATCGAATACCTAATAAAATACTAAAAATGAGACAAATACCAGGTTATAATTACTTCTCAAAATTTGATTGTAAAAGTGGTTTTCACCAATTAAAATTAACTAACGAATCTTATTTCCAGGTTGTAATGCAAAGTTAATAAAAGCAACTTATGATTACGGATTACTCAATTTCGTATACACGCTAACCGGAGAAGAGTTATCCTTAATCCCTAGCCTATACAAGGTAACCGAAGTTATTTACAGATTACAAAATCTAAAATGATTTTTGTACGGTGTTACACAGCTACCGGGGAAGTGACTTATCAAGAGATAAAACCAGCCATGAGGTTTGTGAAAATAGGATGTCCATTTGCGTACATCATTCCCGAAGAAATAAAGTCCCAGCCCGAGATAAACTTTAATGAAGTACAAGATACCCTTAGTGAAAAGCTATAAAAATCAAAGTTATTTGTGAAGCACTATGTCATGCTATTACTACGCCTATATGGATTAATCATAATGAAATAAATACATTAGTTATAACTCAAAGTAGGGAATATAGCCATGATGCTGAAGAAACTATGAAAGCATGGGTATGGATTCTCCTACATTAAGATGAGTCTCCTCAAACAAGATACATCCCAATCAATTTTATGACAAAAGATACGTTGAAGAAATATTGCAAGTGGATGCAACAAAATAATAAACACTTATGCCATATGTTTAAAAACCTGCAGACAACTGTACCTATGATTAAGGACTTGGAAGATAAGGAAGAATCCTCTAGCAATACAACCCAGGCCCCACAAGTTGATATAACCGACTGAAGGATGGTGGAGTTACTATAAAAGATATGGATAAGAGATAAGGTGATAAGCTAAAATCTATTGTAACCTTAGAAAAATAGCCAGCTATATGGCTTAAATTAAAAGTAACTTTTTATGATTGGGATGTATCCTCTTTGAAAAACAAATGAGTTAATCGCATTACCAGGTTGTAATGTAAAGTTAATCAAAGCAACTTATGATTACGGATTACTCAATTCCGTATACACGCTAACCGGAGAAGAGTTATCCTTAATCCCTATCCTATACAAGGTAACTATAAGTTATTTACATATTACAAAATCTAAAATGATTTTTGTACGGTGTTACAGAGCTATCGGGGAAGTGACTAATCAAGAGATAAAATCAGCCATGAGGTTTGTGAAAATATGATGTAAATCTGCGTACATCATTCTTGAAGAAATAAAGTCCCAGCCCGAGATAAACTTTAATGAAGTACAAGATATCCTTAGTGAAAAACGAGCTGTAAAAATGATAGTTATTTGTGAAGCCCTATGTTATGCTATTACTACGCCTATATAGATTAATCATAAAGAAATAAATACATTAGTTATAACTCAAAGTAGGGAATATAGCCATGATGCTGAAGAAACTATGAAAGCATGGGTATGGATTCTCCTACATCCAGATGAGCCTCCTCAAACAAGATACATCCCAATCAATTTTATGACAAAAGATACGTTGAAGAAATATTGCAAGTGGATGCAACAAAATAATAAACACTTATGCCAGATGTTTAAAAACCAGCAGACAACTGTACCTATGATTAAGGACTTGGAAGATAATGAAGAATCCTCTAGTAGTACAACCCAGGCCCCACAAGTTGATATAGCCGACTGAAGGATGGTGGAGTTACTATAAAAGATAAGGATAAGAGATAAGGTGATAAGCCAAAATCTATTGTAACCTTAGAAAAATAGCCATCTATATGGCTTAAATTAAAAGTAACTCTTTATGTACGTACTATGTAATATCGTTTGCCTATAAATAACAAAGAAAAACCTTGGTGATGGATCATCAAGGAGTTAACTACAAAAAATGTTCTACCAGTTGGTTTTTTTAAAGGGAAATTAATACCAAGTCATGAGGTTATCTATTGTATCAAATTATAGATTTCACACAAATATTTAGAAAATTAAGAGTATTAATCTATCATTTTATTTCTACGATATATCTTGAATTACTAGTAAAGTTTTGAATTTAAGCCATACAACTTGCTATTTTTTTTTATTACGGAAAATTTGTAATTTAATAAAGATACACATAAAAAGTTGGTATTCTTTAAATACATAACATTGCTTAATCATCAAGGTATACTTTATTATTTCTATAATTTTGTTATATATGTTTTAGTGATAAAATAATGTATCATAATTGATGGAGGGATGCCAGGAAGTTGGATATAAACCAACTTTGCGTGGTTGAGAAAACTATAGAAAAACTACCATAATATTTGAAGTAGAGAGAGGTAAGAGAGAAGATTTTTTGTAGTAAACTCCTTGATGACACCTCACCAAGGATTTTCTTTGTTATTTATAGGGAAACAATATTACATAGAACGTACATAAGAAGTTACTTTTGATTTAAGCCATACAGCTGGCTATTTTTCTAAGGTTACAACAGATTTTGGCTTATCACCTTATCTATTATCTTTATCTTCTATCGTAACACCACCTTCCTTTAGTCGGTTATATCAACTTGTGGGGCCTGGGTTGTACTGCTAAAGGATTCTTCCTTATCTTCCAAGTCTTCAATAATAAGTAAAGCTGTCTGCTGATTTTTGCACATCTAGCATAAGTGTTTATTATTTTGTTGCATCCACTTGCAGTATTTCTTCAACGTATCTTTTGTCATAAAATTGTTTGGGATGTATCTTGTTTAAGGAGGCTCATCTAGATGTAGGAGACTCCATACCCATGCTTTCATAGTTTCTTCAGCATCATGGCTATATTCCCTACTTTGAGTTATAACTAATGTACTTATTTCATTATCATTAATCCATATAGGCGTAGTAATAGCATGACATAGGGCCCCACAAATAAATTTGATGTTTATAGCTCGTTTTTCACAAAGGATATCTTGTACTTCATTAAAGTTTATCTCGGGTTGGGCCTTTATTTCTTCAAGAATGATGTACGCAGATGTACATCCTATTTTCACAAACCTCATTGTTGGTTTTATATCTTGATAAGTAACTTCCCCGGTAGCTGTGTAACACCGTACAAAAATCATTTTAGATTTTGTAATCTGTAAATAACTTCTGGTTACCTTGTATAGGCTAGGGATTAAGGATAACTCTTCTCCGGTTAGCGTGTATACGAAATTGAGTAACCCGTAATCATAAGCTACTTTTATTAACATTGCATTACAACCTGGAAATGCGATTAACTTATTTGTTTTTCGAAGAGGATTAGTAACATATACTCTTTCTATTTCTCCATGTTTATCTTGGATAGTAACTTGGGGAGCTGTGTTTAGTTTGTTGGCAATAGTTAGGAAATTAGATATATACTGTCTAACTAAGGGGTTCATTGTCTGTTTTGTTCCAAGGGTTAATTTGTCTTTAAAGGAAGTAGTATCTGGGACTAAGCTTAATTGGGTAATCTTCGTCATTAATAAATGTTTTGTGAGAAGTGTGTATTTGATAGTTTAGGAAATCTCTCTTTTGAGAAGGGAATCCATAACTTCTTCATATAATAGTTTTGTCTTTGGCCTGGTATCTTTGGTTAGCACCATTATCTTGTTCTTGATAGCTCTGGCCACTGCCATTATCTTTAGAGCTTTCTCTACTTCTTTTGACTAGATCAAGCTCTTGTGATAACTTATTTACCAATAGTTTTTGTTCTTGATTCTCTTGAATCAATTGTTGAACTAACTCTCGAGAGATAATCTGCATAATAATTTTCAATAGTTTTTAGTAATTCACTGCAAACTCATATTGTTTGATATCAGCTATAATCCTATTTATTTCCTTCTTTGTAATAGAATCTTGTAATTTGTGTGTCAGCCAACACTTCACAATCCTGTTATCTGTTCTTAATATATATTTTTTATAAACAATATAAGGTTCAAACTTTTGAATACCATATTTAACTCCTTTTAGCTCCTTTTTATTAATATCCCAATTTGTTTCATTTGCCTTGAATGTTCCTGAATGGTATCTCCATATATATTTTCTTTTGTCATTACTGTATCTGTATTTTAATACTGCACCATAACCATTATTAATTTCACTAGCATCAGTTTCTACTATCCACACAAATTCTTTATCTTCAACAAGGAAACTTAATTTTGGTAATCTTCTAACTAGTTCTTTGATTTTTTCTAAATTTTTTGAATCTGTGTCAATCCACCTAAAATCATGATCTTTTTTCAGCTTTTTAGTAAGAGGTTCTGTAAACTATGATGATTTTGGAACAAATTCTCTGACTTGATTTACTATTCCTAAGAATTTTTGTAATTCTTTCTTGGTATTAATTTCTCTTTGAAATTCTATGATTTTTTGAGCTATATGTTCTTGCATTTTTTACTCCTGCTTTATCTATTTCGAATCTTAAAAATTCTATTTGTGTTTTAAATATTTCCATTTTCTTTTTATATCAAACTATTCCACTAGTTTTTATTATTTCTATTAATTGTTCTAGTACTTTATAATGTTCTTCTTGTGTTTTGGAGTATATCAGTATATTATCAATATAAACTACACAATTTGGTAATTGATTTAGATATTTATAAATAAAAGCTTGGAATCTTCCAGGGGCATTTTTATATCCAAATGGTAATATGTTACATTCATAGAATCCATTAGGTACTTTGAATGCTGTTAATTTTATAGAATCTTCAGTTAATTTTAATTGGTGAAAACCACTTTTACAATCAAATTTTGAGAAGTAATTATAACCTTGTATTTGTCTCATTTTTAGTATTTTATTAGGTATGGGATAATTGTATGTAATTGTTTTCTCATTTAGAATTCTATAATCAATAACCATTGTTGTTTTTCCTCTTTTTTGTTCTGAATGCTTGTTAACTATAAATGCACTACTGCTATGTTTAGAATTACTTGGCCTAATTAATTTTCCTGCTAATAATTATGTTATATGCATTTCAAATTCTTCTTCATCTATTTGTGTATTATTGAAGGGTTTTTGAGGTATTATACTATTTTGATCTTTTAATGTAATTTGTATTTCAGTTTTGTATTTATACCAATTTTCTAATGGATTTTCATTACATAGTTCTTCTAATTTCATTTTTAAAGGGGTAATTTTATCTAAATATAATATTCCAATATCTAATATAGCAAAATTGATGATTTCTTTCTTTGTTTTCATTCTTTGAACTAATTGTTCTTCTTCTCCCATTCTTCAGATACTCTTTCCCTATTTTTTTACTATTTTAGTTTTCAACTTGTGTTTATCTATGCTAATTATTTTATATTGGTTAAGGAAATTATTTCCTAATATCATATTATTTCCTGTTAATTCAAACCAATATACTCTAGGTATAATTAATATTCTGTTCTAAATTTGTATTTGTACATTAGTTTGGTAAAGGGTAATTCTGCTACTATTATTATTAAAACCATTTATCCTGAATGTTGTATCTAATTTCTTCCATTCTGGTAAACAATTTTCTTTAATAATTGTAGTTGCTGCTCCTATATCTACCATCAGTGTGTAGTATCTACTTTTATATCCTTGAAAAATTATTTTAATAAGAATATACGTTAAATTACTCATTGATTATTCTCGTTTTAAATTGATTTTGGTTATAAGTGTACACAAAATAGTTTGATTCTATTTTTCAGGGTTTGACTTTGTTTAAAAATTCTTTTCCTTATATAATTTGGTCACTTAGGCTTACTTCATATTCAATATTTATATTTTGTGTTGCAATTTTTGTTGAAATACTTACTATTCCTGTAAGTTTTTAATTATTATTTTATCTAACAATTTATCTATACAGATTGAATTATTTTCCATATTTATATCTATTTGTGCTTTTAAGTTTTCTCCTTCAATTTTTGTTATAATATAATAATCTTGTGACCTCAATTGAATAGGTTGATCATTATCTTTTTGTTCTCTAGATCTAGAAAAACTCATTCTTCTTTTTACTATATCTAGTTCTCCATAACTAGGTTTAGAGTATAATTTTAATCCTTTATCCATTGGTAATAAAAGTTCTATACATGGGGTATCTATAGTTATTGGTCCTAATTTATTTTTAGTATAAACTTGGTGTTGTTAGTTAGTATGTAAGCATTTTACATTGTACTGTCATTACTTTAGATCCATTTAGTATCTTTATTCCATCTAGTTTCCAATATAGAACCAATGCCTTTTCTATATTCCTATCAGTTAACCTTATTGAATAATTTGGTTTAAATATGAACCTTACCTTTTAGTAAATTAGATTTCCTTTAAGGTCAGCTATAATAGATTTCTCTATAGGTTATTTAGTTCTATCATCTGCTAATTTCAATTCCAACGGAGTATTTATCCCTTCTTTAAAACATGCTTTTATTATTATTTCTGCCGCTGCCAATTCTACAAATCTAAAAGTAATTGGTTTATTTTCTAATGATTTGTTAATTTTTGTTATTTCCTCGTTTAGCACTTCCTTTGTTATTAGTGGAACTTTAGTATTACCTTGCACTTGTGTTATGTCAATAACGTGTTCTCTGATCATTTTCTTGATTAAGTTTATCTCAAATATCTTATTTGTTGACAAAGTAAATCCTTCATACTTTAATTGATTATACTTTTGAAGATCAAAAATAGCTCTTTGGACTTTACTTTGTGGAGTAATTTCTTCATCGTAATCTACTTCCTGTAATTCTTTATCCATCACTAGTAGTCTCAACGTTATCTTCTTCGCTAATTATTATTTCATCACTTTCTGTTTCATATTTTATCACATATAATTCTTCTTCTGGTGGTATATTACTTTTCCCTATTTCATATTCAGCTATATGTAATTTAATAAAGTTAATATTTTTTTTTTACTTTAGGATTTGTATTTACTTTATTCTTACATTCTCTTGCTATATGACCTATTTGTCCACAATTGTAGCACCTACACTTCTTTGGGTTGTTAATATACTTATAAATTTTTCTTTTTATATAATAATTTTTGTTCGATTTCTTCTTGTGTCTATATTTTCCATATGGTTTAAACCTTTTCTACTTCTTATGCCTAAACTTTGGTCTTATATTTCTACATGTTTTATTTAATCTATAGCATCCAAATTTTGTTGTTTCGTATTTTTCACAGCAATCACTTGTTTTTGCAAGTTTTTTAAAAGCTTTTTGGTTATTAACTTCTGTATAATAGTTTTTATACCAAGTTTGTAAGAAAGATATTTGTTCTCCTAAGGTACCTGATTTAGGATCTTTAGAGTATGCTTCTTGAACCATAGTATTTATAGGAATGGGTAATTTTTGAAAGTATAATTTTCGAAATATAGTTAATTGCTCAGTTGTTTCTGATGAAGCAACTATATGCTTTCCATCAACAGTGAGAAATGTTGTGCAGGAAGCTCCAGATCTTTTGAGGCCTAGAGATGAGAAGGAATGAGATCCAGTTAATGAAGGAATTCTAGACTGTTTTTACACTGATTAAACATGCAATGAGAACACAAATCCCAGAAGTTGTTGTAAACTGGAATATTAATGGTGGGAAAAAAAAAACTCACCCTTGTACTTTCCAATCACATTCACCCCTTGAAGAATCCTTACTTGTGAATCAACACATGAGATCATCACTTTGTTTGGATTTTTGGGAAAGAACTGCAGAGAAGGAAATTAATATGAAAAACTGTAGCAGATTTGTTTAAACAACGAATAGATATAGTAAAAGATCAAACTAATGGAAACAAATAATTGGTAAGGACCTAGGCTGCATAACTGAAAGCCATTTATCCGTTTCCTTGATATTTTTTCTTTTGTGCAAAAAGATCTGAGCATCTAGCTCCAACTGATTATCTGAAACACAAAATTAAAACACCTAGTCTTCAGTACATTAAATTCATAATCGATCCTCCAGATGATAATTTAAACAAAATAGCAAGTAGATTCGAGAGCTTGCCATAATAAATGAAGCTAGGTTGCACAATACAAAATCTACTTGCTTTTGGTAATCGTAAAAAGAAGTATAGGATCTTTCATGGTTCCACAATTACAATAACAATTACGCAGTAGGTTCGTTTCACTTGAAGGCTTGCTGCATCATCAAATAAATAGCAGGGAATCGAGTAATAAATTTTTCTTCCCCTTCAAATAAACCAAAACCCTCCACTATTAATAAAATTTGGAACGAAAATGGAAGCATTCCCCTCCCTTTCCCTCCCTCTACAAGATGCCTACACAAACACATAGTAAGAGTAATTTCACGTTCCAAACCCATTCTAACGGACGAGGGAATAAGAACGAATTATACACACACACATAAATCAACAAGCGAAGCAACTAGAATTATCATTCAAGTGTATTAAATCAAACATAATACAATGATACATGACAATCATTCAATCAGTAACGAATAATTCCACAACAACAACAAAAAGAACATGAAACGAATAACAATTGGATGATCAAACAAATACATTAGCCACCACTAGCAGCTGCTAAGCCGCAAAGCGCGCAAGTTACCACCACAACATTCATTAAACAGATATAGTAACGAAATCTTGTGACACTTTCAGACTTACTAATTCTAGATGCTAAAAGAAGCCATTTTTAATTTTCGATTCGATGAACAATGAAATAAATTGACAACAAGAACAAGTGAGAAAATACAATCTAAAATTATAGGAACAAATGATTTAACAAAAAATCGAAAAGCTGTATAGCAAAAGATAACCTACTTGCTTAGAAGGCTCAACTGCACAAAATTTGCCTGCAACTCCTTCGCCTGATCAAACAAATAGATTAGCATAACTTCTAAAATTAAAAAATGTGAACGGACAGTAAGATAAAAGAGGGAAAGCATCTAGACACAAACGGTACACGTACTTCTAGTCTCTTCTCCCAATCTGCACCAAGCATGTTACTTAAAATCGGGCCAACCTTAACAATGAACTGAGGAAGCTCTTTGAAAAAATCCACAAGGCTGCAATTTTAAAAAACAATTACATCCAAAACAGCAAACATGATCCACATATCAAAGGCTATAACCCAAAAAACAGGGGGTAAAAATTTAACAAAATAACATATAGGGTCAATACAAATGGTGCTCTCAGCACTTAATCTTCGGTTAATTAACAGTCCTCCATAAAAAGGCAGCAACCAAATGTTCCCAAATTTCCCAATATTCAACTTCTTTAAACACAAACCCTAATTCTTAATTTCCACAGAACAAAAATCAAACAAAGATAAGAAGACATTAAACCTTGCAGAGTTCCGCAAATCGAGCTTCGATTTCGCAACTGTTCTCACAGTTCAAATTTGCAGGCTTTGATTCCTCCATTTTTACAGCAGATGGACTCATGAAATTCCTACCTAACCCCTAAAAAAACAATCAAATAAATTTCTAAAAAAAAAAAATCAAAACTAAACATAAAGAAACATGATAAAACAACAACAAGAAAATCAAATTAGTGAAAAAATAAAAACACACTACAATTTCAACTCAAGAACAAGAGTGGATCTCTTTGATTTCTCCGCCGAAAATGTGATAGAATTTCAGATCAGTACCCCTAAAAAAATTGAAAATTGGAAACCCTAGAATTCGATAAACAGAAAGAAAAAAAAAGAAGAAAAAAAAAAGATAAAAACTTGAAATCAAAATCTCTTACCTTCTTAGAGATGGAGTTGAAGAAACCTTTTTTTTGGATTTTCTTTCTTTTTTCCTGTTTCACTTTCTCTCTCCTCAGTCTCCATCTCTTTAATAAGGGTCCGTTGCTCCGGTGGATTGAGAGGGAGGAGGGATGAGCAGATCTGAAGAGGAGAGAGAGGAGGGATTAGATTTGAGTAAGGAGAGGGAGGAGTGAGGAGTGAGAAGAGGCGAACTTTATTTTTGTGTCCTTTTTTGTCATCAGCGACCGTTTAACACAGTCGCTTAAATTGAAAAATCTAAAAAAATTTAAATAATAAAATCAACGACTGTTCTAAACGGTCGCTGATTAAGAACGACGGTATATCTGTCGCTGTCCACTTTAGAAGCAGTCGGTGGGTAACGGCGGTTTTAAACAGTCGCTAACTGCAATAATAACGACCGTCGTTATTCAAATCGTCGCAGTGAAGCAGTCGTTGTTTTGGCCTTTTCTTGTAGTGCTTCACAAATAACTTTGATTTTTATAGCTCGTTTTTCACTAAGGATATCTTGTACTTCATTAAATTTATCTCGGGATGGGACTTTATTTCTTCAAGAATGATGTACGCAGATGTACATCCTATTTTCACAAACCTCATGGCTGGTTTTATCTCTTGATAAGTAACTTCCCCAGTAGCTGTGTAACATCGTACAAAAATCATTTTCGATTTTGTAATATGTAAATAACTTCTGGTTACCTTGTATAGGCTAGGGATTAAGGATAACTCTTCTCCGATTAGCATGTACACGAAATTGAGTAATCCGTAATCACAAGCTGCTTTTATTAACTTTGCATTACAACCTGGTAATGCGATTAACTCTTTTGGTTTTTGAAGAGGGTTAGTAACATATCCTCTTTCTATTTCTCCATGTTTATCTTGGATAGTAACTTGGGGAGCTGTGTTTAGTTTGTTGGCAATAGTTAGGAAATTTGATATATATTGTCTAACTAAGGGGTTCATTGTCTGTTTTGTTCCAAGGGTTAATTTGTCTTTAAAGGAAGTAGTATCTGGGACTAAGCTAGGGTAATCTTCGTCATTAATAAATGTTTTGGGAGAAGTATGTATTTGATAGTTTAGGAAATCTCTCTTTTGAGAAGGAAATCCATAACTTCTTCATATAATAGCTCTGCCTTTGGCCTGGTATCTTTGGTTAGCACCATTATCTTGTTCTTGATAGCTCTGGCCACTGTCATTATCTTTAGAGCTTTCTATTCTTCTTTTCCCTAGATCAAGCTCTTGTGATAACTTATTTATTAATAATTTTTGTACTTGACTCTCTTGAATCAATTGTTGAACTAACTCTGGAGAGATAATATGCAATATAATTTTCATTAGTTTTTAGTAATTCAACTGTAAACTCATATTGTTTGATATCAACTATAATCCTATTTTTTTCCTTCCTTGTAATAGAATCTTATAATTTATGTGTCAGCCAACACTTAACAGTCCTGTTACCTGTTCTTAATATAAATTTTTTGTAAACAATATAAGGTTCAAACTTTTTAATACCATATTTAACTACTTTTAGCTCCTTTTTATTAATATCCTAATTTGTTTCATTTCCCTTGAATGTTCCTGAATGGTATCTGCATATATATTCTCTTTTATCATCATTGTATCTGTATTTCAATACTGCACCGCGATTAACTCTTTTGTTTTTCGAAGAGGGTTAGTAACATATCCTCTTTCTATTTCTCCATGTTTATCTTGGATAGTAACTTGGGGAGCTGTTTTTAGTTTATTAGCAATAGTCAGGAAATTTGATATATACTGTCTAACTAAGGGGTTCATTATTTGTTTTGTTCCAAGGGTTAATTTGTCTTTAAAGGAAGTAGTATCTGGGACTAAGCTGGGGTAATCTTCGTCATTGATAAATGTTTATGGAGAAATCTGTATTTGGTAATTTAGGAAATCTCTTTTTTGAGAGGGGAATCCATAACTTCTTCTTATAATAGCTTTGCCTTTGGCCTGATATCTTTGGTTAGCCCCATTATCTTGTTCTTGATAGCTCTGGCCACTGCCATTATCTTTATAGCTTTCTCTACTTCTTTTCACTAGATTAAGCTTTTGTGATAACTTATTTATCAATAGTTTTTGTTCTTAATTCTCTTGAATCAATTGTTGAACTAACTCTAGAGAGATAATCTGCATAATAATTTTCATTAGTTTTTAGATATTCAACTGTAAACTCATATTGTTTGATATCAGCTATAATCCTATTTATTTCCTTCCTTGTAATGGAATCTTGTAATTTTTGTGTCAGCCAACACTTAATAGTCTTGTTATCAGTTCTTAATATAATTTTTTTGTAAACAATATAAGGTTCAAACTTTTTAATACCTTATTTAACTGCTTTTAGCTCCGTTTTTATTAATATCCCAAGTTGTTTCATTTGCCTTTAATGTTCCTGAATGGTATCTGCATATATTTTCTCTTTTTTCATTATTGTATTTGTATTTCAATACTGCACCATAACCATTATTAATTTCGCTAGCATCATTTTCTACTATCCACACAAATTCCTTTTCTTCATTAGGTAAACTTAATTTTGGTAATCTTCTAACTAGTTCTTATTTTTTTTCCAGATTTTTTGAATCGGTATCAGTCCACCTAAAATCATGATCTTTTTTCAGCTTTTTAGTAAGTGGTTTCGTAAATTGTGATAATTTTGGAACAAATTCTTGGTTTACTATTCCTAAGAATTTTTGTAATTCTTCTTGGTATTAATTTCTCTTTGAAATTCTATGATTTTTTTATCTATATGTTCTTGCATTTTTACTCCTGCTTTATCTATTTTGAATCCTAAAAATTTTATTTGTGTTTTAAATATTTCCATTTTCTTTTTACTTAAGACTATTCCACTATTTTTTATTATTTCTATTTATTGTCTAATAATTTATAATGTTCTTCTTGTGTTTTGGAGTATATTAGTATATCATCAATATATACTACACAAATTGGTAATTGATTTAGATATTTATCCATAAATGCTTGGAATCATCCACGGGCATTTTTATATCCAAATGGTAATACGTTCCATTCATAGAATCCATTAGGTACTTTGAATGTTGTTAATTGTTTAGAATCTTCGGTTAATTTTAATTGGTGAAAACCACATTTACAATCAAACTTTGAGAAGTAATTATAACCTTGTATTTGTGTCATTTTTAGTATTTTATTTGGTATGGGATAATTGTATGTAATTGTTTTCTCAGTTAGAATTCGATAATCAATAACCATTCTTGTTTTTCCTCTTTTTTGTTCTGAATGGTTGTTAACTATAAATGCACTACTGCTATGTAATTAATTTTCCTGCTAATAATTCTGTTATATGCATTTTAAATTCTTCTTCATCTCTTTGTTTATTATTAAAGCGTTGTTAAGATAGTATACTATTTTGATCTTTTAATGTAATTTGTATTTCAGTTTTGTGTTTATGCCAATTTGCTAATGGATTTTCATTACATAGTTCTTCTAATTTTATTTTTAAAGGGGTAATTTTATCTGAATATAATATTCCAATATCTATTATTACAAAATTGATGTTTTCTTTTTTTGTTTTCATTCTTTGAACTAATTGTTCTTCTTCTCTCTTTTTACATTTTTCCCATTCTTGGGATATTCTTTCTCTATTTTTTACTATTTTAGCTTTCAACTTGTGTTTACATGGGGTAAATAATGTAAGAAAATCTTTATCTATGCTAATTGGTTTATATTGGTTAAGGAAATTATTTCCTAATAACATATCTTTTCCTACAATATACTCTAGGTTTAATTAATATTGTGTTCCAAATTTGTATTTGTACATTTGTTTGATGAATGGTAATTCTGCTACTATTATTATTAAAACCATTTATCCTGAATGGTATATCTAATTTCTTCTTTTCTAGTAAACAATTTTCTTTCATAATTGTAGTTGCTACTCCTGTATCTACCATCGTTGTGTAGTATCTACTTTTATATCCTTCAAAAATTATTATAATAAGAATAAACGTTAAATTACTCATTGATTATTCTTGTTTTAAATTGAATTTGGTTAATAATGTACTCAAAATAGTTTGATTCTATTTTCCAGGGTTTGACTTTGTTTAAAAATTCTTTTCCTAATATAATTTTGTCACTTAGGCTTACTTCTTATTCGATATTTATATTTTGTGTTGCAATTTTTGTTGTAACAATTACTTTTCCTTTAAGTTTTAAATTATTGTACATTATTTTATCTAATAATTTATCTATATAGATTGAATTATTTTCCATATTTATAATTATTTGTGCTTTTAAGTTTTCTCCTTCAGTTTGTATTATAATATAATAATCTTGTGACCTTAATTGAATTGGTTGATCATTATCTTTTTATTCTCTAGATCTAGAAAAACTCATTCTTCTTTTTACTATATCTATTTCTCCATAGCTAGGTTTAGAGTATAATTTTAATCCTTTATCCGTTGGTAATAAAAGCTCCATAAATGGGGTATCCATAATTATTGGTCCTAGTTTATTTTTAGTATAAACTTGGTGTTGATTAGTTAGTATGTAAGCATTTTTACATTGTACTGTAATTACTTTAGATCCATATAGCATCTTTATTCCATCTAGTTTCCAATATAGAACCAATGCCTTTTCTATATTCTTATCAGTTAAGCTTATTGAATAAGTTGGTTTAATTATGAACCTTACCTTTTGGTAAATTATATTTCCTTTAAGTTCAGCTATAATAGCTTTTTCTATATGTTCTTTAATTCTATCATCTGCTAATTCCAATTCCAACGGAGTATCTATTATTTCTTTAAACCATGCTTTTATTATTATCTCTATTGCTGCCAATTCTACAAATCTAAAACTAATTGGTTTATTTCCTAATGATGGATTAATTTTTGTTATTTCCTCGTTTAGCACTTCTTTTTATTTTAATGGAACTTTAGTATAACCTTGCAATTGAGTTATATCAATAACGTGTTCTCTATCAGCTATCACTAAATATTCGTTCTTATCCTTACTAATATTATTTTGATTAAGTTTCTCTCAAATATCTTATTTGTTGATAAAGTAAATCCTTCATACTTTAATTGATTATACTTTTGAAGATCAAAAATAGCTCTTTGGTCTTTACTTTGTGGAGTAATTTCTTCATCGTAATCTACTTCCTGTAATTCTTTATCCATCACTAGTAGTCTCAAAGTTATCTTCTTCGCTAATTATTATTTCATCACGTTCTGTTTCATATTTTAGAACATATATTTCTTCTTCTGGAAGTATATTATTTTTCCCTATTTCATATTCAGCTATATGTACTTCAATAAAGTTTAATATTTTTATTTACTTTAGGATTTTTATTTACTTTATATTTACATTCTCTTGCTATATGACCTATTTGTCCACAATTGTAGCACCTACACTTCTTTGGGTTGTTAGCATATTTTTTTTATATAATAATTTCTGTTCGATTTCTTCTTGTGTCTATATTTTCTTCCATATGGTTTAAACCTTTTATACTTCTTATGCCTAAGCTTTGGTCTTTTATTTCTACGTTTTTTATTTAATCTATAGCATCCAAAATTTGGTGTTTCACAGCAATCACTTATTTTAGTTTGTTATCTAAAAGCTTTTAGGTTTTTAACTACTGTACAATAGTTTTTATACCAAGTTTATAAGAAAAATATTTGTTCTCCTAATGTACCTGATTTACGTTCTTTAGAGTATGCTTCTTGAACCATAGTATTTATAGGAATGGGTAATTTTTCAAAGTATAATTTTTGAAATATAGCTAATTGCTCAGTTGTTTCTGTTCCTAATTCATAATAATTCATTTGGAAAGCACAATTGTATCTTTTTAGATCTTCTGGGCACATAGAGCATATTTTCATATTATATAATTGAGATTTACTATATTCTTTCTTAGCTTCTATATGTTTTAAATTTGCATTTAAATTTCCAAATTCTCTTCTTATAGCAATTTCATATTTTTTTAACATTTGTGTTGACTCTGTCATTTCATGTCCTTCTATCTTAGTACCTCTTATTTCTGTTTTGTCTATTGTTCCTATGTGAGTTAACCAGTTTTTAACTATTCTTGTAATAGTTCCTTCAATATAATTAGATGCAATATTAACTGGGATTTTTGCTTGAATTAGTTTTGCATTTATTTTAGCTACCCAATTTTGTATATCTAAATTTAAGGTTTCTCCTACTTGAATATCTTTTGGTATATAGTTATCTTCTATTTTGCTTCGATACTTCATATATGTTCATTATTTCTATTGTTACTACCATAAATCTGTTATTATACTCTATTTTAAACTTCTTATTTCATCGTTAAAATTATTTTCTACTCTATAAACTTTGTCTAATATTTGTTTAGTATTAAGATTCTTCTATTTTCCTGATTCATTCATCATATCTTCTCTCTAATTTATCTAATTTTATATATATGTCATTTATTGTTTTGTTTTCTTGATTGTTACTTTCTGTGTTTGTTATTTCTACTAAATCCCTTTCTTTAGCTAATCTTCTTTCTCTTTCAAATTCATTTTCTAATATCATTCTTTTTCTATCTTTTATTAGATGTAATCTTCCTTTCATAATTTCTGCAAATTATCTATTATGATTTGTTTTTGTTATTTCACTAGGAACAATACAAGAGGGGGTGAATTGTATGTGTAGAAATAAACGTAACTTTTTGTGGAATTTTAAACTTGAACAAAGAAACAAGCTAAAGGAACACAAAGGATTTTTACGAGGAAAAACTTTTTGGGCCCAACAAGAAGAAACAACCTCGACCACTAGGGATTTTAAACTCAACTCCTTCACTAATTAGGCCAAACAACTTTGTTACGGCCTAATTCTACTCACGGGCCACACCTTGAGTTCCTAAACTCAAGTTCCTGAACAACTGTTCCCTTAACAGCTGTTCCTCTCAACTTGACTTGAAGTTTTCTCACTTTAACTTGCTTTACTCAAAGCTTCACTTTTACAGAACTTCACTCAAAGTCCCCTTACCCCAAAAAGCAAAATACAATAGATCAAATAAACTCGGTGGAATTAGAGTAAGAAGGCAAAGAACAAATGGCTTTTATGAGAGAATGAAGGCACCGACACTTTACTTAGTTAAACTCACTAATTCACTTGGTCGACACACATTGGAACTTAATTAGACATTAGTATTTATAGTGGTAATAACTTAGAACGTGGGATTAAAACATGTGTTAGTGGTAAAACCATTATCCCATGATGCTCCTTACCCGGAGGAACACGTTCCTCATTCAACCCATGATCTCCATGATCACTGTTAAACGTGGGAGATAACTGTTTTACTGCTCCCTTAATTTTAGCAACCACTCAAAGCATTAATTCGAAAATTTGATTTAATTAAAAAGTATTTTATTAATTATTAAAACTAAAATAAAATCCTATTACCAAAAATATTATCTTCAAAAATATTTTCCATAAAAACCAAAAATAATTTTTATTATCTCTATCAAAATAAAATCTTTACCTTAAAAAGATTTTCCTTAAAATCAGATTTTTCCTTAAAATAAAACGGTTACCTAAAATCTAGGCATAAATTACTCAACAGACATAATAAAACCGTTGTACTGCTTCATCCTAGGTCTAGTTCCTTTTAATAGTTAGTTCCTTGAACTTATTAGTTAAGCGCCAGTTCATCTGTTCCTTACAAAGGAACAAACGCTCATTCTCATTCTAAATTGCCATAGTTCCTTACATTCTTACTCGTTCCTTTACAATGGAACTAGAAACAAAAAGCTTCGCTTTAGGGTTCTTGCTCCAATGCTGCTCCAGTACCAAATCTTGAAACATCTTTACTTAGTCGTCAAAATCCCAACTTGATTTCTTCCTTGACTTAGTATTCTCTTTGTTCCTTTTATTGATACCTTGAAATTCATTCACTTAAATAACTTGTTAGTCCAATACTTAGTTTGCATCTTTGTTCCTTTGTTATCATCAAAACTAGGGTTCAACAATTTCCCCCTTTTTGATGATGACAACAAAGTTACAAACTAAGGAAAACAACAGATAACATAAGAGAATGAATAAGATAAAATAATAATTTATATAATTTAGTTAAGGCAGATTAAGGATTTAAATTTTTCATTTGTTTAATTTTTTCAATTTTCAACTTAGTTTGTTCCTTTTCCCCCTTTGTCATTGTCAAAAAAGATCAAACGCTTGGTGATTTTGGGATGATTGAGATTTACAAGACCTTGAGACCATTAACAAGCACCAAAAAAAATTGTTAGGTTAGGAATTCCAAAGGTTAGACTTGCCCAAACATCAATCACATAATACTAGCCATTCCAAGTAAGAAATTATGCACGTTTCGTCATCTGATTCTTGAATTTCGATATTTCACTTTTTTCTTTTTCACATTCAATATAAGTTGTTCTTCTATTTTGTCAAATCTGTTGTTATTCTCTATTTTAAACTTTTGTATTTCATTGTTAAAATTATTTTCTACTCTATAAACTTTGTCTAATATTTGCTTAGTATTATGGTGTATAATTTTTATTGATTCTTCTATTTTCCTGATTATTTCATCATATCTTCTCTCTAATTTATCTAATTTTTTATACATATCATTTATTATTTTGTTTTCTTGATTGTTACTTTCTATGTTTGTTATTTCTACTAAATCCCTTTCTTTAGCTAATCTTCTTTCTCTTTCAAATTCATTATTCTAATTGTTTAATGACTCTCTTATATTCTATATCTATACTGTTCTTTAAAATTATAAAGTAATTCGGGAAATAACTGAGAGTATTCTTTAAATATCTTTTTATCGATAATCTCATAACCCTGTTCTTCTAATTCTAGTGGAACTTTTGTATTGCTAGACTCAGTTTTGCTATCCTTTAATAATTGTATAATTAATAATATATTTGTATTTATTATCTTTAGGTTATTTACTAGATTACCTTCTTGCTCTAATTCACTCATATGTATAAGATTGATTATTTTTCTTATATTCATCATAATCTTTATGTGCTTGACTAGCTATATCTTCCTGTTCTTTTATTTGTATATTTAACATTTCTATCCCGGTCGTCTAAGTTTTTTAGTTCTTCTTCAACATTATTATCCTTTGTTATTTTTGATCTTTCTGCTATCATTTCTTTATTTATTCTTGCCATTCTTGTAATTGTTTTCTCATTTAGAATTCTATAATCAACAAACATTCTTGTTTTTCCTCTATTTTGTTCTGAATGGTTGTTAACTATAAATGCACTACTTGCTATGTTTAGAATTACTTAGCTTAATTAATTTTCCTGCTAATTAATTTTAATCTTTTAATGTAATTTGTATTTCAGTTTTGTATTTATGCCAATTTGCTAATGGATTTTCATTACATAGTTCTTCTAATTTAATTTTTAAAGGGGTAATTTTATCTAAATATAATATTCCAATATCGATTATTGCAAAATTGATGTTTTCTTTATTTGTTTTCATTCTTTGAACTAATTGTTCGTCTTCTCCCTTTTTACATTTTTCCCATTCTTGGGATATTCTTTCTCTAATTTTTACTATTTTAGCTTTCAACTTGTGTTTACATGGGGTAAATAATGTAAGAAAATATTTATCTATGCTAATTGGTTTATATTGGTTAAAGAAATTATTTCCTAATATCATATTATTTCTTGTTAATTCAAAGCAATATACTCGAAGTATAATTAATATTTTGTTTCAAATTTGTATTTGTACATTAGTTTGATAAAGGGTAATTCTGCTACTATTATTATTAAAACCATTTATCTTGAATGGTGTATCTAATTTCTTCCATTATGGTAAATAATTTTCTTTCATAATTGTGGTCGTTGCTCCCGTATCTACCATCGGTGTGTAGTATCTACTTTTATATCCTTAAAAAATTGCTTTTATAAGAATATAAGTTATTTGGTCAATATTAGAAAATGAAGTTAAAACAAAATTTATTTTCTTTTACCCCATGTATACCAAAATTCTAAAATAAATTTTCTAATATCTATATTTCTTTTAACGTTTCTTATTTGTGTTTTTATTTAGGTAGTGAATCTTGTATTGTAGATTTTCTTATAAACTTTGGTTGAACTCAATCCCTTCATTTATAATACATACTTCAATCTGTTAATAATAGTTCTATCATCCTTCATATAAGTATTACTAATCCGCCCTTCAACTCTTAAGCTTAAAAGCAAATTAAGTAAGATCACACCTTTTCACCTCACCACATTGGTTTTACGTATTCTGTCCACAACAGCCTTCTCATATTCACGGCATAAAAGGACTACTACTACCAGTTGTCTCTTGGTTTAAAAGCATGATTTTACTAAATCGATGAGAGCATATCTAAGATAGTACAAGTCCTATATGAAGTTATAGAATTATTATTACGGATCTTAGCATTATTATAAACTAAAGGATTGAATTTATAATTAGTTCATAATAAAGAATTTTACCTCTCTCTCTACTTCAAATATTTTGGTAGTTTTTCTATAATTTTCGTAACCATGCAAAGTTGGTATCAGAGCTTGGAGAAGTTATTTCATATCAGGATAATCTTTCATAGTTATGGAAGAAGCTAAGGTAAAATTCTTTCTTATGAACTAAGTATAAATTTAGTCCTTTAGTTTATAATAATGTCGAGATCCGTAATAATAATTCTATAACTTCATATAGAACTTGTACTATCTTAAATATGCTCTCCTCTATTTCGTAAAATCATGCTTTTGAACCAAGAGATAACTACTAGTAGTAGTCCTTTTATGCTTTTGAATATGAGAAGGTTGCTGTGGACGTAATACGTAAAACCTATGTGGTGAGGTGAAAAGGTGTGATCTTACTTAATTTGCTTTTAAGCTTAAGAGTTGAAGGGCGGATTAGTAATACTTATATGAAGGATGATAGAACTATTATTAACAGATTGAGGTATATTATAAATGAAGGGATTGAGTTCAACCAATGTTTATAAGAAATTCCCAAATACAAGATTCATTGAGTATATGAAAACACAAATAAGAAAAGAGATATAGATATTAGAAAATTTATTTTAGATTTTAGAATCATGAATTTACAAACTAAAATAGATGGTTATTACAATTATTTATATGAAGCACATAGAAGGAATTTAAACAAAAGATTCTTTAATCAAACTAATAACTAAAACCCAAATTAAGAAAAATAAACTCGTAAAAAGAAAATAGAACTCAAACATATACAAAATTCGTTATATATATGACAATAAAATCGCAAATTAAAAAGGCTATAAGAAGAGCAGGATTAAAATAATGATAATTTTAGAGGCAAATATTAAAAATTTAGGAAACCGAAATAAAAGACGAATGGCTAGAATAAATAAAGAAATGCTAGCAGAAAAAGCAAAACTAACAAAGGACAATAATGTTGAAGAAAAATTTAAAGACTTAGACAACCAGATAGAAATGTTCAATATACAAATAAAAGAACAGGAAGATATAGCTAGTAAAGCACATAAAGATTATAATGAATATAAGAAAAATAAATCAATCTTATACATATTAGTGAATTAGAGCAAGAAGGTAATCTAGTAAATAACCTAAAGACAATTTGCAGAAATTGTGAAAGGAAGATTATTTAATAAAAGGTAGCAAAGAAATGATATTAGAAAATGAATTTGAAAGAGAAAGAATATTAGCTAAAGAAAGGGACTTAGTAGAGATAACAAACATAGAAAGTAACAATCAAGAAAACAAAACAATAATTGACATATATAAAAATATAGATAAATTAGAGAGAAGATATGATGAAACAATCGGGAAAATAGAATAATCAATAAAAATTATACATCACAATACTAAACAAATACTAGACAAAGTTAATAGAGTAGAAAATAATTTTAACGATGAAATAGAAAATTTAAAATAGAGAATAACAACATATTTGACAAAATAGAAGAACAAATTATATTGAATGTAAAAGAAAAAAGTGAAATAACAGAAATTCAAGAACCAGATGAAGAAACAATATTGAATAATACTATAGAAACAATAGATATTGGAGTAGAAAGACTTGAAGTCAATAATATAGAAGAAAACTATGAAGATTTTAAATCAGACCAATCTAGTCAAGAATTTAGTTACTCAAAATACTCAAAATGTGAATTTATGACAGAAAAAGAAAAAGAACTTAATGTACTCACAAAAGATGACGATTATTATTACATGAAGACTAGTAGACACTATAAAGCTATATTAAGAAAAAGAAACTATGGTAGTAACAATAGAAATAATGAACATATATGGATGTATCGAAGTAAAATAGAAGATAACTACATACCAAAAGATATTCAAGTAGGAGAAACCTTAAATTTAGATTGTTCAGAAAATGTTGAATTAGATATACAAAATTGGGTAGCTAAAATAAATGCAAAACTAATTGAAGCTAAAATCCAAGTTAATATTGCATCTAATTATATTGAAGGAACTATTACAGGAATAGTTAAAAACTGGTTAACTCACATATGAGCAATAGATAAAACAGAAATACGAAGTACTAAGATAGAAGGACATGAAATAACAGAGTGAACTCAAATGTTGAAAAAATATGAAATTGCTATAAGAAGAGAAGTTGGAAATTTGAATGCAGATTTAAAACATATAGAAGCTAAGAAAGAATATAGTAAATCTCAATTATATAATACGAAAATATGCTCTATGTGCCCAGAAGATCTAAAAAGAGACAATTGTGCTTTTCAGATGAATTATTATGAATTAGGAACAGAAACAACCGAGCAATTAGTTATATTTCGAAAATTATACTTTGAAAAATTACCCATTCCAATAAATACTATGGTTCAAGAAGCATACTCTAAAGAACCTAAATCAGGTACCTTAAGAGAACATATATCTTTCTTACAAACTTGGTATAAAAACTATTATATAGAAGTTAATAACCAAAAATCTTTTAAAAAAATATGCAAAAATAAGTGATTGTTGTGAAAAATATGAAACACCAAAATTTGGATGCTATAGATTAAATAAAACACGTAGAAATAAAAGACTAAAGTTTAGGCATAAGAAGTATAAAAGGTTTAAACCATATGGAAAATATAGACACAAGAAAAAATCGAACAAAAATTATTATATAATAAGAAAAATTTATAAGTATATTAACAACCCAAAGAAGTGTAGGTGCTACAATTGTGGATAAATAGGTCATATAGCAAGAGAATGTAAAAATAAAGTAAATAAAAATATTAACATTATTGAATTACATATAACTAAATATGAAATAGGGATAAATAATATACCGCCAGAAGAAGAGATATATGTTCTTGAATATGAAATAATAATTAGCGAAGAAGATAACGTTGAGACTACTAGTGATGTATAAAGAATTACAGGAAGTAGATTACGATGAAGAAATTACTCCACAAAGTAAATACCAAAGAGCTATTTTTGATCTTCAAAAGTATAATCAATTAGAGTATAAAGGATTTACTTTGTCAACAAATAAGATATTTGAGAGAAACTTAATCAAGAAAATATTCGAAAGAATAAGAACGAATATTTAGTGATAGTTGATAGAGAACACGTTATTGACATAACACAAGTGCAAGGTAATACTAAAGTTCCACTAATAACAAAGGAAGTGCTAAACGAGGAAATAACAACAATTAACAAATCATTAGGAAATAAACCAATTACTTTTAGATTTGTAGAATTGGCAGCGACAAAAATAATAATAGAAGCATGTTTTACAGAAGGGATAGATACTCCGTTGGAATTAGAATTACCATATGATTGAATTAAAGAACCTATAGAGAAAGCTATTATAGCTGAACTTTAAGGAAATCTAATTTACCAAAAGGTAAGGTTCATAATTAAACCAAATTATTCAATAAGCTTAACTGATAAGAATATACAAAAGGCATTGGTTCTATATTGGAAGCTAGATGGAATAAAGATGCTAAATTTGATCTAAAGTAATGACAGTACAATGTAAAAATGCTTACATACTAACTAACCAACACCAAGTTTATACTAAAAATAAATTAGGACAAATAACTATAGATACCCCATTTATAGAACTTTTATTACCAATGGATAAAGGATTAAAATTATACTCTAAACCTAGCTATGGAGAACTAGATATAGTAAAAAGAAGAATGAGTTTTTCTAGATTTAGAGAACAAAAAGATAATGATCAACCTATTCAATTAAAGTCACAAGATTATTATATTATAATACAAATTTAAGGAGAAAACTTAAAAGCACAAATGGATATAAATATGGAAAATAATTCAATCTATATAAATAAATTATTAGACAAAATAATGTACAATAATTTAAAACTTAAAGGAAAAGTAATTATTACAACAAAAATTGCAACACAAAATATAAATGTAGAATATGAAGTAAGTCTAAGTGACAAAATTATATTAGGAAAAGAATTTTTAAACAAAGTCAAACCCTAGAAAATAGAACCAGACTATTTTGAGTACACTTATAACCAAATTCAATTTAAAACAAGAGTAATGAATGAGTAATTTAACTTATATTCTTATAAAAATATTTTTTGAAGGATATAAAAGTAGATACTACATACCGATGGTAGATACAGGAGCAGCAACTACAATTATAAAAGAAAATTGTTTACCATAATGGAAGAAATTAGATAAACCATTCAGGATATATGGTTTTAGTAATAATAGTAGCAGAATTACCCTTTACCAAACTAATGTACAAATACAAATTTGGAACAAAATATTAATTATACCTAGAGTATATTGCTTTGAATTAACAGGATAAGATATGATATTAGGAAATAATTTTCTTAACCAATATAAACCAATTAGCATAGATAAAGATTTTCTTACATTATGTACAAACACAAGGGGAGAAGAGTAAAAAAATAGAGAAAGAATATCTCAAGAATGGGAAAAATGTAAAAAGGGAGAAGAAGAAAAACTGGTTCAAAGAATGAAAACAAAGAAAGAAAACATCAATTTTGCAATAATACATATTGGAATTTTAAATTTAGATAAAATTACCCCTTTAAAATTAAAATTAGAATAACTATGTAATGAAAATCCATTAGCAAATTGGCACAAACACAAAACTGAAATACAAATTACATTATAAGATCAAAATAGTATAATATCTCAAAAACCCTTCAATAATACACAAAGAGATATGAAGAAGAATTTAAAATGCATATAACAGAATTATTAGTAGGAAAATTAATTAGGCCAAGTAATTCTAAACATAGCAGTAGTGCATTTAAAGTTAACAACCATTCTGAACAAAAAAGGGGAAAAACAAGTATGGTTATTGATTATAGAATTTTTAATGAGAAAACAATTACACATAATTATCCCGTACCTAATAAAATACTAAAAATGAGACAAATACAAGGATATAATTACTTCTCAAAGTTTGATTGTAAAAGTGGTTTTCACCAATTAAAATTAACTAAAGATTCTAAACAATTAACAGCATTCAAAGTACCTAATAGATTCTATGAGTGGAACATATTACCATTTGGATATAAAAATGCCCCTTCCAAGCATTTATGAATAAATATATAAATCAATTACCAAATTGTGTAGTATATATTGATGATATACTGATATACTCCAAAACACAAGAAGAACATTATAAGTTACTAGAACAATTAATAGAAATAATAAAAAATACTGGAATAGTCTTAAGTGAAAATAAAATGGAAATATTTAAAACACTAATAGAATTTTTAGGATTCGAAATAGATAAAGCAGGAGTAAAAATGCAAGAACATATAGCTTAAAAAATCAAGTCAGAGAATTTGTTCCAAAATTATCAAAATTTACATAACCTCTTACTAAAAAGTTGAAAAAAGATCATGATTTTAGGTGGACAGACACCGATTCAAAAAATTTGGAAAAAAATCAAAGAACTAGTTAGAAGATTACCAAAATTAAGTTTTCCTGATAAAGATAAGGAATTTGTGTGGATAGTAGAAATTGATGCTTGCGAAATTAATAATGGTTATGGTGCAGTAATGAAATACATATACTATAATGATAAAAGAGAACATATATGCGGATACCATTCAGGAACATTCAAGGCAAATGAATTAAATTGGGATATTAATAAAAAGGAGCTAAAAGCAGTTAAATATGATTTTAAAAAGTTTGAACCTTATATTGTTTACAAAATATTTATATTAAGAACATATAACAGGACTGTTAAGTGTTGGCTGGCACAGAAATTACAAGATTCTATTACAAGGAAGGGAAATAAATAGGATTATAGCTGATATCAAACAATATGAGTTTACAGTTGAATTACTAAAAACTAATGAAAATTATTATGCAGATTATCTCTCCAGAGTTAGTTCAACAACTGATTCAAGAGAATCAAGAACAAAAACTATTGATAAATAAGTTATCACAAGAGCTTGATCTAGTGAAAAGAAGTAGAGAACGCTCTTAAGATAATGGCAGTGACTAGAGCTATCAAGAACAAGATAATGGTGCTAACCAAAAATACCAGGCCAAAGGCAAAGCAATTATAAGAAGAAGTTCTAGATTCCCTTCTCAAAAAAGAGATTTCCTAAACTATTAAATACATACTTCTCCCAAAACATTTATCAATGACGAAGATTACCCTAGCTTAGTCCCAGATACTACTTTCTTTAAAGACAAATTAATCCTTGGAACAAAACAGACAATGAACCCCTTAGTTAGACAATATATATCAAATTTTATGACTATTGCCAACAAACTAAACACAGCTCCCCAAGTTACTATCCAAGATAAACATGGAGAAATAGAAAGAGGATATGTTACTAATCCTCTTCGAAAAACAAATGAGTTAATCGCATTACCAGGTTGTAATGCAAAGTTAACAAAAGCAGCTTATGGTTACGGATTACTCAATTCCGTATACACGCTAACCAGAGAAGATTTATCCTTAATCCCTAGCCTATACAAGGTAACCATAAATTATTTACAGATTGCAAAATCCAAAATGATTTTTGTACGGTGTTACACAGCTACTGGGGAAGTTACTTATCAAGAGATAAAACCAGCCATGAGGTTTGTGAAAATAGGATATACATCTGCGTACATCATTCCTGAAGAAATAAAGGCCCAGCCTGAGATAAATCATTAGGAAATAATTTCTAATGATATAGAATTTTGTTTTTAGAGGTAAAAATAGCCACGCATTACCAGGTTGATACTAAAAATGAGAAATTTGATATGATATGATAAAAATTAAAGAGCTTTTGCATTGCTAGACTCAGTCTTGCTATCCTTTAATAATTGTATAATTAATAATAAGTTTGTATTTATTATCTTTAGGTTATTTACTAGATTACCTTCTTGCTCTAATTCACTCATATGTAGTTTTTAAGTGACTACTCTTATGTTTTATTTGAGAAATTGAATGACTGAGATGATTTTATTTGAAAAGTAGGAAAAATCCACTCTTGCTAAGAAAAAGAAGAATCATTAAATGTTTAGATTTTTTTTATTTGCAATTGTGTTTTCATATTCTATGATCAAGCTAAGATATTGCAGGTTAAAGATTATATTATGAGGAGCTACATGAATTTTGATCTAGAAGTGGAAATGTCGAGCCAACGACATAAAAAAAGGCGCTGCTTGGGAGGCAACCCAAGCATCATATTTGATTTCCTAAACTTTTTTGTTTAGTTTGTTTTACTTTAGTGTGTGTTTTTCAATTTGTTTTTAGTTTGTGAATTGTTGTTTAAAATTTGGATGATATCTTCCACATTCTAAATGTTACATTGAGGACAATGTAAGGTTTAAGTGTGGGAGGAGAGTTAATACTTTTGCTGTTTGATGTGATTAAGAAAATCACAAAAAATTTAAACAACATTCTAAAGTGATGTCGGTTTTCCTATTAGACTTTTAATTAGTCAATAAAAACAAAAAATGAAAAAAAAAATTTATGTGCTTTTGTTTGCATTAGTTTTAGGACTTTATTTGCATTTAATTTAGGATTTCCACCTCTTAACTTCCTAAGGAATGGCGATTAGTAAGTTGATAAAAAAATCTAATCTAACTTGTTTTTGAAAAGAAAATAAAAACTGTCAAAATAAAAGACTTTGGGAATGTTATATAATTGGAATATAATAGTCGAATGTGAGAGATTCATAATACAATTGAATAAGAAACTATCTTGCTTCTCTTAAATAAACTGGCTAGATAGATAGACCAAACCTTGTGAGCTTCTGAGCTTATTAGTCGACACATCTGCATCAGTCTCATTATTTTTTTCTTATGTGATAGTTCCTCAATGAAGTGTGGCTCTTGAACTTGACTTGGTACTCTTTCAGACATTTGTTTCAAGTGCTATGAAGAAATGATTTAGGCGTCCTTTTTTTTTTAGCCTCAGAGATTTTCTCTCATATAATATTTTCTTTTTTTTTTAGCCTATTTGAGCCTTAAAATCCGTTATTATTTGCTAACCATACATTAAAACCTGCGGCCTCGTACATATTATGCCTAAGCCAGGCTAAGGGGAGTTATTATATTGAGTTTTTATTTTAAGGTTGCGTTATAGTGGAGACATATTGAAAAAAAAATAGTGAAAACAAGGGTTATGAAATTGAAAAAAAATATTATTGAAAAAAACAAAAACAAAGAAAATAAATGTTTGAAAGTCATAGAAAGGTAAAAATGCTATGAAGTATCCATATAAATGTTGTAATTGCATTACTTGTGAAAGATATGAAAAGAAAAAAAGAGTTGGAGTATGACGTTTAATGTATAAATGGAGTTTGTTGTGACTGAAACATCTAAATCATGTATTTTTGCTCCCTTTAGCTTGGCCTCTTATTAACTCCACATTCCTAAATATTATCCCTATCCTTTAGCCTTAGCCACGTTACAACCTTTTGAAAGACCTTTTGATCTTTATGCACTATGTCACTTCCAAGTGAAGAATTAAGACCACGGTGAAGATTAAATAAATATACTTTAATTTGAGTCGACTTGGTTATAGGTTTGAGTGAATATTATTTAACCGCAAACAGATGAGAGTTGAGTGTTTCATTCATACCTGAATTGTGAGGGTCTATTTATTGAACGTGATACGCAGACAAGTGTGGATTCATGCTAGATATTTTTAAGTTATGAAGATTAAAAAAAAATTGTTCCTGAAGTATTATGAGTTTTGATAGTTCAATTGTTTAAACGCTAAGAGTATGACATCTCCACTAACATTTTCTCAATGTTTATGACTAACTTAAAATGTTTTAGTTTCTTGTAGTGTGCTTATCTAATTTAGTTATTTCTGGCAAATAAAATTGAGGTGGTGTATAAGGTCTTGCATTTAGTCTCTTTATTAATGTTTTTTGGTGTTTGCACCCGGTTCACCCTTCGGGCTACATCCGGATCGAGGCCAAGTTCGGGGTGGTTAGGTTCCATTCCTCTCCCAAGGGTGTTGCAGGGATTCGAACGCTGGTCCGTCCTACCAAAGCTAGTCCCCATCACCACTGGGCCAACACTTACTTGGTAGTCTCTTTATTAATGTCATTATAATATCCATGCTGGCTAATTGGTTTGGAAACCTATGATAATAAGGCTTTGTGGGTATGCCATCTGAAAATCCTCACGACACCATACTCGTCCACTAGGGTAGCCTAGGGGTTTAAAGGGCTTGTTGCACATGGTAAGTGCAATCGTGATTCCTACGACAGTGAGTTAGGTTTATTGCTTTCTTGGTATAGTTTTTATTTTTACTTTAGTAGTATTTTGATCGAAGTCGACCAAAAGCTAAGTGTGGGGGAATTTGATAAGAGTTAAATTCTATGTACTTTTATTCCCTAATATTAATTTGTTTGGACGTCTTATATATGCTATTTTCATTAATACTTATATATTACTAATATAAGTTGATTTTTATTACGGTTTTTTCACCATATACCCCTGATAAAAAAAATTTTGCACCATATATCCTTTCAACTTTTTAATTTCACCATATACCCCCACCTTTCAAAAAATACATCGGCTTACCCTTTTGACTAACGGTGTTAGACTTCCGTTAGTCTTAACCCCTAATCCCCCTCTAACCCATATTAACTAACCTAAATCTACCCCTAACCCTAACCCTAATCTAATACACTAACCCTAACCCTAACCACCCCTCCCCCACCCCTTACCCCCACCGCCCCATCACCCCCTCACCACCACCATCCCCTCACCCCGCCGACCCCCTCCCCACCACCCGCCGACTCCCTCTCGTTCCCCGCCGACCCCTCCTCTTCCCCTCCCGACCCCCTCCCCTTCCCCCCGTTGCTATCTGAACCCCCTACCCTCCCCCAAATGCTGTCGCGAACCCCCTCCTCTCCACTAATGCGGTCGTGCACCCCCCTCCCCTTCCCCGCTAACCCCCTCTCCTTACCCCGCAAGTGTTGTAACCCCCTCCCCCTCCCCTCCCCCCCCCCCGCAACTCGGTTGAATTTCATCTCCTCGCAACTCCTCATAAAACCTCCAAAAATGGTATGCGCGACCGCAAGTGGGGACGGGAGGGGGTTCGCTACGACGAGGGGAAGGGGGAGGGGGAGAGAGTATGAAGGGGAGGGGGTGCACGACATCGATTGGGGAGGGGAGGGGGTCAGCGAGGGAAGGGGGGGGTGGTGGTGGTGACGAGGTGGTGGTGGGGTAGTTGGGGTAAGGGGTGACGGGCGGTGGGGGTAAGGGGGTGGGGGAGGGGTGGTTAGGTTTAGGGTTAGGGTTAGGTACTAAATTAGGGTTAGGGTTAGGGTTTAGCTTAGGTTTAGGTTAGTTAATTAGGGTTAGAGGGGGGATTAAGGGTTAATGACTAACGAAAGTCTAACACCATTAGTCAAAAGGGTAAGTCGGTGTATTTTTTGAAAGGTGGGGGTATATGGTGAATTTCAAAAGTTGAAAGGGTATATGGTATATGGTGAATTTCAAAAGTTGAAAGGGTATATGGTATATGGTGAATAGGTCAGGGTATATGGTGAATTTGTCAGGGTATATGGTGTAACAACTCTTTTTATTAAGTATGCATTTTTATTGTTTATTAGGCTTAATTAATACTTGTGTTTATGAAATCAATTGGTGAACTAAGAGAAACTCACTAGTTAATTCGTATTGATGTGTGGCAGGGTTGAACAAGAGCCAAGAAATGAATTGCGATTTACAAAAGAAGAAAGGAAGACTAAGTAGTATAGTTCAGCTACAAGTCTTCTAAGTCTGCAACATATTAGGTAGTGCGCACAATATGGGTTTCCTTTTGGTCGTCTCTATCGACAACACAACTGCACTAATATGTTTTAAATCATATATAACTCCTATTATCTCCATCAAATTAGGAGAACGAATTGGGTTGTTTATTTTGATAATTTTATCTTTTGGTGAAAGATATCCCTTACTTATCACACTTCTACAAGGGGGGAAGGATATAAATATGGCTGGAAATTTTCCCACGAAAAAGCAAGCAAGCTTGAGAGGGTTTTTCGTTAAAAAAAGGGAGTTTGAGAGTTGAAATTTTTGGGCAAAAATTGAGGGTTTGAAGTGGAGGAAGAACAGTCCATCAACGTGCAGGTACTGTGCAACGAGGAAGACTGAGAGTTGGGGTCATCGGAGGTGTCGAAACCGAATTCGAGCAGCGATTTTCCGGGGATTAATTATAAGTTCTTCTCTTCTTCAATCTCTTTAGTTTTATACAGAAATTTATATTTACAAATTATGATCTTGTGCTTTGATTATTTAATTTTACAATTGTGTTTTTAGGTCTTTGAATTCTATAATTTACATTGTTAGTTCGAATCTTGATATGATATTCAACTTATACTTGTTCTTGCTAATAAAGATTACATTTTTATGCTTAATTGCTATCTTTTGAGTATATAGTGTATTCTTATGCTAATTACATAATTTGTCCTAGTACAGATTACGTAAACCGGGTAGTAACTAGTTTAAATTGGGATTTACAACATAATACCAGTTTAAAGTAGAGTATAATTTGATCAAGTTAATTAATACATCTATGTATTTTGATTGATTGGGGTGATAGTTCTCAATGCTAATAATCAGAATTTTTGCTAGTTGCGAATTACTAGCGATGGTAAGATTGTTAAGAGTTAACTTTGGCCTATTTTAAAGTTAGATATTACCACTCATAATTTAGTCATAGTGGGTTGTGTTAATTTCGCTTGGCTAGATTGGATAAGAGGGATAAGGGGAAATTTTGCTACCAAAATTCCTAACATTAATCTGTCTTATTATGTTTGCAACTAATTGTGTGTGACCTAGATTCACTATTAAAAGGTTGAATATTTTTAAGTTATGCGCTTAATGGGTAGCTTGTCATCACTTGTGGATAGTAGATTAGTCTTACTTTTGCTTAGTTCGTAGTTAGTATTATCTTAAACCCCCCCAAATATATGTAAATAAGTAAATAGTTGTATAATCTCGCTTGGTTGTCTGAATAGTATTTTTCTTAGTTAAATTTTGAGTTTAGGAATTTAGTAGTCTCTCCGTGGGATTGACCCTTTCTTACCCTTTTACTAGTTGTTAATATTTTTGAAGGATTAAGATAGGTTTTATAAATTATTAATTTGTGTACGGTAAATGACACATATCAAATTTTGACGCCGTTACCGGGGAGATTTATGATACTCTTTCCATACTCAAAGTTCAACTGAGGTACTAACTTTTCTTTTGTAATTTCTGAGCTAATTAATACTTGTGGTCTTGGGTAGTCTAAAGAATGATTGATTAGGTTGAAATTTCTTAGCTTATAGTATGTTTCTTAACATCTTTTTGCGTACTGTGTGCTTTGTTATTTCTTTCTTGTTGATTGTTATTTGAATTAATCAAGGTGGCTGGGATAACTTCTAACATTCTGATTAGTAGCTTTGGTTGATTTTATAATAACATTACTATATATATATATATATAGTAATGTCAATAAATATGTTTCCTTATTAAAGAAGGTTAGAAACATATAACCTCTGCTTTTACTATTATAGCTCTCTGATTAAGGTTCTTAAATATTCTAACATTGTCGATTTTCTTATAACTATAATATGTATTTATGGATTTTAAGACTCTATATGGCCTGGGTTTATTGCTTTGATTTAGATCATAAATTGTAAAATCTTAATGCTTGGATCAGGATTCTAACAACCATTACTCAAAGTCTTGCACGAAAATTGAGCTTTGAACAAACCATTGCTACTTTTACCTTAATATGATTAAGCTATGGTATGAAGATTGCTCGCTGTTAATTTTCACTTCTTTAAACTTACTGTACGTCTTATTATGTGCACTCAATGCTTACATGTTAGCTCAAGTTCTTGTTATCTTTCACCTACAGAGGTTTTAAGGAACTTTTGAATGTGTTAGCTAAATGTAAAGTATGATTACTTAATAAGAAAGTAGTTTAAGTGCATAGATTTTCATTCTTCGATTGAAACTTTGGTTGACTACTGGTTTTAAGATAGTACATATTTTCTTTTCATTAATATTATCTCATAATCCTGGAATTTATATAAAAGCATGACAAGGAGTAGCTCAAAGAAGGAAGTGTGCGGTCAAATCTGAATTATTAATCTGAAAAAGATTGTTTGTTGTAATGGAAATTTATCTAGTTATGATTATGCATAATCTGTTTTACAGCTCTATAATTAGAAACTGAGTTCAGATCTAGCTAAAAGTATGATTCATAATCTGAACCATATCCTGTAATGTCTCCCCAATTAGAGTTTAAGTTTATCTGCAGATATATAAATATCTGATTTTTTTTTCTTTAATGGATTATGTGTAGAATAGAACAATATAATCATGGACATGAGTTCTTATAGACCACTTTCATTGCATGACGGCTAATTGAAATGTAGATGCTAATGGTTTAGTTACTTATAACATTTTAATCTGATTTCCACTGAACTGTTAAATCCGGCATGAACTATAATTTGTGTAAAAGCACTATAATGGACTCAAGTTTAGTTAATGAGTAAACATCCATGTTTCTTTATGTAGTTTTAGACCATTAGAAAGTAATTATAAAACCAACTGAACTTGAAAACCTATTATGTGCTTAAGATGTGAACAATGGAATTACTTTTGACAATGACCCTTTACTGAAAATTATTGATTTCCAAGAAAGAGAGGGCTAAAAAACATATGATGAGTTGTCTGATTGAGATTTCATTATAAAAAATTATATATAACGGCTTGATGGTACCATAGATTTGTGTTCTCATTTCTCATGCTAAGAATGACTAATATGATAAAGAGTAATACGGTGTAATATTTTATACACTTACACGTCTCATGGGATGAAGTAGATTAGTTAGAACCATCTTGTCATAGACAGTAAGTAACACTTCATGTTAGAGTTTCTATGCTAAGTTATTGTTTATGAATTTCTTTGTTCTGTGTTACATGAATGGTTCTACACTTTTCAGGTTCTTGAGATCTTTCAATTGTCAGATTCTTGTTTAGCACTCTTAAAATTGCAACTTCTTACAATTCTATTTTATGCTAAGATAGCTTGAGTTTTTGTCAGATCATGACTAAAAAGAACAAGTTGATTATTATGAGCTGTCAATTTTGGAAAGAAGAAATATACCTGAGAGAGTCTTAGTGAAGAAAACATACATGTCTTGCCTACTTATACACTATTTGAATTTTGAGCTTCAAGTTGGATGGTTTTTATAGCTAAAGTAATTTTTAAGTGACTGCTCTTATGCTTTATTTGAGAAATTGAATGACTGAGATGATTTTATTTGAAAAGTAGGAAAAATTCACTCTTGCTAAGAAAAAGAAGAATCATTTAATGTTTGGATTTTTTTATTTGCAACTGTGTTTTCATATTCTATGATCAATCTAAGATATTGCAGGTTAAAGATTATATTATGAGGAGCTACATGAATTTTGATCTAGAAGTGGAAATGTCGAACCAACGACATAAACAAAGGCGCTGCTTGGGAGGCAACCCAAGCATCAGATTTGATTTCTTAAACTTTTTCTTTAGTTTGTTTGCCTTTAGTGTGTGTTTTTCAATTTGTTTTTAGTTTGTGAATTGTTGCTGAGAATTTTCATGATATCTTCCACATTCTAAATGTTATATTGAGGACAATGTAAGGTTTAACTGTGGGAGGAGAGTTAATACTTTTGCTGTTTGATGTGATTAAAAAAAAAACCAAAAAAAATTAAACTACATTCTAAAGTGTTGTTGGTTTCCCTATAGACTTTTATTTAGTCAATAAAAACAAAAAAAAATGAAAAATGAAAAAAAAAAATTATGTGCTTTTGTTTGCATTAGTTTTAGGACATTCTTTGCATTTAATTTAGAATTTCCACCTCTTAACTTCGTAAGGAATGGCGATTAGTAAGTTGATAAGAAACTATAATCTAACTTGTTTTTGAAATAAAATAAATTTTTTCGAAATAAAAGATTTTGGGAATGTTATATAATTGGAATATAATAGTCGAACTTGAGAGATTCATAATACAATTGAATAAGACACTATCTTGCTTCTCTTAAATAAACTGGCTAGATAGATAGACTAAACCTTGTGAGCTTCTGAGCCTATTAGACTCACACATTTGTAGTAGTCTCATTATTTTTTTCTTGTGTGATAGTTCCTCAATGAAGTGTGGCGCTTGAACTTGACTTTGTACTCTTTGAGACTTTTGTGACAAATGCTATGAATAAATGATTTAGGCGACCTTTTTATATTTTTTAGCCTCAAAGATTTTCTTTCATATAAAATTTCCCTTTTTTAGCCCTTTTGAACCATAAAATCCGTGTTTATTTGCTAACCATATATTACAAACCTGCAGCCTCCTACATATTATGTCCAAGTCAGGCTAAGGGGAGTTATTATATTGAGTTTGTATTTTAAGGTTGCATTATAGTGGAGACATATTGAAAAAAAAAAATAGAGAAAACAAGGGTTATGAAATTGAAAAAATTATTAATGAAAAAAAAAAACATTGAAAATAAATGTTTGAAAGTCATAGAAAGATGAAAATGCTATGAAATATCCATATAAGTGTTGTAATTGCATTACTTGTGAAGGATATGATGAATAATATGAAAAAAAAAAAAGAGTTGGAGTATGATGTTTAATGTACAAATGGAGTTTGTTGTGACTGAAACATCTAAGTCATGTATTTTTTATCCCTTTAGCTTGGCTTCTTATTAATTCCAAATTCCTAAATATTATCCCTACCCTTTAGCCTTACCCATGTTACAACTTTTGAAAGACCTTTTGATCTTTATGCACTATGTCACTTCGAAGTGGAAAATTGAGACGATGGTCAAGATTAAAGAAATATCCTTCATTTTGAGTCGACTTGGGTATAGGTTTGAGTGAATATTATTTGACCCCAAACACATGAGAGTTGAGTGTTTCATTCATACCTTACCTGTGAGGGTCTATTTATTGAACGTGATACGCAGACAAGTGTAGATTCATGCTAGATATTTGTAAGTTGTGAAGATAACAAAAATTTGTTCCTGAAGTATTATGAGTTTTGATAGTTCGATTGTTTAAACACTAAGAGTATGACATCTCCACTAACAATTTCTCAATGTTTTTCTGACTAACTTAAAATGTTTTAGTTTCTTGTAGTGCGCTTATCTAATTTAGTTATTTCCGACAAAGAAAATTGAGGTCGTATATAAGGTCTTATATTTAGTCTCTTTATTAATGTCACTAGCTTTTAGACCCGTGCAAACTGTACGGAGAATTAAAATTTTAAAAAATTTCTCCTATAATTATGACGTGAATATTAACTTGTGAATAAAATTTTATAATCGTGTATTGAGATTATCTTAAAACTGGCTTATGACCAATGTTTCAATGGCTGACGTGGTTAATGTCGTGGTGAGTCACATGACCAACCATTTAATTCTGAAAAGATTTGATAGAAAAAGTCCTTGCTCTATCTACTGCTTCTCTTAGAGATTAAGATAAAATCATAATTCACACAACTGACACTCAGCAATACACCCACTTCCGACAATTCTTCCCACTCACACACTCTCTCTGTTGTCGCCTTGCACCATCGCTACACCATATCTGACCACCCATTGGCCATTACCCACTTAACCATGATTTTAATTTTTTAAATCCTAAAAGAGGATGTCCCCAAAAGTATATATGCTTGGATTTTAATATAGAGCATAAACAAATTAGCCTTCTAACTATAGTTTTACCCAAAAATAGAAAACATTGACACTGGGGGTCCAAACTGTAGGCTATTATCTTTAATAGTTCCTAACTATTGATTATTTTCTGTACGACCTAAATATGACTTGTAATTTTCATAGGGTCAAGCTTACTTCTAATCGTTTGCATAGGAGCTAATTATGGACTTTTGTGATTTTAATTTATCCAGTAGGCCCTATTAAAACCAGAAGAACCCATACTTAGGTCCTACAGAGAATAATTAATAGTTGAGACCGACAAAAGACAATGGCCCATAGTTGGGACCCCTCGTGTCAATTTTTCCCAAAAAATATATACATAAGTGTATATGTACACAATTGTCTTGTTAATAAAGTTTAAAATAAACTCATTTAGACAAAACTAAAAACATAAAATTTAAAGAAGACATCAGTAGCTTTTCAAAACCATAAACATTATGTTTGTATGAATTTTATACAATTTTATCTCATTTTTACAAAAACGTTCATGTAAATCACTAAATTCCAGAAAAATTATTTTCTCTTCAGTTAAGAAAATAAATAAAAAATGATCTTAAGAATGTCCAATTCAAGTGACAATTTCTATTCTAGTCTTTCAAAGTGCCTAAAATGTTCATACCAAAATTTCACTTCAAACTAAGTTCAATAAGTTGGGTTTCAAAGAACAAATTGGATAAAGGTCTTGTTTTGACCAGTTTGAGTATAAAACTTTCCATTATTCAAGTTTTCACCAAAAGTTTGTGAAATTTTGATATAACATAAAAAAACTCACTGGCTTATCCATAGATGTATCACATGCTCATTTGAACGCTATCTACAGAAAGTTATGATTTTTACAAGTTAGTACAAGAACAAAAGTGTAATCTGGAAAATGAAATAAAGTGATTAGCTCAAGTTTCATAAATAAAATATTTTCTTGATACGAAAATGTTAATTAAAAGTCATTAAATTTTAAGTTTCTCTTAAAATGACTCATTTCATCATATAAATAAAAATCAATAAAAATCGTCATAAAAAAATCAAAATCAAAAAGGCTAATTAATCTCTAATTTTCACAAGTTTACAAAATTCCAAAGCCCATTCAAGGAGATGAAGATCAAGGAGCCTCATGGTGAAGATCAAGATTGAAGATTTTGTATGGATCATAGATTTGAACATATTGTTGTAATAATATTATTTTGTAAATAGTTATTACATCGCTCAATTAATTAAAAAAACATGGAGATGTTTATGAATAATTTTCATAAATAATTCCACAACTCTTTTCTAATAAAATGAGCAACCAATGTTACAAATTTTGCTTGTTGGGCCCAATATATCATAATACATGAATCAAATGACCCAATCTCAATTAAGAGAAAAATTGCAAATCTAATTAAGTCAAATTGTATGATGATCCATCTTACATTTTAAAAATGTGTTCTCCATATTCAAATGGATTAATTATATAATTGGACATAATTAGATTGGTAATTATGCTATCCGAATTGATTTAGGCCGTTTCACGTGTCTCGCTTTAAATGACCAAATTCAAATTAGCCAAACACAAATCTCCAAATTTGACCTCAAATTAATCATTTCTCTCTAAATGACTTAATAATCTTCAATTAAGATTATTTCTCAAAAGCTATCAATTAGGAAGCAAACCTCTTCTTCTAAGACCTCTTGAAAATCATAAACGTGATCACTAACTAAAGTGGTTATTTCAGTCCTTGATTAATTGCTAATTAGGGCGATTAACTCAAACTCTTCATTTAACCACTAATTAGGGTGATTATTTTAAACCTTGGTTAATCATTAATTAAGATGATTAGCTTAAACTTTCATCATGCTTAATCACTAATTAAAGTGATTATCCTAACCTTCCTTTTAATCGCTAATTAAGGTGATTAATTTAACCTTTCATATTTAATCACTAATTAGAGTGATTATCTTAAACCTTAATAATCGTTAATTAGGGCCGTTATGTTTCCTATTTAATCACTAATTATTAGAGTGATTATCTTAAACCTTAATAATCGTTAATTAGGGCGATTATTTTTTCTATTTAATCACTAATTAGAGTGAATATCTTAAACCTTAATAATCGTTAATTAGGATGATTATTTTTCTCATTTAATCACTAATTAGAGTGATTATCTTAAACCTTAAAAAATCACTAATTAGGGTGATTATCTTAACCTCCATTTCTAATAACTAATTGAGGTGATTATCTTAATCCTTCATATTTAATCGCTAATTAAAGTGATTATCTTAACCCTCTTTCAATCACTAATTGGAGTGATTACCTTATTCCTAATAGATTTGTTTAATTCTAAAGGTGAGTTATTCATAATCTATTTCCTTTTCTTACCCAATGGAATTGGCCATTTAGGGTGAAATATAAGCTCGAACTACGATGGTTTTGATCCATGAGTGGATTCCAATCCCGCAATGATTGGTACGTAGTACAATTTCAATGCTCAAACCTACCATGTACAAATGATATATTGGTCCTAAATAAAACTGGTTGATGTGTATATGTGCAAACTATGTGATTTTCTTTCTTTTTAATTGTCATGATTACTTTAAAATGGAAAATAACGCATTTAGTAAGAGCCCGTTTTGTAGAACGGAAGAGAAGACGAGTTCCAGACGTTAGCACCTCTTAACCAAAACCCCAAACCCTATCTCATGGTATGAAATACCAATTTTCATAAAAAACCTTATCCATATGAAGTCATCATCGTTTTAAATGATATTTCTTGAAATTGATTTTAAAATGATTTATTAAATAAATCTGTCCCTATTCAGATATTAATAGGGTGGTGACTTCCAAGTTTTCTAAAACTCATAGTCCAATGAGAGACTTTCGTGGGATTCATACCGTTAATTAAGACAGTAAAAAATCGGGTACCACAGAAACACATATAAGCATATGCTAACGCAGGAAGCCTGTGCCAGGCACATGATCGTGCGCAGAGCGCACACTTCTTGCGCCAGGCGCATGGCCGTTTGTAGAGCGCATGCTCCTTGAACCAAGCATAAGCTCCTCTTCATCTTCTTCGCGTGATTCTCGGACTTGTTTTCCTATAAATAGACATGCTTTTCGACGAACGTTTTACAACGACTTTACAACACACTTTACCACGACCTTTCCTACGAACTTTTCCTACGACTTCCAACTACGGAAACAGTCTCAAACACTTTACATACTTAATACACTTACACTTCCATTGATTTCATATTTAAGATTTCAGGATTGCTCTTTCCAAGGTTGTTCATAAGACCAAGGCGATTAAGGTATATTCCTTAGGGCCTTTAACTTATTCAATTCCTTTTTATTTGCTTGAAGTTACAGTAGGCATGTTTTTATTCGCCTACGTGGGATGAGCGCGTATTTGACTACCTCATTGTAGAGGTTTTATTGAAAATGTTTTCAAGTCGCCAACAAGTCCTTAAAGGAAGACTCATAAACCTAATTGGATATTGAAAAATTGTAGGGACAACTTAGGGACTTACCAAATGTGGATTTCCCCTTCATGACTCCATTAATGGGGAATGAACCATAAATTAAGTTCGGGGGTGAGGGTACGAACACGGTTAGGAACCACGCTCACCCATTGATGGCCTCTACTTAATATCAATTCATATATTTTTTTATGCAATTAAACAACCATATAATATGTTAGTGCAATATACTACCTCCGTCCCAGAATAGTCTGAACACCTTCCTTTTATGTTTGTCCCAAATTAGTTTGAACACTTCCATTCTTGGCATGGTCCCACCATTAATATATTATTTCTTTTACACATATTTGGCCCACACTTTACTTTTTATCAATAAAAAGTTACCGAACTTTCTCTCTCTCCTCTAATAAAAAATACCCCACAAACTCCTATCACATCTACTTTTTATATAAAATAACATTTGATAACCACACCACAACTTATCACCTTAAACTATGTGTCCTAACAAGTGTTCAGATCTTTATGGGACGGAGGAAGTAATAATTAATCTATGTCGGTTCATTAATGTAGGCGTGTTTTTATTTTGCCTACGCGGTGTGAGTGCGTATTTGATTTGACTACCCCATTGTAATGGTTTTGTTGAAAATTGTTTTGAAATCGCCAACAATTCTTTGAAGGAAGATTCATAAACCTAATTGGATATGGGAAACCATAGGGACAAATTGTGGACTTATCCAATGTAGATTTCCCCATCCTGACTCCATAGATGGTCAAAATGAACCAAAGATTGAGTTCGGGGGTGAGGGTATAATGCACCAAGTTCGTCCATTGCTGGACTCTACTAAATATCGATTTACAACAAATTTTATGCCAAATAATAATCATATAATATTTTCAACACCTTAAAAATAATTTAGTCTAGGTTGGTTCAGGAAACACATAAAAGACTATTTTTTAGTGATATGTTATTAGGCAATCAATTTACAGGGAACCTAGCAAGTTGTCCAAATTAATCTGATTAATGTAAGAACAGTTCTTTAGATCTTTGATTAGCAATAATAACATGTGGGTGATAAAAAAAATAATGCATAGAACAATCAAGCAAGCATGCAATAATATATGAAAATAAATTAAAAAGAGAAATAAAATGGATTCAAGGATTTGAATGAGGGGTAGAACTTGTGTGCAACCCCCTAACTTAACTTATATTTTCTCTGCGTTTGGCTTTTCTTTTTGCTTTTGCATTGCTTTGTGCGTTTTCTTTTGCTTTTACTTTTGCTTTTTTTCACAATTTGAATTTTTTCCCTTTTTTTTTTTGCCTAGCATTGACTTTTTTTATGTACTGAAGCTTGCACACAAGTTTTTATGGTTTAGGGTATTGGAAGGTTTATAGCGTTTTGAGTTTGATGGGATGTATGAGGATCATGGAGGACTATGATGGCTCAAGGGTTTTATTTATTTATTTTGGGTTGTATAAGGATGGCTTATGGATGATGATTTTTTGGAATGACGGAGGAGATAGGGAAATAATTCTTAATCCAAAGTATGACCATTTTTTATTTTATTTTATTGATCTTTTTTTACTAATCAAGGTCATTAAAGGCAATTTAATTTGAGTTCATCATCGAACTCGAAGCACAAATGATAGTGAAAGGCCAATGAAAAATAAAAATAAAAATAAAACAATAATGGGAAGGCTATAATAAATGATGTCCTAAAGTTTATTGTCATGGGAAAGGACTCTCTGACTCATGCTAGGAACCAAAAATAAAAGACTAAGCCTTGAATTGGGATACACTGCCCAAGGGGTTGCTGGTGATGCTGATTCTCGTTGTAGCAAGAATTAGAAGCTTATTGTCACCGATCATGTTTTGCAATGCATTTGTAGGACCCAATATTGGATATCAGATGTTCATTATTCTGTTGGAATTCGCTATAGAAATATAGGCGGCACCTTTTGAATTTTCTTTTAGGTGGAGGTTCGGAGTAGACCCTATGGAAGTGATCACACCACTATTATGAAGGCGGTCAGAAGTAATCTCATGACCCTAAATGAAGTCGAGGTGGTGATAGTGCGCTTGATGAGCTTTGGAGTAGGCTCGAGTTTTTGTTTCTCCATTAGGCATTCCTAAGGTAATCTCTCGACCGTTCATGAATAGAATCGAGTGGACCTCTCTTGTAAGTTTTAAGAAATGTTTTTTTGAAATGAGAAATGGTAATGAAAAATGGAAAATGGAAATGAAAATGGGAAATGAGAATGGAAAATTGAATAACGGAAATGAGAGATAGAAATGGGAAAAGGTATGGGCTTTGGAGTAGGATGAGCCTAAATGTATGCAAGTGTAGAGATGGATTGGACTGGACTATGCAAGCAGTTTGGACTCGATGGTTGGGAATTAGACTTAATAGGTTACCATTATGGACTTAGGGGTGATTGGCTTCACCAGCCTCGATGATTTTGGGTAGTTATGGATCTAAGATGGACTTGCTTCACTAGACTCAAAGGTTTTGGGCCATTACGGACTTAGGGTATACTAGCTTCGCTAGACAAGAGGATTTGGGCTTCTATAGAGGTAAGGTAGGAGTAGCTTCGCTAAGCTCGGATCGTGCCTTTATGGGCTTAGGGCTGACTAGCTTCGCTAGGTTCAAAGGGTGCCATTATGGTCTTAAAAGGTGAGTAGTCTCACTAAACTCAATGGGTGCCGTTATGGTCTTAGGGATGATTAGATTCGCTAAGTATAAAGGGTATCATTATGGTCTTAATGGGTGAGTAGCTTCGCTAAACTCAAAGGGTGCCTTTATGATCTTAAGGACAACTAGCTTCGCGAGGTTGAAAGGGTGCCATTATGGTCTTAAAGGGTGAGTAGCTTCGCTAAACTCAAAGGGTGCTTATATAGTCTTAAGGATAACTAGCTTTGCTAGGTTAAAAGGTGTCATTATGGTCTTAAATGGTGAGTAGCTTCGCTAAACTCATGATTTTCCTATGTGGCCTTTAAGAAGTGCTAGCTTCGCTAGACTTAGAGGTTTAGAGTTTTTTAGGGTTTGGACTTCGTCCTATATGGGTTCGGATATGGATTTGACTAGACTTAGGATATGAGTTGGGCCTTATATAGACCTACCTTTGGACTTAGTCCTATACTGGTTTGACGTTAAACTTAGAGATGCACATGGAATTGACATTGGAAATGGACTAGGATTGGACTTGGATTGGAATGGACTGGGATTAGACTTAGACTGGACTTGACATACACTAGGGTTCACATAAAGATGCAAACGGGCCTAGATTTTGACATGAACTAGACTTAGATGAGCCTAAGATGGACTCTAATGAACGCATAGACGCAATAGGCCTAATATAAATGCATGGACTCTAATGCATATGGGTCTAGAATGGATGCAAAGGGATTCTAATGCACATGGGCCTAAAATGAATGCAAGGACTCAATCTTAGATGGGCTTAGGATGAATGCAAATGGATTGAGATTGGGTTGATTGGACTGGATTAGATGTATTTGGACTCGGCTTAAATTGTTCGAAATTCGTTTTCGAAAATGACCCCTTGTTTTTATCTTTTATTGGGAAAAGATGATGGATGATTAAATTTTTTTTGTACATGTGGTATGATGATGATTAGTAAATGTTTTCGAAAAAGGATAGAATAGAAGAGGGTGTATGATTGATTTTGAAAAAGATATGCTTTTTTGAAAAGGTGAAATATGATAGGATAGATGTGATAGGGAAGATCTGTTAGAGATTGGATGAGATGGAACGAGGTAGACATGCATGACAACTCTGACTCTACTGTGATCACTTTTCTAGACACTTTTTAGGATAGACTCAACTTTAGATGATATGTATGAAAATATTGATTTTTTGCTTAAATTAGGTGAGTTACATTTTTAGAAAAAGAGGACTCCTAGAATGATCATAACTCTAAGCGAATGGAGACGGAAAGAACACAGGATGGACCACAACGACGACTAAATCGACAAATACATGAGATGCACAGGATGCGCGTCATGCAAGATTGTTGCAAGCGGCGCTCAGTCTTTGTGTCTGGTGAGATAGCGTTGTGTTAGGCACAACTTAATGCTTTTGGCACAATGCTCCCCAACATGCTTTTCTGCGATTTAGGCGAGGTTTTGGATAATTCCATATAATTTTGGGACGCGACGACAAACATGACATAATGATAGATTTATTGACAGACATTTTAGGACTTAAACGATAGCCGAATTGGCAATAGCATGAGACGCGAAGCTTGCGCGCCACGCAACAGTGTTGCGCTCGGTGTAGAGCTGTGCGCCAGGTGTAGCGTGGAGCGTTTGACGCGCAGTTTTGCGCTCGGCGTGGGTCCTTTGGTCCGGCGCAAAGTGGTGCATTTGGAGCACTACCCCCTGGCATGCAATTTGTCAATTCGGCGAAAGTTTGGACAATTTTGACGATCTTTTCAGACGTTATTTTAGGCGCAATACATATCAACCTTTCAACCTAAAGTTCTCAACCTAAAGTCCAGTTTTACGTTTCAACTATGGTAAGGTTTACGTTAAGGCTGAAAAAGGTCCATGACTAAGAGATTGATCCTACACTTTGTACCTTTGCTTAAAAAGGGGGCCGGCCACGTGTAAGACACACTCCAGATGAAGTCAGGAACAAGAGAATATTGTCGTGGTTGGGTGGGTTTGTTTATGACTAAGATCCAACACATCGCTCAGGAAGCTTTCTAAAGGACAAAGCACAAACCCCCCGGGGGTGGCCTCAAGCATAGAACATGCGCTAATGAGGGAGGGACGATTGTCCTTATAGTGGCTCAAATCAGTAACCATGCATGTGCAGAACTGTAATATTATTTAAAGGCATAAAACAAGTATGCATCGTATTTTTTGAGTTTCACCCACTCATTTAAAAATTTGATTTTTCTTTAAAATCCTCCCTATTGAAGTCGCAAAATTGTAGGTGGGTTGTTATACGCCAAAGCGGGATGAGCGCATATTTGACTACCTCATTGTAAAGGTTTTATTGAGAACGTTTTGAAGTCGCCAACAACTCTCTAAAGGAAGACTCATGAACCTAATTGGATATTGGAAAATCGTAGGGCCAACTTAGGGACACTTATCCAATGTAGATTTTCCCGTCATGCTTCCATTAATGGTCAATGAACCATATATTGAGTTCGGGGGTGAGGGTATGAACACGATCAGGAACCACATTGATCGCCTCTACTTAATATCGATTCATGTCATGTTTTATGCAATTAAACAACCACATAATATGTTAATGCACTAGTGGAAAATACGTCAAGGGCCGCGGTCAAAATAGCCCTAAGGGCTGCGTTTTTGGCTCGCAACCCTTAGCATAGCAGCCCTTGGGCAAAAACAAATTGACCACAACCCTTAACAATTAAGGGTTGCGGTTAATGGTCAAACCGAATCCCTTTATCAATACAGGGTTGCGGTTTTGACCATTAACCGCAGCCCTTAAGTGATAAAGGGTTGCGGTTAATGGTCAAAACCGCAGCCCTTAATGACCCAAATTTTTTTTTTTGCATTTTTGAGTACTAAATATACCAAAAAGAACAGTTACTTATGTATATAATTTTTTTCCAGCGATTTGAGCATACCAAAATGAACCAAAGAACAATTCATTACTCTAAAAACAACCAGAAATTATAAAGAACGAAAATTTTGAACATTACTATTGTTACTCCAAACAACATCATACAACAAGAGGAGATGATTGTTACTCCAAACAACATACCACCATATAAAAAACCGAAAAAACGAAAAAAAAATTGACAAAAAACCGAAGACAATCACGAACCAACAACATACCACCAAATAAAAAAAGAAGATTAAAAATGACAAAAACTAATAAATCTCGAACCCCAGATCTGGATGCAGCGAAGGCGACGGCGAGTAGTGTGGTGGTGTGCGCAACGAGAGGCGAGTGGTGTGGTGGTGTGCGCGGCGAGAGGCGAGTGGTGTGGTGGTGTGCGCAAATGCCGGCGAGATTTGTGAGAGGAGATCCGAGAGCCCAGAGAGGAAAGACGAGAGACGAAGGAGCAGAGGAGATCCGAGAGCCACCGAGAATTAGTGATTTCTGATTTGTGAGGAGTAATTAGGTTTTTGGAGTCGTCGGTTGAGTGTCGCCGGAATTTGGCGGCTGTGAGGAGAGAGAAAAATGAGAAAAATTCGGCTGTGAGGAGAGAGAAAGATGAGATAAAGATGAGGGGAATTCGGCGCTCAATGAAGATTTCTGCTAGCTAGGTTTAATTTGTGCGCTCAATATAAGCGCGCTCTATCAGCCCGAGAATTATTTGTAAAGGGCTGCGGGTTGGCCTAAAACCGCAGCCCTTTAGTAATTAGGGGCTACGGTTTTGGGCTAACCGCAACCTTTCACTATTAAGGGCTGCGCGGTTTTGGGCTAACCGCAGCCTTACACTATTAAGGGCTACGTTTTGGAATAAACTACAACCCTTGCACCACAGCCCTTGCGTTTTTTTCCACTAGTGATGCAATATAATAATTAATCTATGTCGGTTCATTAAGCAATCTTCAAGTTTGAAATAGGAAATTTGAAGGTATGAATGTGTTTGAATGTATTTAAATTTGAGTTTTGGTGTTTGAATATGAGTTTGAGTATAGAAGAGTATGTGGAGGAGTCGTAGGAAAACATTGTGTAAATTCGTTCGAAGAAACGTGGTATTTTTAGGCAAAGGAAACAGAAAACGAATCGAAAAGATAAAATAAAACTATGCTCCTAGAGCACAGCTTTGCGCTTGACGCATTGCCTGCGCGCCAGACCCACAACTTTGCACGTGACGCACAGCTGTGCGCCAAATGCACAGCTTTGAATCACGCGCACTTGCTTTCCGGCCGGTTTTTTTATTGTTTTAAGATTCTTTTTTATCCTTTGATACCATTGAAATCCGAATCAGCTATCTTTAGGAATAAAAATCTGATTTTTGAAATATCCTTTAAAAATTAATTATCGAGAATAATTAACAATAAAATGTTAAAAATACAATTAATTATAAGGAATAATTAATAGGGCTTTAAAATTGGGCTTGGATTTAATAAATAGACTTTTTATTTTCGAAATGCTTTTGGACTTAGCTTGTTCAATTGTTTTTCCTTTGGACCGGACCAATTAGGACGACAATATGTTTAATCATTGGACACTTAATGGGAAGACACGATTTGGTGTCTACAGTTACTAACTTTCTTTTAATGATCTAGATTTTTAAGCAAATTTGTGTCTTTTGTATATTCTTAATGAGACTCTCTTCTCTATACTTTTCTACATATTTCCATTTTTTCATGTTTATTGCTTTCATCACCTTACATGTTATTTTTGCTAATTAGGAAACCCACATAAATGTTCTAAAGCTTAATAAGATAATTCGAATCTTTTAAACGAACAAAATGCGCTCGATTTTGTGTTGCGCCAAGTGCACTAGGATGCATGCGAAACTAAGAAACGAAGGGAACCATGCGCTGGCGCAATAAGCCTGTGCCCGACACAAGCTCATCTTTATATTCTTCGTGTGATTCTCGGATTTGTTTTCTTATAAATAGACCTGCTTTTTGACGAACATTTTACAATGACTTTACATCAGACTTTGCCATGGACTTTCCTATGAAATTTTCCTACGATTCGAACTACGAAAAAACTCTCAAACGCTTTAAATACTTCATACACTCAAACTTTCATTGACATTATATTCAAGCTTTTAGAATTTCTCTTTAGAAGGTTTTCATAAGATCAAGCCAATCAAGGTATATTCCTGAGGGTCTATTAATTTATTAAATTCCCTTTTATTTGGTTGAAGTTACTAACTTTCTTTTTATGATGTAGGTCTTTAAGAAAATTTGTATCTTTTGTGTATTCTTAATCTCTACTCTCTTTTCTATACTTCTGTACATATTTTCATATTTTTCATGTTTAGTGCTTTCATCACCTCACGCGCGTGTTATTGTTGCTAATTACAAGACCTCAATAAATATTCTGATGCCTAATAATGTAATTGGACAATTTGTTTAGGATCTCAGTAATTTTGATTGCCAGTAACATGTCACTAAACAATAGTTTTTTATGTTTTTTAATGAACCAATCCAGACTAATCTTTTGGATTTTTTTATGGGAATAATCCCACCTCTAGGGGATTTTCCTAAAACAATCCCACCTTTAAAAGATTTGGGAATTATCCAATCTTTGGGGTGTGTTTGCCCAAAATGGGCCATTTTAACTTGTGACTTATTTGACCGGTAAAAAAAGTTTGTTGACCTTTTTTTCCCTTCCAAAAATAAATGTTAACTCAATTAAAAGAAGAAAAATAAACTAATCCTCTCCACCCCCTCCCACATTCCCCTTCCTCCTCCTCCTACCCCTCTGCCACGAGTAGCCACCACCAACTCCCTCAACTGTCCCTTTTTCCTTCCTCCCTCACCACCATAACCACCATCACTACCTCCCTCTTTCTCTCTCTTTCAACTCCTTCCTTCCATGAATTCTTCCACCAGTCGCACCCATGACAACTAGGGGTGTAAATTATTATTTGGTTAATATTCGAAAATGAAACCAAAAATTATTAATTTGGTTTGGTTTTTTAAAAAATTCGATTTTGTTTAGCTGACAAATTTTTTTTTCGTTTTGTTACGCAAGATAAAGAAAAAAAGGGGGGTTTTACTTATCATTGACTGGGGTTCTTAAGGCCCAAATAAGATGAAGTATTAGTTATTAAAGTTCGATTTCTTTCGATATTTATTTTGAGAATTTGGAAAAAACGACCCAAATCGAATTTTAATAAGCAATACTTCATCTTATTTGGGCCTTAAGAACCCCGATCGATGATAAGTAAAACTCCCCTTTTTTTTCTCTAACTTTCTTAACAAACCCTAACACTCTACACTCTCCCAACCGTCTCTGTCCTCCTTCCCAACTTTCTCTCTATCTCCTTCGTTTATCTCTCTCCTCAATCCTCACTCGCTGATGTCCAGTATCGCCGAAAAGAATGAAACGCGACTTTACGCTACTGGATGCGTCGAATTTAAGAACCTTGAAGATTGAAGAAATCCATCGAATAATTCTCTACTTTGCTTCACTGATGTTTCTTTTTCTCCATTGTTTCTCTCTCCTCAGTCCGTGAAGGTTTGTTTTTATTTTTTTCATTGTTTTTGCTATTTGAATGTACAGATGATTATGAACATCATCTTTTAGTTATTTTCATAATCTCAATTATCAGACCGTTAATTAAGACAGTATAAAATCGGGTACCACAGGCTGGCTACTTCACTGGGAACTTATTTTCATTTGAAGTATAAGAGGTTTAAACCAGTAAAATGCGTTATTTCCATATGTATATATAACAAAAACAGTGATTAAATATGAAAGGATAAACTAATCACCTTAATTAGCGATTAAAAGGAAGATTAGGATAATCACCTCAATTAGTGATTAAACTTAAAAGGAAATATAATCACCTTGATTAGTGATTAAAAATGGTTTTAAGATAATCACCCTAATTAGTGATTAAATAGGAAAGGTTAAAGTAATCACCCTAATTAGTGATTAACCATGAAAAGGTTGAGGTAATCACTCCACTTAGTGATACTAAAGAAAGGATTAAGGTTGAGGTAATCACTCCACTTAGTGATACCAAAGAAAGGATTAAGGCTGAGGTATCACTCCACATAGTAATACCAAAGAAAGGATTAAAGTTGAGGTAATCACTCCACTTAGTGATACCAAATAAAGTGATGATTATCACTCTAATTAGTTATATCAATTAAATATTTTAGGAGGGTTCTTAAAAGGAGAGATTTGCTTCCTAATGGAAGGCTTTTGGGATTGATAAGAAATAATCATATTTCAAGATTATCATTTTGAATATTTGAAATAAAGTTTAAAGATTATGTGTTTGGCTTATCGGAATTTGGCCATTTAGAATGAGAGACATGAAAATGGCATAAAATTAATTAGGAGATCATAATTACCTTTCTAATTATGTCAAATTATATAATTGATCCATTTAAAGATTGTGGAGAACTATTTTAGAAATATATGATGGACCATCATACAATTTGACTTAGCTAGATTTGTAATTTTTCCTCTTAATTGAGATTGGAACATTTAATTCATATACTATGATATATTGGGCCAAACATGCAATATCTACAACATTGGTTGCTCATTTTATTAAAAAAAATGACTTGTGGAATTATGTATGAAAATCATGCATAAATATCTCCATATAATTTCATTGAGTAATGTAATAACTATTTACAAAGAATTATTACAACATGTACAAAATCTATGATCTATACAAATGTTCAAACTTGATCTTTACCATGATACTCCTTGATCTTCAACCTGTTAGAAAGACATTGGAATTTGAGTTTATTTATAAACTTATGAATGATTAGAGATTAATTAACCTCTTTTGATTTGATTTTTTTATCATGATTTTTATTTATATGTAAACAATGAAAAAATTCATGTGAACTCATTATACTTTTTCATATGAAGGAATTAATTTTTGTTTTTTAAGGTTTTATGAAAATAACTTTAATTTGAGCTATGTGAAGCAAAACTTTTCATAAAAGCAATTTTTTTGACGAATGATTTTGTATGATTTCCAATTTATAAGTGAAAACTTAATTTTAGTGAAAACTTAATTTTGCAAAATTATAGCACAACTTATTATTTTGGAAATAATTATGCATGATTTTTTATTGAATTTTTGAAAAATTGTTTTTCATGATTAACAGTGTAAATCACATAAACTAATATTACACATTTTCCTACTTACTAAAAACACAAATTTCCTAAGAGCCTCCCCAATAGAGTTGGCTATTCTAGGTGGGGTGATTTAAGGTTGGGAACCTATTAGGACTTCCACATACTCAATCACTCCAAAGTATTAAAAAATGGATAAGAGAAAACAAGAAAATATTATAAATGATCATGAAGAATATACAAAGGTTTATCATATAATAACAATGATTATGTTGATTTAATTATCATAACTATACTCCAATAGTTGTCATCAACTCCCTAACTAATATCAAAGCATTTAAACAAGTTTGAGTATATATTTCAAATTACAAGAGTAAAAGAAATATTACCAAGTTAGTTAAGTTTTTATTCAACGTACATTAGCCCAACAAGTTGTAAAAGACATGAATTGACCAAATGGCTTATTTCAAAATCAGTTTAGGCCCATTACTAAACCAAATCATTGGGCTTGAATTTAAAAACTAAAATCTACATTCTAATAAAAGGAAGAGGCATATTTCATACCTCTGCTCTCAAGGAGCAGCGAGAGGGAGGAAGAACTCGGGCGGAGGTCGAAGCTCCGTCATGGACATGGTGCACCGGCGATGGAGTGGTGGCAGCGGTGTAGCAAAGCGGCTCCGGCGAGGCTCCAACTACGGTACGAAGCAAGGGGGAGGTGGAGTGAGAGAAGCATAGCAACAAGCAACGAGGGAGATGAGAGAGCTTAGGGTTGCAGCGACGGTCGTCGGAGCTCCAGCAAACGGTGGTGCGGTAGAAGGTGTGTGACGCAGCAGTAGGGTGGTGCGCTGGCGGCAGCACTAGGGGCAGCAATGGGTGGCGCCAAGAATGGAGGAAAGCAAGGAGAATAATGAGAGAGTGGAAGAAAGAAATGGGCTGGGGTTGCAGCGACGGATCGTCGGTGAAGCTTCGGTGGTGGGAGGAAGGCGGTATTGGCAGTGGAGGTGGTGGTGCACAACGGTGGTGGTGATACACAGTGGTAGTGCCGAGAATGAAGGAAAGCAAGGAAGGGAACTTTGTTTATTTTGATAGTTTCTTTCTCCCCCCCTTTGGATTATTGAAGTCATGGGTATTTATAGGCGTGTCTCAATACTTAAGGCTTAAGCAAACTTAAGATCTAAGGAAAGGAGAGGGGACTTAACCTAGGGAAGTAGAAAACTTAATGATGAAGAAAACTTAGGGAAGAAGAAAACTTAATGAAGATGGAAGAAGGAAGAAAAGGGCTTGGGTTTGGGGGATTTTTGTTTCTTTACTTTTTTTGTTATTTTTCTTTTCGTTTTACAAAAATTAACCTTTGACCCGAAGTCAAATAAGAAAAATATTAAAACTGTAAACTACGTCTGACAAGGTCATTATGTAACTTAATAAAGTGATATTAACATTCATTCTCAAGCTGATATTGGCGATCATCACCAATATGTATTTTTGTATTCGAAATTTTCCTTTTTATTGATTAATAATAAAAAAAGGGTTCAAAATTTGGTGTCTACTGCTACACGTCGCGACCATATGTCTGAAGTATCGAACAATGAACACCCATAATACTCTACCCCTCCACCTGATCCAATTGTTGAACTCGAGGGCTTGTTCAAGCTATACTTGACCGACATGGTAACATCGAGCAAACTTTTTTGAGCATAATGCGCCAAAGTGCCCAGATTCCACCTGCTCCTCCTCCTCCTCCAGAGTTAGAAATGGCTTCACACTAATGGAAAAAACACCAAATGACACACAAAAAAAAAAAGATCTAATTTAACCTAAACTGAATCAGATAAGCTCAACTTATCCGTTTAAAGAAAATCCCGCATCAATTAGTAGGTTGGGCGCTATTCAAACAGGAACCCACTTATTCCCTAAGCTCAACTTATTCGGCCTTTTTCCCCACCAGATCAGTAAGAGGGCTGGGCCATCTATACTAATATATTAAAAGGTGTTCCTCGACAAGGAACTGTGCCACGTGGCACTATCCCTTAGAGTTTTGACTTCATGGACTCCACATACAGTAAAAAAACTAGATTATGCATGGTATAAGATTTGATCCCAAGACCTCAAGCTTTGTGAACCAATGTCTTAACCACTAAACCAAGTAATATTTGGTGTTATAATTTCAATGTAAATTACTAATAAATGAAATATATAAGTACCCGAGGCATAGCCCGGGCCTAAAAACTAGTTAACACTTAAAACACGAAGCTCCTCTCTCACGGGCTGGGCTGTATTAAAGCCATATTTCCTCTCCCCTCTCTCTCATTACCTCTCCTGACTCAACTAGGATCGTCTACGGTTTCCCCCCTCTTCTCTCCTCTCCTCTCTCCTCTCTCCTTCTTTCCTAACCCTCACGAACAATCACCACCCATCAGTCGTTTAATCCTCCGATCGTCTGAACCATAACTCCACCTCTCCTCTGTCCTCTCCTCTCTCATCTGTCTCTCTTCTTATCTCTCTCTCACCCACGTATCCATCCGAAATATCCTACTTTGTCGTCAACTGCACATCGCACCAACACCATCTCTGTCGCTCTCCAAAAACAAGCACCACCTTCTCGTTGTCGCTCCACATCGCACGCAGGGTAAAAAATTGGGTTTGATCTCACCGTCAACTCCACATCTCAAATATCTCTTACCTTTTTTGTCCTGCTCAATTTCTCTCTCCTCTACTCATTGTTGCTGTTTTGTGGGTTCTACAGGCGGTTCGCTGTCCAGCATAGCTAATGGTAGTGTTGTTACTGCTACTGCTCCACGATTTTGTGTTGCTGTTGTTACCTCTGTAGTTATATCCTCGGTCTTTCTCTCATGCGAATCGGGTTTGTAGTCTTGTGTTGTTTCTTCTATGGTATTGTGTCTTGGTGATTTGGTTCGCAACCACCGCTCGTGAGCCGCTACTGGGTTGCGTTGTCCTAGATTTTATTTTTTCCTATTTCTAATTTGAAGGAAACCAGTTCAAAATTCGAGCTAAATTTTTTTAAGGTATGAACTTTAATTTGTAAGTTGTCCTCTGTTCTGGTATGGGATAAGTGGGATGGGAATGAACCGGTATCTCCTTGTCACGTAAGCTGGTTTGATGACCTGCAACACATAACACATAAACTAACCTCAGGGGTTGATCCGAGGAACTCCACTCCGATGCCTAAGTAAGTAAAGGTAAAGCCGGTAGCTCGCAAGTGCAGTATAATTATGATTGTCAACGTATCTTATGAATCATATCATGGGGTATTTATAGGAGCCCGCAGTGTCCCAAGCTAGGTAAGACACTGCTCCTATTGGCTTAATACAATTCTATCTTCTCCTGATAATTATCGCTAGGCGCATATGCCTTAGCAAGATATGAGTGGATCAGATCCAGGCCCATTAGGCGTAGCCCAGACGTTTAACACCGATAAGGCACTAAATGTAGGCCGGTATGTTTATAACACTGGTATCATCAAGATACTCTTCCTGGTTCCTCAAAGATACCTTGAAGGTTTGACCATGGCAGTCTTAAGCGGTCCAACTGGATCGATATGGTACTTGGACAGCCCCCATACAACTAGCCCCCAAGCCGGTATGATTGTTGCAGTTATACTCTACTTTAATCAATTACCTAACCATCATGGGTGTTGTCAATTCTACTCAGCCCTGGGGATCTTATTGAGCCGTCATGACACACGAGGGAGCTTTGGCTTGCTGAAGACGAAACAACGCTTCGATATTTGTGCAACATATGGCCATCCCTCAGGTATCCGCTTGACATCTGGTCTTACATGATGACACTTGGCATGATCTTGGATGGGAAGTTGAAACATCTTCTCATCCGGGCCGCCGAATCGCCTATCAATTGGATTTATTTCCCTTCTTTTCCTATATTTCAAAGCTTTCTTCAACTTCGAACTCAATACTCGGGCGATTTCTCTCTAACCCCGAAATTCTTTTTTGCTCACAATTTCCTCAACTCTTGTGCAAATCCAACCAAAATAATTGTAAACTGTTCATCGTCTCTTTCTGTTTCATAATTTACCAGTTCCACAAGCTTTCCTGTCGGTTAAGTTTATATGGAACTCTGCTCCATCTCTGGGAACTGTGAAGGTGTTCGTGCACTTCCTCGCCTGAGTTCATCTTTCCAGGTACACATTCCCCATGAATTCTCCTTGTTTTCCTTCGAATTTCGATTTTAAGCATGTCTTCCTGTTCTGATTCCCAAAACATGTCTAAGAGTCCTCCCTCTATGACCGATAGCGACTTTAATTCGGGCAATTGTTCTAAATCTAGTCCCGTGATTTCGGCCAATTCACCAGTAGTAAATAGTGTACCAAAACGTAGGATAGAATTCGGGATGGACTGTAGTACTTCAGGTAGACCTGGGTCGCCATCTCAGGCTGCTGCAGATTTCGATCCGCTAGTCATCTTGCCCTTAACTACCATTAGGTATATTCAGGATAAGGTGGTCATTACAGTTCCTTCTGTCCAGTATGGCAGCATGCTTGGCCTAGCAGAAAGATCTCCAAATCAATTTCCCGATGTGGTCGGTACTTTATCGGATATGGCTGGTTCCTCTCATGTCCAGCCCCCCTTGAGGCCTCGTCCTCCAAACTGGTAGATCCTATTGAGGGTGAGGACTCAATTAGTGATGAAGAGGAGGAGAGTGATGAACCAGATGGGGAAATTTCCAACCATAACCACTTTGAGGATGACAACGCGCTTCGTGCTGAGGTAGAGATGATGGAGGAGGATAATGAGCCGGGCCTGGAGGCCAAGGATGATCCCGACTTTCCTGAGATAATTGAGGAGGATGACGATGAGGGGCTCAATGATCTCTATATGCCGGCATGTGAGGAAGGTAGTCCTTCCTTTGTACAGATTGAAAATAAATGGTGAAACGTCGCCTTGGAGAATGACTTCTATCAAAAAGGTGATGAGGTTTTTGCCTTTCCGGATCGCTACGAACTAGTCATGCCTCTTCCGGAAGCTGGGTTACTGATTGCCCCCCTCGGCATATAGCGGTCTATGCCCATCAGTTGGATTTTGGCCTTAGATTCCCATTGGACCCCCTTTATTTTCAAGGCTTGGAACATATGTTTGACCCAATTGACACCGTAAGGATGGCGCAACCTAATAGCATATGCCTGGACGGTACGCTACAAAAAATTTCTTAAAACACCGAACCTCTTCTGAAAAATCCACTAGATTAAGAAGGATGGCTCCGCCAAGGGAAAAGGGAAGGGTAAGAAGAAAAGGTCTAGGGCTGATAATAAGGTGGGCCAAGGTGGTTGGATGTCTCTGTATACCAAGGGCGGGAAGCTGATGGTGTACCCCAAGCTGACATCCTTTAAGGGTTGGCGGCCTCGATTTTTCTAGGTAAGGGTACCTTAGGATTTTCCCTTGCTCCGGCATTTTACCAAGCCTGGCCTAGAATGGAACACATTCCAAGCAAGCATATGACATGTCGGGAATTGGTGGCCTTCAAATTTTTTGACGCCTCTTCCGTGCCGGCCCCCAAGGGGCCCAAACATATTCCATTTCCAGTGACTTGGATGCCTCACGCCTCTTACATTTTGTGCAATGTGGCCTTGGGCTTTTGCTAAACGGACCCTCATGGTAAGGGTAGATCACCATTATATGTATCGTCATTATACATGTTTGCGTTTTTTTTTTTTGCTAACGTTACTTTTCCTTTGATTTTCAAGTCGGGAACATCTCATCAGGGACGCGCTTCATCTCAACCGCAATTACACTCCCATATTGAATATGCCTCCCAAGCCGGCTAAAAGATTCACCTCCATTCCCCCTAGCATCGGAGGCAGGGGAGGAAAGCAAAGCGGTGGTGGCAATGATAAGAGGCCGACATGGGTGACTCCACCTATCGGCTCGGCTAAAAAATTGACCATTGTTCCTCAAAAGAGCAAGGTTGCTGACAAGGAGATGGTTGGAGAGAAAGAACCCAAGAGACCTTCTATCCCGGCCAAACAAATGGAGGGTAAGGCTGCAGCCACTCCTCAAGTGACTACTCCGCCTCAAACCCGAGTTATGGAGGTCGGGGACTCATCGCTGCGCCCCAAAATCTACAAGCAGGAAACCCTTTCCCAAATGATTTCGGAGCTTCGCTCCTTTGCCAAGCCCAAGGCAAAGGGGTGGATTGAGGAGTTGGTGACTAGCATACTGGAGATCATCTCGAATAGGTGGTCTCGCTCGCCGGTACGGCACGACGAGAAGTTCCTACCTAGGCTCAATGTCTTAGACGATGAGTCTCTACTTCTTGACCACTCCTTGGAGGGTTGCAATCTGGGCTACCGACTACTCAAAGGCATGCAACTAAAGTTTGACATGCTGGTAGAGACCGTCCGGGCTGCAGCTACTGTGCATGCCCACCACTTGGGCATGGTGAGTAATTTTTTGTTGTAATGTATTTCCCTTTTTGTCGACCGTTTCTGATTGTTTTTCTACCTTTTTCAGTTGGGACATTCTAGTACGGAACTATGCGACCTTTACCGGTTCTTCCAGGGAGCCTACGTCAACGAAGTAGATGAACATGCCATGAGAAAGGACAAGCTCGCGGCCAAGGAGGAAGAGCTTGTGTCGGTCACCGCTCAACGGGACGAGCTGAAGTCGGCCAAGGAGGACTTATCCACTGCTCAACAGGACCGGCACTCGACCAGAGATTTGAATGAGTCTATGAAGGTGAATCTCAAGAACAAAACGGTCGAGTTGTAGAAGGTCAAAGATGAGCTTCAAGCTGCTAGGGACTTGGAACTGAGGTCGTGGCGGAATAGCTGAGGTCTATGGACTTCGTCACCCGCCTCGTCAACAGATATAATGGGGTTTGGTATGCCGCAATGCGCTATGCTAGGCATGCCATTTCGGATATCAATTGGGGTGCGGTCAAGGAGCTCACGGCGGCTAGGAGTTCGAGACGCCGGTTGAAGGTGAGACTCATGATTTCGGGGTTACGGAGGCTGATATAGCCAACGCTGACCCTCGGTTCGAGTTTGAGAAGCTTGAAGATCAGGCTCTCGAAGAAGAGGATGCCGACAATGCTGAGGTTACTGTTCTGGAAACCGTCACTGACGGTACCGTAACTGATGAGGGTGAGCCCAAAGACTCTTACGCTACAAGGGACCCGACTGTGAGGAGGTGGCCAAGGAACCTCAAGATGATATCATCGTCTGAGTCTTCTCGCGGTCCTTCCCTTATGCTTCTCCCTGTTCTTGACAGAATAGCATTGGCCGTGAATGGTCTCAAAGCTTGTCTTTCCCCATGAACTATTTTTTGTAATCAAATTTACTAGTTAGTCCCGGTATGGGAACTTTTGTAATTAGTCCTAATGTAGGAACTTTTGTAATTGGTCATGTAATGAATTGATCTTTTGTCGGTACATCGTATTTCCTTTATTACTTTTATTGTTGTCTTGATCTTTATCAACGTCAAATGATAGTACATCTTTTTTAATGGCTGATCGACGTGGGTCGTAGACCGTTAGTAGATTTATGCTTTAACTCTTGTGCCAGAAGATCCACTTAGGTCATAGACCATCAAAGATTAGATGCTGCTATGATATATGTTTCTCTTACCCGCAGATCCTCGTAGGTCATAGACAATTAAGAGCGTTAGGAATCCATTCCCTTCTTGTCAACAGATCCAAGAAGGTCATAGACCGATAAGAGGTGTAGTAGCGTTTGTGTTTCCCTTACATGGGCAGATCCACTTAGGTCATTGACCGACAATAGAGATAGTCACACGTAACCTTGGTTTCTCATGACGGCAGATCCTACTAGGTCATTGACCGTCAAGGAACTTGCGTGAGTCATATAACATAGATAAGGAGATGCTCATCTTATTTATTATAAGTGGCTCTTCCCAGATTTACAGGAATAATTGTAATATAAACAAACGATATCGCTACAATTCCGGCCACAACGCCATTTTATGAATTAGAATCGAAACTGAGAAAGCATTAAAAAAAAGTACTTTTTGAGCACGTTGGCGTTCCAACTATTCTTGAGCAGTATACCTGCCATGTCTTCCAGCCGGTAGGCTCCTGGGATAATTTCTTCCTTTACCAGATAGGGTCCTTTTCAATTAGCCATCAGCTTGCCCTCAGTATGGGCTTTTCTTGTGGCTGCAGTGCGTTTAAGGACCAGGTATCCTTTCTCTATAGGTCGGTTTCGTACTCTTTTATTATAGGCCTTGCTTATTCGATCCTTGTAAGCGGCCGATCGGAGTTCTGCTGTCAGTTTGACTTCAGGTAATAGGTCGAGATCTTCCTTGTGCAGTTTATCGTTCAGCTCTGGGTGGAAGTTCAAGATTCGCCAATTTGGCAGTCCTATTTCGACCGGTAACACTGCTTCAGCCCAAATGCCAACCTGAAAGGGGTTTCTCCTGTAGCTTCTTTCTCAGTGGTCTGTTCGACCATAGAACAACAGGGACCATATCGGCACATGCTCCTCTCAAATCGTCTATCTTCTTTTTCAAGGCGTTCAAGATCTGCTTATTAGCGGTTTCATCCTAGCCGTTACTCTACGGATGGCATACTGAAGAATATACGAATTTGATGCCGTAAGGACTGAGAAAGCTTTTGATATGACCGCAGTCAAACTAGACCCCATAGTCCATGAAGATTCCCATTGGGATGCCGAACCTTGTAATGGTATTTTGCCAAATAAACTTTTTTACCTGGTTGGTCGTGATCTCCACAGTTGGCTCTGCTTCAATACACTTCGTGAAGTAATCTATTTCTACTGTGAGGAATTTTCTTCCACCTGATATTGTTGTAAATGGTCCTATATTGTCCATCCCCCACTAAGCGAAGGGGATTGGATTCAATACTGGTTGTAGATCATTGGCCGGTTGATGGAAACTTGTCGCATTTTCACATAAGCCTGTGCGTCGGTTAACATTGTCAGCTAGTAGAAGCCGGCTCATAGGGCTTTTAGTGCCAGCGTCTTTCGCCGATATGATTCCCACACACCCCTTCGTGGATTTTCCATGATTTTTGTGGCTTCATGAGCCGTTATGCACCTTAGGAGTGGGAGTGAGAGTCCTTTCTTGTATAGCTTCCCATAAAAGATGCAATACCACGTTGCTTCTCTTTTAAAATTCTTTGCCGCCATCTTATCCTCCGGTAAGTTGTCAGTCAGTTTGTATGCCATTATTTCATCATACCACTCTTTTCCCTGACTGATCGTATTTACCTCAGATTGAGCGGCATGTATGCTCCGTTTTGTAAGTATTTCTATCATGACGCTTCACTTCGGATCGACTATACTCGAGCTTGCCAACTTGGATAAGGCATCGGCCACCATGTTCTTTGTTCTTGGGACCAGTTCTACCTCAAAACTCTAGAGTGGAGCCGTTATTTGTTTTACCCTGTTCAGGTATTTTTTCATTACCGGCTCTTTGACTTCATACGTCCCTTCTATCCGACTGGCTATGAGTTGAGAGTTTGTCGTCATTTTCACCTTCTTGGTCCCTGCCGCGATGCTCAAATTGATCCCGGCAATAGTTGCCTCGTACTCCGCTTCATTGTTGGACGCCTTGAACCCAAAGCGGACGGCATACTCGAAGGTATCCCCCTCTGGAGATATCATGACCACCCCGGCCCTAGCTCCCGTTTCGGCTGCAGAGCCATCTATTGAAATTTTCCAGGTCCCAGCAGGTTCTTCGGTATCTTCGTATGTTGCTTCCATTACGAAATCGGCCAATGCATGTGCCTTGATGGCGGTGCGTGGCCGGTATTCTATGTCAAACTCAGATAATTTTCGTTTTAGCTCATGTTGATTTTTTAAAAGTTACCGTTATCCAGTCTTTCGTTGTTTGCTTAGTTGAAGGATGTACCCTCTTAGATTTCACAAAAACACTTAACCGATGCGGTCGAGCTGGAAACCGGATCGGTTAAGTTCACTTACTGCTCTGGTTTTCAGCTGCAAACCGGATTAGTTACATGTTAACTGATCCAGTTGTGAACCGGATCAGTTGAGTTTTCAATACTGCTCCGCCTATATCCGTTCTGGGCCATTTCCAAATCAGTTGAGCCTTTTTTCACCGGATTCGTTAGGGTTTTTTCTACTAGTGTCACCTTTCATCTTAAGCCTATAAACAATGAAAAAAAAACGCCCACTAAGCTCGAGAAGGAAGTAGTCAAGCTCGAGGAGGAAGTAGTTAGACATGACAAAGACTAAACTGTGGATGGCATTCATTAGTTAACACTTTTCCCAAAGGCACGGCTACCTCATGGTTTTAAAATGCCTAATTTTACAAAGTTTGATAGGACTGGTGGCTCAACCAACTTTTTGAAGATGTATGTAGGTGGATGCGTCCCTAGGGAGTGGAAGAATCTTTGATGGCTCAGCTCTTCCAACAATATTTAGATGGTGTTGCAACACATTGGTTCCTCAATCTTTAGAACACGAATAAATCCACTTAATTTGAGATAGGTAGAGAATTCTCAAACCAGTGCAAATATAATGAAGAGATTGATGTGACTAGAAGGGATTTAGAGACCACCTCTCAGTATCCTAATGAGACCTTTTCTTCATTCATCACTCAATGAAGAAACAAAGCCTCTAAAATAATGAGTAGGCCTAATGAGGAGGACCAGCTGCAAATGGTGGTGAAGAATCTCCTTCCTGTTTATTATAAATACATTGCTTACCTATATTTTTCAACCTTCAAAGCTCTAATTGCTATAGGAACTCTGGTTGAGGATGCTGTAAAAAGGGGAGACATAGAAAAGGATGATCCTACTGGTGGCACTATATATAATACGAAGTTTGGGAACAACAAAAAGACCCCAAACAATGATTCAGCAGCTCCTACAAACAACCAATGTAATCCATGTCATTAGCACATCTTCAGCATTCCAGTTACGTCAACAAAGAAACTTCGCCCCCTTAAACATGACTTAACCCTTCTCCAAGCTAAAAAAAGGCAACTCTCATTCAACCATTGAATCCACGCCCACCTCCTCAAAGTCCTCGCCCTTGTTATGATCCTAACCAAAACTGTGAATACCACAAAATCCTGTGGCACAATACTGAAAACTGCATAGCTCGTAAACATCATATTCAGAATCTCGTGGATGACGAAAATATCTCTCTGGGATCCACCTCCAGTAAATCAAACTATTCTCAACCTAACATCACAAAAAACCCACTTCCTAATCATAAACCCTCATTTACCGTTAATGTTATTTCTGCTTCTTCTGACCAGTGCAATCCAGTCCAATTGATCCACACGACAATTCATCGGATGTTGAAATGCCAATATTTGCAGGTTACAAGTATCTGGTTTATTACTATTCCACTTAAGAAAGGGTTAGAATGAGGCCTTGCAAGGACCTCAATTTCACTCTCAACAATGATCCATTCTCAAATACGTGTGTAACCTTAGCTTATGATGGTGTTTTCTTCATTATGGACTCAGATGCCGATGAAGAAGCTTCCTCGGTCTAGACAGTTGTAGAAAAAAGCACTGGGGGTCATTTCACCATTCGAAATACGTACTAATGTCCTATCTGCCTCGATTATCTTAGTGATGAGGACTACGTGGATATATCTCATTTAACCACAGCAGGTCACCATATTAAACCATCTCATTTGGAGGATGAGAATCCATTGGAGGTATTAAGAAGAAAAGAAAGGGAAACGAGCCTATGACAGAAGATAGAAACAAAGAAGATGATGCTATCAAACGCATGAAGGAAGTAAATGCTAATGTTTCCATTTGGAAATTACTAATGCATTCCCAGCCTCATAAGGTCGTTGCTCTAAAACATCTCAATGAAGCCTCAACAAGCTCTTCCATAACAGCTGATCAGATGGTGGGACTCATCTACGGCATTAATCGAACCCTCATGTTCACGGACAATGATCTTCTCGAGAATATCAATCATAATACTACCTCCGTCCCAGAATAGTCTGAACACTTTCCTTTTATGTTTGTCCCAAATTATTTTGAACACTTCCATTCTTGACATGGTCCCACCATTAATATATTATTTCTTTTACATAATTTTGGCCCACACTCTACCTTTTATCAATAAAAAGTTACTCAACTTTCTCTCTCCTCTTATAAAAAATACCCCACCAACTCCTATCACATCTACTTTTTAAATAAAATAATAATTAATAACCACAACACAGCTTATCACCTTAAACTACGTGTCCCAACAAATGTTCAGATCTTTCTGGGACAGAGGGAGTAATTCACTGCACACACATCACTATCACTAGTGGAAAAAAGCCCATCAGATCCGTTAATCATTAACCGATCTAGTTTTGATGGAAAACCAGATCTGTTAATCAGATTAACCGATCCGGTTGTCCATCAAAACCGAATCAGTTAAGTGAAAGTTTGATTTTTTTTTTTAAAATCAAATTTACACTAACTGATCCGGTTTTCAGTAAGAACCGGATCAGCTAGTGTAAATCTAAAATAATAAAAAAAAGGCTAGCAGCTAGCAGTAAGCAGCAGCACCTGCTGCCACATGCTGCCGGCTCCACAAGCTACCACCTGTAATGTAATTATAATTCATAAATTATTCATAAAATATACATAATAAAATTTCTCACATAGCAGCCAAAGTACCAATAACCAAACATTTGGATTTGAAATGTACCCCTTCCCACCATTATTCAATTGACAACACTAATCAAGTATTTGAATTTACACAAACAAGTTTCTTCCTATATAAATCACAAGGCTAACACTGATTATCTACCGCCACCTTAACTCCATGTTCCATGACAAATAAGATGGATTGCCAAATCATCTGCACAAACAAACCAATGTCTAAGAAAATCATTTAAAGGAAACTAAACAAAATATTATGATGCTCATTATGTAGACAGAGCAAAAACTTCAGCATTTTTCTTGCTAACACAGAGATGTAGAGGTGATGAAACAATATCTTTAATCCTAATCAATATTAACGCCAGACTCGTTTCTCTCCTTAAAACAGAGGGTAAGACAAGCGACCAGTTTGATATCATTATCACCTTTTGATTCTAATAATCAACCCATTACAGCAGTCAAAACAAACAAATTATCAAGAAGAAAACTACTCATGCTATTGTTCTAGTACATATTTACTTTTGCATTATATTCTTCCTAGCTATTGTTAGATTACTTAAGAAATGAATGCTTGCTTTTGACAGGTATGTGGAACTTATAGTTTATTATGGCTATGAACATATATAAATAAGTCACACCAGTTGAAAGTATTTCAAATGATTTCTACAAGTTATAACAAAGAAATGCTAGCATTAAACACAGAACAAGATCCTATTTGAAAACTCATGATCCGACCAATGCTATATCTGCCTAGAAACTGAGATCCTTTAAAATTGCATAATCATGAGATCAGGTGTCAACAATGCTTGGACCAACCAAATTGGATATGGTTTGGCTATTCAATTGAGTGATTGACCATGCAAGTAATGAGAGATGCCTATGATGTGTTAAAGAAAATACAAGTTCATGCAGAGCACTTAATGTTGTGATATATTTGATAAACATGCTTCATAAAATATGTAACACAATATATGGTTTCATGTTAAAGGATGTAAAATGTAAATTCTGTATTTGACTTACAGGAAGCACCACCAAAGTAAACCTTTGGCATCACAAATCATATGAAAGGCTACCTAGTACCTCCGCTTATTTTTCGAGACCATATGACGCGCTTTAACCTGCACATCATTTACTGCACTGCGAGATGAGTCAACTAACCCTTTTGTTAATGAATCAAAAACTCCAGTTCGACCAGCTAATGTATCTGTTGCATCGTCTCTATCAGCTACAGGAGTTGATGCAGATAAACGCAATCCAAGCCCACTTGTTAAACGTGCAAAGGTTGACCTTGCACCACTTCCAGTCTGTGATTCTCCTGTCCCTGAAGCCTGAGGTGTTTTCAGGTTTTTGGCATCATAGTTCATACCAGAGGCAGATACTGATACTGATAATGAGAGATCTGCATAATTGCCTTGTCCACCGATGCCTGGAGCAGGAGCAGGAGCAGGCTTAGAAGGTTTAAAATCTGAATTTTTTTTCCTGTGGAGGTGATGAGGAATCTGCAGTTTCCATGTTTCCTGCAAGGCAAAGCATGAAATAAATGTAAGCAATCTTAGCTCCATTTCAAATGGGCAAATAATCTCTATAGTAAAAGCCCAGATGCAAGCAGTGATAAGAGAGATCTAACAATTACACCACCTGAGAAAGGTAAACGAGTGAAAATAATCCAATCCAAAGAGAGATGACTGCAACAGTTAGCTAAAGACCAATTCAAACACATGAAGAGAAGCAATATGATGTTCACTAAGAGGGAAAAAATCAAAGGATGCAAGAATTGCTCCAATAACATTTTTTCTTTTCAAAAAAAGTAAACCACAGGTCAATGGTCAACCCTTTTTTGCTGTTTGATATGAAAAGTAGTTTTAAAAAATCCAACCAAACAGGCAAACACGGATACAAAATGGCACCAATCACTTAGATTAAGTTTGCTCATATGGTAAAAAGACGCTTCAGCTCCAAGTGCACCAACTCAACCAGTTCATGTGAAGAGCGTCGTTTCAAAACTCCTGATTTCGTAGCTAGAGTAGCTTCTTAGTATGTTCGCCATATAAGTGAAACTTTCAGCAAATTTGAAGGACAATGTTGATGCTTGGTCATATAACCAAAAAACTTACAGGAGCACCTAGGTCCCGATGCTCTAAATAAAAATGATTTTCCTATTTAGCCAATTGCCATGTTGGAACAATTGGGTATCCACAGTGAAAAGAACAATAAACAAAAGATCACCTTAGAATTAGGAGAGAAGAAGAGAGGGGCGACACCCCTAAAAAATTTAAATGTATACTTCGGACATCATACTTCCAGGTAGCATATATGAGCCTGACTTAGAAATAAGATATCAATAACCATAGAAGTCCCTTGTAGCTTGCATCTCAGATCCAACCAGTACACCACTAATATTTGCCAATGCATTCTTCTCTAGTTCCTAAAATGAAAAGAATCTACGTTTCACAATTGAGTTTCTCCGTTTTGACTTTATGGTATCCACCTTCCACTATCCCTAGAATAAATTCCAGACTCCAGAATTCACTCAATAACAACCCTGATCTTTTGCTACAAAGTTGAAATAACTAGTAAGTACTTCTAGTCACACCAGTTATACTTTCCATGATGGAAACCTCAATCATGAAATGATGCCTTCCTACATCGCCCGAGTGAACTGAGATAAAGAACCCCAACAAAGCATTGATTTGGGCCACTCAAAATACAAAGAAGAATGTTGGCAATGAACGCCATACCAATAGAAAATATCCAATAGAAATAATCATTTCGTAAATCAAATGACCAAGTCCAAGTGAAAATCACACTCTAGAAACCCTAAAATCTACCGTCAATAACCCCTCATAAAACATATAACTAGCAAATTTAGCTTTTAAGAAGAAGAAAAAAAGTCCTCAAAGTGTTAAGAAACACCAGCAACAAACCAAAACCATCCTAAATTGGAATTCTAGGGCAATACAGCAGCAAAATCACGAGATTAGTTGAATCGCAAAATCACGACATTAGTTGAATAGCAAAATCACGACATTAGTTGAATAGCAGTCACAAAATGACATAATCACAGTCATAGTTCTAAGGACATACTATCATATCATAAAAATCAATTCAAGTACCCTAATTCCATTAATTCGAAAAAATCAAAAACATTGCAAAACTGAACATTCTTCAAATTCGAAGTACTAATAATATCAGTATAAACTCTAAGAAATTAAGATCAAAAAATGCCTCCAATAAAGAAATCAGTAAATTAATCAGTTCATGATTACTCAAACATGAAACATAAACCCTAGAATTCGATTCTCACACTACAAAAACTTACAAATCAAGAAATTAGAGAAGAAGAGAGAGAAAATTGTACGATAGTCAAATCAAGAATGCATCGAAGCAGCGGAGCGATTCCATTCAACCTCTTCATCAAGCAATTTGTTCATCCTGGTGAAAATACAAAATACCCAATTTAATTAGACTTATAAACCTCAAAAGTTATAAAAATTCCAACAATAAAGCGAGATACAAAAACCAAATTGAAACCGCATCAGAGATCTGATCAGCTGACAATTGTTGTTGGTGGTGGTGAGGGCGCAAGCGCCAGACATTGCGTAGGAGATCTAATTGGCGTTCGTGAGGGGAGCAAGCAAATCTGGTTGGCGTTTGTGAGGGGAGTGGTAAGGTGGTGGCGTTCGTGAGACGTGAGAGGTGAAAGGTGAGAGGAGGGAGCTTAGGGCTTGAGGTTTAGAGAAAGGAGTAGAGAGTAGGGATGTGCAAAATCAGATATCCAAAATTTCGGATCGCCAAAAATCCGATCTGAATCCGATCCGAATATTTCGAATATCCGGAGATTTCGGAACGGATCGGATCTGATATCCGATTTGGATATCCGAATATACAAAAAACTGATCCTTAACTTTATTTTCATTTGATTCGAAGCCACTGACGCATTAGTCATAATCATATGGCAAGTGCTACTGTCACTTTGCTAGTGCTGGCAGGAGGCAGCCCATATGGGCCTATGGCCCTTTGATATATTACATACATAATGTCATAATGATAAATGATAATATTATATAGTAGTTTCAAGTTTGCAGCCTATTTGGATATATTTTGTGTAAAAAAAAAATTCGGGTTTTCGGATATCCGAAATAAAAAAATCTGATCCGTATATCCGATCAGAAAATCCGATAATTTTTTTGGAAATACGATTCGAAATATCCGAAAACCAAAAACCGGATCGGATATCCAAATTTCGGATCAGATCAACGGATAATCGGATCGGATCATTCGGATCTGATCTTTTTGCACACCCCTAGTAGAGAGCGTGGTATGGGTCTTTGCATATATCCCTCCTTTGGGCCCTATTAAGAGGCACTTTTTTTTGGGCTGGATCAGCTATTGATGCGGGCCATGACCAAAACCGCATCAGTATAGATCAACCGATCTGGTTTTTTACAAACCGGATCAGTTTTCTTGTGTCATTTAACGTTTTTTCACTAGTGTATACACTGCAATGGATAGCAAAATACCTAGGGTATTGAACGACAATGGCTTTGAGATAAATGTTTACCCTCTGCGTGTGCTAACAAGACTTGGGTATTCGAAAGAAGATCTGGTACCATCATCCAACCATGTGGTCAGAGCATATGATAATGCCAAGAGAGAAGTACTGGGTCTAATTAGCCTCCTCACTGAGTTTAGTATTGTGGCAAGGACGGTAGAGTTTGTGTTCATTGACATTCAAGCGTGTTTCAACCTCCTATTATGAAGGCCTTGGTTACATTGAAACAGAGCAGTAGCCTCTACTCTACATCAGAAAGTAAAGCTCCTTACTGATCAGGGTTCTGTGACCATTTCTGGTGATCCATAAATTATGACTGTCTCCACAACTGGGAAATCTGTGCAACATCTCAACAAAGTAGAAGGCACTAGATTGGATGGCTACACCATCCACTATATTCAAACAGGGCCTGCAAATTCATGGATGAATGTTACCCCAACAACCACACCAGATGTCAGTGATGTAGAAACAGAACTAGAATATGACCCAAGCGAGGATGATGAGGAAGAAGTAGAGCTCCAAGCGTCGGCACACATAACATATCATATGAAGAACCAGAAAAAATTTCTGGATTGGTAATTCCGCGGAAACGAAAGACGAAGTCAATAACTATGATAGTGATTCAAACAAAAGATGTAGGGCTGATGAAACCTAGACTTTAATGTGGTATGCCTTACCCGAAAGGTTCACACTGAGTCACTGATTCTTTTCCCTGGATATCAACATGAAGATCACTATCGCGACTTACCACAGTTCAGAAGATTTGATGGAACTAGTAATCCTTTTCTCCATTTGGTTTGTTTTGTAAATTCATTGCACCCTTGGGGCATACCAGAAGCAGATTATCCTATTATGTTTGATAGAAGTTTAGAAGAGTCGGCTTTGGAATGGTACTATTCTTTGGATCAGGTGGATAAAGCTAATTGGGAAAATGCTAGTTAGGCTTTGTAAATAGACTGACATCAAGAAGTTGAAGTTGGTCACTTTGAAACAAAGCACCATAGAAACATTCTCGCACTATTGTTCGAGCTGCACTCATATACGTAGACAGCTTCGTTTCCCTATTATTGATCGGGAATTCATGCTTATATTGCTACACAACCTGAATGATTTCTACTATCGTCATATGATTGCTATCAAATACACTTGCCTCAGCCACATGGAGAAACAATGTCATATGAGTCTTTGTTGAAATAGATGAACCATTAAGTGTAGTATGTGATCGACTTCAGAGCCAAGGCATCATCCAAGTCTCAGCATACGTGTACTGTTTGCCTCTTCCTGGGACATACATGAGCAAGCATTGCATTTATTAGCGCCAATATGGATACGACACTGATCGGTGCCATGATCTTTACTACAAAGTTCTAAGAGTCATTGCTCGAGGTATCATTCTTTCATTCCACAAAGGGGTACCTGTGAAGAAGGTACAGTCGCATCCTCAACAATAGTCCCAAGTTAACATCTTCCGCAAACTGGCTGATCAAGGTTAGATTCGCCCGCTCCCTCAACGCTCAGGGGCAAATTATGTGGGTCTGAATCTCCACTAATACTTCCATTATCATCAGTTGCATGGTCATGACACGAATCAATGTCATGCCCTCAGTTACTGCATCAAGCAGATTACCAACATAACTCTCGTCTACCGCAAGGCTACTTAGTTGTCTCATGCCTATCCTTTGCCGGAGGGGAGGATCTTTAGTACACGTCATGTAAGGGGCTAGCCCATCACAAAAAGAGATGTAAAAATATATATTTCAGTACACTAGTATCAGAGAACTACGTGCAGCTTGAATCCCTATCATCACGTACACTTGCACTGTGAGATCACTCAACCTATGTAACATATGGGGTATCTAGGTAGCTCAATATGAGTGCAATTGCTTTATTAAATTATAATAAATGTTTGGTTTATGTATGACGAACTACGTTGAGTCTGATTCCCTATGAAATGCACATTGATTGAGTTAAGATATGTGTAATACCCCATGTTTTTACTCCTAATATTTTATCGCGTTTAATTATCTTATATCTGACTATCTTCAAGGGTTCCTTCTCCTCCAAGTCACACACAAGGCATAACTTATCAAAGTCCATAGTGTTCTAATGCACACTAAGCGTGTCTTGGCTCAAATTTGTGAGCTTTAAATAGTGTTTTTGCTCGAAATCACTCGGCAAAAACTTCTTCTTTAGCTTCTCCTTCAACTTCATCCAACTACTAAGCTTCTCCTTGCCCTTCCTAGCACGCTTAGCCTTCAAATTCTCCAACCATGTCCCAGCATATTTTGTGAGCCTAATTGAAGCAATCTTGAACCGCCTTTGATCGTCAAATCCCCTATAGTCATATACCTTCTCTAATTGTCGAATCCACTCCAACAACTCCTCAAGACTAGAACCACCACTATTGTCATCTAGCTTCAAGCCACGTTCATCATTATAACTAGGTTTGTTAGCCCTACCTCCACGCTCCTCATCCTTATCATCCAAATGTGCCCAGCCCCAATATCATCGGCACTATTTTTGTCAAGTTTCTTGGTTAAGAATGAAGTTATGGCATCCATCCTAGTCTCCAATCTTCCTATATTGTTAGTAGTTTCATTATGTTGCAATTGAAAATCAAAGTGCAACTTAGTTAGTTCTGCCATGGCCTTTGCGAGTTTCTCTATCTCTGCCTCCATGTCACCACTTCTTGCACTCAAGATGATGCCCTCAACACGGCCTACTCACCTAATGATTGAATCTCAAAAAAGAAAGATTGAATCTTTATGATTTCTTGCCACCAATCCTACCTAGAAAGGAAGAATTCCTTCTATTCTCACCCTCCTAAAAAATCTAATACCACTTGAATGATTACCAAGCCAAGAAAGCTGAATAACCACTTAGAAAAGCCAATCTTGAACTTCTTGATTTCAAGATTCACTCACACTCGAACAAAAACCAAACGAAACGATATTTCTTAGTTTATAGATCACTCTTGAACTTCAAACAAGAATCTAAGCACTCTTAAAAACACTCCTAGATTCAAGATTCCTAACACTAAACACTAAACAATCCTAAATAGTATTTAATGGTTCGAATAAAGTTTAAGCGATGAGCATAAACAATAATCAATAAGTGCATGAATAACAAACTCTGAGTAATTCTCATTAAACATGACAAAAAACCTTATATGGTATTTACAAGAGTCCTAAATAAACTTGAATTAGAAATAAACAAGATAACAACAATAAAGAAAGTATAAACGTGCCTTCTATGCTTGCACGCCAAGATAGGAACAACAACGCCCCTATGCTTGGGCGGCAAGCCTACTCACACTAACTCCTACCTTTCTCCTTGCTAAACAAGAGTCCTAATGGTGAATAAAGTAAGAAAACCTCTTCCAAGTAGAACAGTAATAACTTACAAGCAAAAAAGTACTAGCACCATTAAAACACTACACATACACAAGCTTCCTAACAGAACTAGGAAATCATGTGTTTAACAAGTCCTAATGAGCTTAGGACTCATTTCTTCGAGCCTTTCACTCGTCTTCATCCCCAAGACAAGTCACCATATCCACTAAAGCTTGATTCTTTACCATGAGCTTGTACCCCATATGTTCTATAACCAATGAAATTGGTTCTTCAATGACAAGTGCTTTTGCATCCGCATCAGGGTTTTAAGTCATCGAGGCCCGCTAAAAGTTAAGACCCCCTAAAGTTGGACCTACACAGGTTAATCAATAGTTCAAACCTTTTAAAAATTATCGCCCAAAGTTCATACCTTTATTGTCAATTTTTCCAAAATCGAAAGTGGGCAAGGTATGGTTGGAGGATGGTTACTCTTTTGACCTGATATGGTCGGCTACGCCTCATAACGAACCTTGGGGGTAGTATTGCTGGGCTCCATAAGGAACCTTGGAGGCAGCATTCGTCCAAATCCTGTACTTGCCACTGATTTGTTTCAGAGAATGAGCTATGCCAGCGTCATAACGTAAAGAAATGATTTGATAAATAAAATGTTTATAAAGGGCTGAAGTAAAGGTTACGAGTTTTCCACTCATTTTGGAACTTTTTTTGTTTTGTATTTCTTCCCTGAATTTGCAGGTTTGGTATTAAGAGCTCGGAATGGAAGTGGAGCAAGATCAAGATGTCATTGTGGATTAAGGATTGAGTTTATATTTTAGATAGCTGATTCGAGAATGGTTATGGATAATTTGTTGTATATTTTGGGAATTTTAGCCAAGTTATTGGTGTAATTAAGGATATTTTTCCGCTGCAAGTTTATCAAATTAAGAGCTAAATTCTAGTTTATGGGTGTTGAGTGTGTTTCATTAACAGCTCAGAAGAGCAGGCTGTTACAAGATGGTATCAGAGCTTGTTTATTTTTGGATACGTTGTGATCTCCATATCATAGCGTAGGGGTTGAAATTAGGTTTAAAGGATTGGCAAAAGTGTTAGGTATAAATGAATCAAGTCGTTTGAGTGTTTGTGCTTATGCGTGTGTTATATGGATCCATTTATATGCATAGGTATTACTTGTTTGTATATTTGCAAATGTGTATAATGTTATCTTGTTATGACTTGCTTGTTTGTGATATTATTTACTTAGAGTGTTTATTTCAAGAAAACTTTTATGTTTTGCTTGATTAAATGAATTTCAAACGACATCTCTGCAAATGAGATGATTGGAATCCAATGCCAACAAGTTTGCCTCGTTTGTTTTCTTTGCTCCTTGATTTCGCGAGTCAAGTAGAAGTAGAGATACAAAAGATGATGGTAGAATGGAGGCTGGACGCCTAATGTCTTGCGAGCTTGAGATTTTGGTTTTATTAAAATAATTGTTTGCAAGTTTGGAGGACGAAACTTTTGATAAGGGCAGTAATATGTAACAGGCTTATTTTTAAGAGCGTTTATTAAAAGCTAATTATAATTATTAAGTTAATTATGTTTCGAATACTCTTATTTTATTTGGGTTAAGAGTATGAATATTTAATTTATCGTGTTTGTAATATATTTATTTATTTAATTTTATGAAGTTATTATTATTAATATTACTATATATTTTGAATTTGAAGCATTTAAAATTTAGTTGGGTGGTATTTAGCCAAAATGGGAAACAATGTCTGTTTCCATTTTCATTCTTATCCGTTTGGTTTATCCCCCCCCCTCTCCCTCTTGTCGGTTGTTTTAGAAACCATAAACCCATTTAATCTTTCTCTCTCGTGAAAACCCCAAATACCCCAAACCCCAAAAATCAAATCCTCGTGAAACCCTTCCGTCTCTCTCGCTCACCTCCGCTGTCGCCTCGCCGGCGTCCCCGAAGCTCGCCGGAGCTTCCTTCCCCCCTGCTACTAGCCGGATTTGTGCCTTCGGCACGCATTTTCTCTCTCTTCATTTGTCTTGTTGCTGGTCTTGTTCTTCCTCCTCTGTTCGTGTTGTTACCATGTCGTGGTTGTTGCTGCGCTACTAGCTGTCAACGTTGCTGTCACTGAGGGCAATCGCTTCTCTCTTTCTTCTTCTTGCCGTGTTGCTACTATTGTTGTGGTTGACGGTGCTGCCGCTAGTTTGTTCTCCCCATCCCCTGTTCTTGTTCGCTGATGGTGGTGGTTGGTTTTGCCGCCACGGTGCTGCCATTGTTGTTACTGATTTGGTGCGTGCCCTCTTCTTTATTTTGTGAATATATTCCTAGTTGGTGTTAATAAATGTTTAATTAGTTTAATTTTGTTTCTAATTATCTTATGAATAGGTCTTTTATGAGATGAATAAGTTTCTTAGCTAGGTTTGGTGGTGGTTGTTAATTTGTTGGGTTAAGTATTATGAATGCAAGATAGAAATCAGTTTCTTGGGTTTCTTTATGAGCTAAGTTAGTTTTTTCTTCTCTTTATATTGTTAGTAGCCAAATTATGTTCTTGGTGTAAGTAAGGCTGTGAGCTAAGTTTGGTTCGTTTGATTAAATAATTTAGAATTATGTATTATGATTTCAGGATCAAGGAATTGGGATGATAAAGGTCGATAATTTCTAAATTGGGAATTGGTTATGGTTCTATTTTCTAGTTTAGATTAGTTAAGATTGGTTATTGATTATTGTTATTGTTGTGAGGTAAATTATTGGAGAATGATTATGAAGTTGAGTCTCATTTGGAGATCAAGATTAATGAAGGAGATTGTATTATATTAAGGAATTGGATTGCGTTCCAGGTAACTTTTATGTTCAGTAAAATGTAGTACTTATGCCCTCATGTGCGGATCTGTGTGTTATATTTTCGTATATAAGTTCGTATTATGGCCATAGTTATGAATGTGTTGATTGTGGAAATGTCATTGATTAATTATGAATATGCAATTGTTTTGCTGGCTTAGTTTATGAACTAAAAATAGAAAGTGGGCAAGGTATGGGTGGAGGATGGTTACTCTTTTGACCTGATATGGTCGGCTACGCCTCATAACGAACCTTGGGGGTAGTATTGTTGGGCTTCATAACGAACCTTGAAGGCAGCGTTCGTCCAAATCCTGTACTTGCCACTGATTTGTTTAAGAGAATGAGCTATGCCAGCGTCATAACGTAAAGAAATGATTTGATAAATGAAATGTTTATAACGGGCTGAAATAAAGGTTACGAATTTTCCACTCATTTTGGAATTTTGTGTATTTTGTATTTCTTCCCTGAATTTGCAGGTTTGGTATTAAGAGCTTGGAATTGGAAGTGGAGCAAGATCAAGATGTCATTGTGGATTAAGGATTGAGTTTGTATTTTAGATAGCTGATTCGAGAATGGTTATTGATAATTTGTTGTATATTTTGGGAATTTTAGTCAAGTTATTGGTGTAATTAAGGATATTTTTCCGCTACGAGTTTATCTAATTAAGATTTAAATTCTACTTTATGGTTGTTGAGTGTGTTTCATTAGCAGCTCGGAAGAGCGGGCTGTTATAAATATGGAGGAAAAATATTTCCTCCTAGCAGGATGAAGCTTCGTGGTAATAGACCACAACTGCCAAAACTTCACCACTTTACATAGAAGTTTTTCTAAGTGTCATTGATCTAATATTACAAGAACTAGAACTTGGTTCATTGAGGTAAGCAAGGAATTACTTGTTTGTATGTCTTTTTTCAAATCCTGCTTACCAATTTTCTTCATTTGACATAGCAAAGTTGAAACAACTAGCTGAATTTTATCTTTCTGGATTTTCAATTGTTGAACTTTCTTTAATGGAAGATTCACTTCAAAATTTCATTGTTGATATTCAAAGTAATGAGATATTTTCAATGTTAACGAACCTTAGTGAGATTTCCATTAAAACTTGTTGAGACACAAAAGCGTGAAACACATTCAAGAGTATATCTGCTTCTAAAGTTAGTGTTACTTTGTCCTTCAGCGACATCAAGTGTTGAAAAAGCATTATCAGGAATAACTAAAATAAAAAAGTAAACAGCATAGTACTATGAAATCAATTACTCAATTATTGTTTGGTTTCTTATTTAGAGAATGATTTATTTTTGAAAATAAGCATTAATGATCTTGTAGCACAACCCCAAAATGTGAAAATTCGACGAGAACAAATTTAATAGTTTATTTGAAAGAAATTTTATATTGTGATTTAAGCAATATAAATTTTTGTAGCTAATTTTTTTAGATTTTTTTTTAAAATTCTCCTACACTACTGGATTGATTATCTCGGTGCCACCCTAATATTTCCTGAATCCGCCCCTGTTAGCGTGCTAGACACTTTAGGAATGGAGGTGGGAAGTGAGAGTAAAGGGATCCCCTCTTCCATAATGCCTCTAACTTTGAGATTGAAAGATTCTCTCATTTCCACTACACTAGTCTTAGCTTCGTAATTTATCTTGTTAATGTAAGAACTAGAACCCGGTTCAATGAGGTAAGCAAGGAATTACTTGTTTGTATGTCTTCTTTCCAATACTACTAACTAATTTTCTTCATTTGACATAGCAAAGTTGAAACAACTAGCTGAATTTTATCCTTCTGAATTTTCAATTGTTGAACTTTCTTTTATGCAAGATTCACTTCAAAATTTCATTGTTGATATTCAAAGTAAGGAGAGATTTTCAATGTTGAAGAACTTTAGTGAGATTTCCATGAAACTTGTTGAGACACAAAAGCGTGAAACACATTCAAGAGTATATCTGCTTATAAAGTTAGTGTTGCTTTGTCCTGCCGCAACTTCAAGTGTTGAAAAAACATTTTCAGGAATAACTAAAATAAAAATTAAACAGCATAGTACTATGAAATCAATTACTCAATGATTGTTTGGTTTCTTATTTAGAGAAAAATTTGTTTTTGAAAATAAGCATTAATGATCTTGTAGCACAATCCCAAAATGTGAAAATTCGACGAGAACAAATTTAATAGTTTATTTGAAAGAAATGTTATATTGTGATTTAAACAATATAAATTTGAGTTTTTTGTCAGAGACAACCTTTTAAAAACAACTTTTGCGAAAGACAACCTTTTAAATTTTTTTGGGCAACTTCAGATCTTAATGATTTTTTTTTTGTCAAAAACAACCTTGACCAGAAATCCAGCGTTGAGTCACCGGATTCCGGTGTTGACCTTAGTAAATGAATCACGTGCCCCTCATTTCCCCCCCATTTCCCTCCTTTTTCCCCCCTCTAATCATCTCACCACCACGACACCACCTTATGAAGTACCACCACCGCCTGTTCCGGGCTAATGCCCACAGCACCACCACCGCCTGCCACCTTATGAAGTAATGCGAACCACCTGCAGCACCGCGCCTCACTGCTGTCGTCGTTCCCCAGCCACTGATGCACCTGACCACCACCCTTCTGCAAGCCTCGCCTGACCTCCCTTTCGCTCGCAACTCCTATCTTCTCCCTCGTTTGCACTCACGCACTCTCTCTCACTGCAATCTTTCTATCCTTGAAGCAAGTGTTGAAAAGCACCACCCCTCTTTGTCTCCATCGTTGCACCCCCGCCGGATCCCAACCAACATCACGCCGTCCAAGCGTCAACTACCCTACTGCTACACCCAGAATTTGGGACAAATGAAATCACGTGAGGGGCACGTGATTCATTTAGTATGGTCAACACCGGAATCCGGTGAGTAAACGCCGGAATTGTGGTCAAGGTTGTTTTTGACCAAAAAAAATTCATTAAGGTCTGAAGTTGCCCAAAAAATTTTAAAAGGTTATCTTCCGCAAAAAGTTGTATTTAAAAGGTTGTCTCTGACAAAAAACTCAAATTGTGGGTAATTTTTTTTAGATTTTTTTAAAATTCTCCTACACTACTAGATCGATTATCTCGGTGCCACCCTAATATTTCCTGAATCCGCCCCTGTTAGCGGGCTAGACACTTTAGGAATGGAGGGGGGAAGGGAGGGTAAGGGGGTTCCCTCTTCCCGAATGCCGCTAACTTTGAGATTGAAAGATTCTCTCATTTCCACTAGACTAGTCTTAGCTTCGTAATTTCTCTTGTTAATGTTGTATGACTTTTTATCAATGAATAAATTATATTATTTTAAAAAATATAGCAGTGGTGTTTTGATAGTAGTATATAAGATGACCTTTGAAGCCACGTGGGAAATTAATCGGCGTAGCTACATGAAAATGGTTCTGCAAGTATATTAAATTGGAGTGGCTATCATCTATTGGTGAAAATTTGTGTGGAAAACAACATAGAAAGCAAGTTAAGAAACTAGAGAAATTCGGTGCATGCAACATCATTCACGCGAACATGTAAGCATGTCAATAATTTTCTAAGGCCACACAACGGTTATGCACTCATATACCTTGCCTTTCTCGCATGATTGAAGAAGAAATCAATTTGGGTAATTGGCTCCCACTGAAAATTTCTAGAAACGTCAATCATTCCCACCTTTTCTATGCTGATAATGTGTTCTTTCTTGGTAGGGCCTCATCCTCCAATATTATATGTATGATGTACACCCTTAGGAAATTTGGAGAAATGTCTCTTAGTCAGGAAAAGTCGAGTGTGATCTTCCCTCAAAAAACGTGTGCGGCCATTAGAAAAGATCATTGCAGACATTGCTGGTTTGAAAAGTTCAATAAGTTTTGGTACTTACTTGGGTATTACTATAAGTCCTAACCACCTCTGAAAAAGTGAAAAGTGATTACTTTGCTCTTCTTGATAAAACCAGAAGTCGTATCTAGAGCTAGCAAACCAATCTTTTAAAAATGGTTGGTTGTTGCACTCTTATTAAATAGGTTCTAAACTCTTATCTTATTTATGCCATACAAACTAATATCATACATTCTATTGTGGTGGTTAATATAGAAAAAAATTATAGGAAACTTCTTTGGAATAAAGTAAACCAATCTCATTATTTTAATCAGATTAATTGGGATATTATTTGTCAATTTATGAGTGTAGGAAGTCTGGTAATTAGAAATCTTAAACTATGGAACCTTGCCTTTATGGCCAAATTAGGTTGGAAACTTCTGAATAATCCCACAAAGCTTTGGGCTAGGATTCTTATTGATAAATATCTTCTCTCCAGTAAATTTATGAATTGTAAACCCTCCTCTAATTCTTCTCCCATAAGTAGGGATATTTTAAAAGCTCGTCCTTGTCTTCTGCAGAGTCTCATGGTCAAAATTAGTGATGGGAACTTTACTTCAGTCTGGTATCACCGTTGGGCTAGGCCAACTACTCTTGATCATGAGGTCCTTATCCCCATTCCCTCTAACCTTTCCACCTTAAAGTTACGGACCTCACTATGCATATTCATTGGTGTTTAGAATGATGTTGCTCATTTATTACTTGCCTCTTCTTGTATCACTCGAATTCTCTCCATGCTTGTCCCAAAATTTCATTGCCCTAGGCATATTATTAGATGGGCTCCCTCAACTGAAGGTATCTTCTCCATTAAAAGTGCTTATCACACCTCCTCCCCTCTACCTCCAATGAGCGTTCAACTTCTCAACTTTAATTGGAAGAAAATTAGGAAAGTTCCAGTTTCCTTCAAGTATCGAATGCTTCTTTGGAATATTTACCACTCTACCTACTGGCACCACTCTAGCTTGGCGATTAGATGAAGCAATTATCTCAAAATGGGTTCAATTTCCTGCTTTAAGATTTGCTTATTTCAATAATTTGGATAAGGATTTATTATTTTTGCTGTAAACAATTCACATGTTCTGCCAATCTATTTATGAGCATGTTCGAAGTGAGCTTTTGATATAACTTTTAATGTTTTGACTGACGTAAGTACTAATAAGGAAAAACAGGAGTTTAGTGATAGCAGTGTTCCAGTAGTGGTTGTCAAAAGCTAAAATTTATAGTTTTTGGAGGTAGTGGTGTATAAATTACATTAAAGTTGTGTTTAAGTTATGACTAATTATTTATGAATATCTACTGTCAAATTCATCTGTCCAACATAGGTTCAACACTTCCTTTTCAAGTATGGTTCAACACTCACATTTTATTATATCTCTCCTATCCTCGTTGGCCCATCACTCTATTTTGGAATAAAATTAACTCCTTTATCCTATCACATCGAATTGTTTGATGACATAACAATTTATAATCAATTAACTACTCAACAACTTATTACCTATTATTAGAGTAAATATACGTAAATATATTTTCCATTCTTAGAGTTCTGTAAATATGGTAACTAGGTTACCTTATACCTTTGTACTCTTGATATATATTATGAATAATATAGCATAGCCTCCTTAGGGGAGTATTCACTTCATCTTATATGGTATCAGGCCACTGTCGTTCTTCTCTCTGATCCTCTACTCGTCTCATCTCCTTCTCTGCCATGACTGAGGGCGACTCTCCCCCACACCCAGTCACGCATATTTATCACCCCGCCTTGAATGTAACTAACGTCAAGGCTCTCATTCCTCTTGTGCTTGATGTCGAGAAAGTTCAGTACACTCCTTGGGCCACTCTCTTCCGCAACACGGCTAAGGTCTACAATGTACTTGATCATATCGACCCTAAAATCAAGCGACCCAAAGATGTTGATGACGCTCTATGGGAGCGATTGGATGCTATTGTATGTCAATGGATGTATGGCACCATCTCTACTGATCTTCTTCTCAAGATTTTGGATGACACGTCCACCGCCATGGATGCTTGGGAACGCCTCCGTAATATCTTCCAGGATAATAAGGGCACTCGTGTAGTGCACCTTGAGAATTAGTTCGGTACTCTCCACCTTTCTCAATTCACATCGCTTGCAGATTATTGTCAGGCTATGAAAACGGTTGCTACTCAACTCGCCGCCATCGACCACCCTAATTCTGAGGAGCGGCTTATTCTACAGTTGGTGGGTAAGTTAACCTCTGATTATCGTATGGTTGCCACTTTAATTCAACAAACTTCCCCACTTCCTTCATTTGATAAAGTTTGCTCCGTGCTTGAACTTGACCGTGTTAGCCGTAAAAAATCCGAACCCACTCATTCCCCATCTGACACGGTCCTCCTTGCCGGTGAACCGCCGTCCCGACCACCCTCTCAGTCCACCTCCAGTGGTGCTAGTGATAACCGTGGCTCTAATGGAGGTAAACATCAACATGGCTATGGTAAAGGGAAGGGGAAATATAAGGGCCACAATAAGAATAATTCTGGGCAGCATTCTAATCAAGGTCGCGCGCCTACATTTCCTCAGGCCCAATCTGTGGCTTCTTATCCTTGGGCAACTCCTTGGGCCCAACCTGTGTATTACCCGCCCTATTTGGCGGGCTCCTTATTCAAGTGGTGCTCCTTATTCGGTCCAGCAGCAGACTGGAGTCTTGGGCCCAGCACCCGCGGCATCTCTACGGCCCAGCAGGCTCTCTTAGCGCCTGGCAGTTATCAACCCACTGAATTGCCCACCTTTTTCAATGCATTATCTCTTCAACCTCCGGACTCTAATTGGTATATGGATACCGGGGCTACTTCTCATCTTATGAACGATACAGGTATGACTTCTTCTAATGTCAATTGGCGTTCTTTAAATTCTCACATTTTGGTTGGTGATGGTTCTAAAATACCAGTTAAGATATCGGACACTTCTTCCTTCTCCTCTACTTCACCTACTCTTACTCTCAAAAATATTCTCTATGCTCCTAAAATTATTAAAAATCTTGTCTCTGTTAGTCAATTCACTTCTGATAATTGTGTATCTGTTGAATTTGATCCTTTTGGTTTTTCAGTAAAGGACCTCAAGACGGGGACAATTTTGACCAGGTGCAATAGTGTGGGCAATCTTTATCCCGTATCATCTCCCTCTTCTCCATCATCATCATCATCTCCATCTGTTTTTGCTGCTCTATCTTCCGAAGTGTGGCACAATCGTTTAGGTCATCCTGGAGCTCAAGTCCTTAGTTTTCTTAAGAACAATAATTTTATTCAGTGTAATAATAAGACACATTCTTGTGTTTGTCATGGATGTCAATTAGGCAAACATTGTCGTCTTCCTTTTTCTGATTCTTAAACTAAGACTTATGCTCCTTTTGATATTATTCATACAGATTTATTTACATACCCTATTAATAGTCCTTCAGGTTATCACTATTATTTGCTATTTCTTGATGACTATTCTCATTTCTTATGGGTTTTTCCTCTCAAAAATAAATCTGATGTCTTCTCTCATTTTGTTCGTTTTCATGCCTATGTTCAAACTCAATTTGGAATTTCTATTAAGCCTTTACAATGTGATAATGGTCGGGAATATGATAATGCCCCTTTCAATTTGTTTTCTCAAACCCATGGCATGATATGGCGCCGCTCTTGTCCTCATACCTCGTCCCAAAATGGCGAGGCATAGCGTATGATTCGCACCATCAATTACATTTGCCGTTCTCTCTTATTTCATGCATCTCTCCCTCCATCTTATTGGGTCGAATAATTAAACATGGCGGCCTATTTACTGAATATCCGTCCTATTCGTCTCCTTGATAATCTCACTCCTATGCACATTCTATTTAACAAAGCTCCTTCATATGATCATCTTCGAACATTTGGATGTCTTTGTTATCCTAATCTTTCTTCCACCTCTTCTCACAAAATGAGTCCTCGTTCTACTCCGTGCATATTTCTTGGTTATCCTCAAAATCATCGAGGGTATCAGTGTCTTAATCTTGCCACCAACAAAGTCATTGTCTCTCGCCATGTCATTTTTGACGAAGTTACATTCCCAAATTCCTCACATTACACTCCTAACCCTTCGGATTTTGAGTTTTTAGGTGCTGATTCCGCTCCAAATGGCTATCCCCCTCTCCTAATCTCTTCGGTAGCCTAGCCCACTTTCATTCCCCCTCCAGCGCCCACCTCTCCTCATCTTGGGCCTCCTGTCCAGCCCACTCCTACTCCAAGTCCAGCACATCTGTCTCCCACACGCGGTCCTTAGCAGCCTTCCCCCTCTTCTCCGCGTCTGGGCCCAGGTGCTCATTCCCCCCTCTGGCACCTAATGGCGCTTTACCAGGCCCATTTGCTGCGTCTGCTCCTCACGAACCCATATCTCACTCCCTCCAACCAGTCCACTCCATGCGTACTCGTGCTCAATCGGGTATTTTTAAGCCTAATTCGAAGTACGCAAGTCTTGTGCTTGTTACTTCTTCAGTCCCCTCGATTTCCCCCCTTCCTAAATCTCATTTGCGTGCTCTTGATGATCCTAACTGATATAATTCCATGTGTGATGAATATAATGCCATGATTGACACTCATATTTGGGATTTAGTTCCCCGTCCTACTAATGCCAATGTTGTTCGTTGTTTATGGGCTTTTGCTCACAAAGAAAAATCTGATTGTACCTTTGAGAGACATAAATCCCGTTTGGTGGCTAATGGTAAGAGTCAGGAGGTTGGGGTTGATTGTGGTGAGACTTTCAGTCCTGTTGTGCGCCCTATTACCATTCGCACTGTTCTGAGTTTGGCGGTTTCTCGCCAGTGGTCTATTCATCAGCTTGACGTGAAGAATGCATTTCTTCATGGTGATCTTCAGGAAACTGTTTATATGCATCAGCCTCCCGGGTTTGTTCATCCAGACAAACCTAAGCATGTCTGTCTTCTTCGGAAATCTCTTTATGGCCTTAAACAAGCTCCAAGAGCTTGGTATCAGCGGTTTGCAACTTATATCATTTCTTTGGGTTTTGTTAACAGCAAGTGTGATACTTCTTTATTTATTTTCCGCCGTGGTACAGAAACTGCTTATCTTCTCTTGTATGTGGATGATATTATTCTCACTTGATCTTCTGATGCTCTCCGCACTCGTATTATTGCTCTCCTGAGTTCTGAGTTTGCCATGAAGGATCTTGGTCCGTTATCTTACTTTATGGGTATTTCTGTCTCTCGTACTCAGCATGGCATGTTTCTATGCCAACGTAAGTACGATTCTGAGGTTCTGGCTCGTGCTGATATGTCCTCTTGCAAATCAGCTGCTACTCCTGTCGATACGAAGTCTAAACTTAGTGCTTCTTGTGGCAAGCCTATGGCTGATCCTACTTTATATCGTCAGCTCGCTGGGGCTCTTCAGTATCTCACTTTTACTCGCCCCGATATCTCTTATGACGTTCAACAGGTGTGTCTCTTCATGCACGCTCCTCGTGAGCCTCATTTTCACGCTCTCAAGCGTGTTCTGCGATATCTTAAAGGTACTCTTGACTATGGCATGCATCTCTCCTCTACTCATGCTTCTGGTCTTGTCTCCTATACTGATGCTGATTGGGGTGGCTGCCCCGACACTCGTCGTTCTACATCAGGATACTGTGTTTTTCTTGGTGATAATCTCATTTCTTGGTCTTCTAAAATACAGGCCACTTTGTCCCGCTCGAGTGCCGAGGCTGAATATCGTGGTGTTGCTAATGTTGTCGACTTCCATCCGCAACCTTCTGCTCGAGCTCCATTGTCCAATGTCCAAAGCCACAGTTGTGTATTGCGATAATATTAGTGCTGTCTACATGTCTCATAATCCTGTGCAGCATCAGCGTACCAAGCATGTAGAGATGGACATCCATTTTGTACGTGAGAAGGTTGCTCTTGGACTTATTCGTGTCCTCCATGTCCCCTCATCCTCTCAGTTTGCGAATATCTTCACCAAAGGCCTTCCACAACCTTTGTTTGTCGATTTTCGTTCCAGTTTGAGCATCCATCCTCCTCCCGCTCCAACTGAGGGGGTGTATTAGAGTAAATATATGTAAATATATTTTCCCTTCTTAGAGTTCTGTAAATATGGTAACTAGGTTACCTTATACCTTTGTACTCTTAATATATATTGTGAATAATATAGCATATCCTCCTTAGGGGAGTATTCACTTCATCTTATACTTATATCTATGTGTCATAATAGGCATTCAAACTAATTTGGAACAGAGGAACATATATTCTAAACCTTTTTAAAGATCTTTTTCCTAACCCTCATATATTTATTGAGCTATACTCAAGCACGAGTCAATCCAAGCTTAATTTTCAGGTGGCCAATGCCTAGATTTTAGATCACTCATACAGCCTGACACTTCACCACGTTTCATACACTCTACATTCCAATCTTGTTACAATAGTTCGTACAAGCTTTTAACCAGGACGATGCATATTCGCCCTTGAAATGCTTCCACATGCTTTAGGGTAGGGGAGCAAATGCTCAGGTCCCCTACAATGTAGAGGGCATCGTCCAAGAAAATGAGAAACAGAAAACTTTACAAAGATTCTGAGACAAATATCCACAGGAGACTTAAAAGCATAAATGTTTCTCCCACACGAAAGAGTTTCTGAAAGTCGCAAATGAGGAGCTTATCAAACAGCTACAGCAGCAACAGCAGGTTGAGGAACTTTGCCATTCTCAGAGGAAACAAGACTGTCATAGTAATCCACCAACACCTTCCATCCCCCGGGGCACATGAATCCATCAGGAGGATTTTCTTTGTTCTTCGCAAGAGTTCGCATCTGCAGAAAAAAAAAAATTTGTTCAGCTTATAATTTTGTTTAGGTTGGCAGGAGAAGTGCCCTACCGGGTCAACCTGTACCAGCCTAACAGACAAGACCCTTTGGGAGTAGTGCGCAGGGACAACAAGGGTAATCCTAGATTAGACTTATAAAGGACAACTTGGGTGATAAAAATGTGAAAGGAATTTCGACAAATACCTTGGTGCCTGATATGAACACAAAATCTTGAGGCCTTGATGGATCAAAGAATGCCATTTTGCCTTGAGTCGTATCATACGCAGCAACCTAGATGATTTAAGAAACAACATTCAAATAAAACATACACATGACCGATAAAGAATTGTAGGCATCAAGGCTGGAACTTTCGGACCTTAAAAGGTAGGATGTTGAGGCGCTCAAGTCCAGGAGCCATGCCAAGGACCTTTTTCCCGTGGTCAGCATCATACAAATCTCTTTTCTCGACAGGATGACCCATGCCAGCAGGGTCGCGGCCGACAATGTAGAAATTGGCCCCAGCATTAATGCGAGCCTTTGCATGCCATTGTACCTCAGTTGGACCAGCATAGTGCATAGGAGAAGGAAATATCGAAACAACAGTCGTCTCTGGGTCTAACACACCATCTTCGAGCACCTGATTTTTGCACATTCAAATCATATAGGATACAATTTATTACATGAATAGCTAAATCTATAGTATAAAGGAAATCAACTAAATATACTAAGATCCAAACCACAAGTTGACAACAATTATTCACAGCAACACCACCGACCCCCCCCCTTAAGATTTTCAAATTATCCCCCATCTTTGTAATTAAGAATATGACATGATTTCATGAGAACCACTGTAGTAGCTAAATGATTACACTATTCCTTACATTATAGAAAAGGCGACAAATTATTCGAAGACATATCAAAGAGGAAACATGAAAAAGTGGGTACTTCAACATAGAAATTACTATATTATACCACATACAACCCTTTCATAGGATATGTACGAGTGATAAACATAAAGCTTCCTCGGCCCAAATATGCCGAAAAGGGTTTTTGGTTGGGGGGAAAACATTTTCCAAGAAAAGTGGTTTTCTCATATTCCTTTGTTTGGTTTGTAAAAGGTGCAAAATGGTTTTCCACATGGTGGAAGATCATTTCCCAAGGGTGTAAAATATTATCATTCCTTAGAAGGAATGCCACATTTTCCTCCTCATTTCTTACCTTCCTCCCATGCATATTATCCCTTTAATTTCATACTTCCGTATTTTCTCTAACTTTTCGTACACAAACTCAAACAAAGGAAAATTAATCTACAAATAGTAATTTCTCCAGAAAATGTTATTTTTCAAGGATAATCATTTTCTATTGAGAAAGTTTTTCGTTGAAACCATTAGAACCGAAGTTCAAATTTTAGTGAAAGAGGATACAGCTAACTATGGCTTGCCCGTATAAGTTAAAATTACCCAAGAACATGTCAAGAGGACAAAGTAAAGAGTAATATGCAAAAGCAGAGAGTTAGAAGACAAATGAAGCTCCCAGAAAGTGCAATAATTTGAAGGATCAATTGTCAAACCTTTTCATGTTGCTTCATGCGCCAATGGAGTGGAACATCATCTGCCTTGGTAAAGCCTCCAAGTGGATTAAGCAACAAGATGGGGTTCTTATACCCCATGTCAAGAAGCCGACGACGTGTGTCAGTCATCAACAGCGCATGGCCATTGTGCACTGGATTCCGAAGTTGGAAAGCAAAGACAGCATCGGCATCACGCTTGAGAAACTCCTCACGGAGCTTAGCGGGAGACAGGCGGAATCTATCAAGACCATCATTGTACTTAATAGGTTCTAGAACCTCTAAATCCCCTCCGATCAACCAGTCTCCAGCATTGGCTATTGTTTCCTCAACGTAAGGCAAACCAGGAGCAATGGTACCCCAAGTTCTTGCAACACGCTCTTCTTTGTTGTGCTTGTAAACCTGAATACTGCATGACAGACAAATACAGTTGCAAATGATTATTTTTCTACGCCAATCAATCTACCTAGATACACAAAGGAGTTTTAGAAATATGAGTGGAACCTGATCTAATGAATCAAAACACCTTCCTTAATCATGCCTAGGTGAGTGAACCCTAGAAAGAAGCTTCTTATTATAAGAGATGAGGGAAGCCAGTCGAATTAATACAAACATATTCCGAAATCGCTTATAGGTGACTGAAGCATAGGATCTTTCACCAAAAAACACCCTTGGAAATCTTCTAGCAGAGTAATAGTTGATTGAAATCTAATTTTCGTGATTTAAGTGGTTTTAGAGGTTAAAGCCAAATTTCTGCGCCCTCTTAGTACTTACACAGATTTAATTCAAGAGAGAAAAAGAATCATTGGGAGGGTGGGTGATCATCTTACTATTCATGATTATAATTTGATTTTACAAGGGCTACGAGAGAGCATATCTTTACTATTTGGAACATAAGGAATCCTTTACCATGATTTAATAATTCTAAGTGCACACTTGACGTAAAAAGGCCTAAATAAGATGGTTGAGATTCTATATTCATTCAAAGTGTCACAAGTTCGAGCATCATCCAAGTGAGCGTCCCAATATAATTGTTGTATCTGGTGACTGGCTATGACACGAAAGAACTTCATCCCGAAGAAAGAAACAGACACGGCAGATTATTAACACACTTCCATGCGGCCATGCCAGATCTAAAATAGCAAGAGCTTGGTTACGGGGACATGAATGGCATTGAACTTCAATGCACTTCTTTGACCATTAATATCTTTAGATATGTATTATTATAAAAGATGATATTATGACAATAATACATTGAGCCAAAAGTAACAAGATTCCACATTGTCAGTTTATTTCTACATATTAATCAGAATTTATGTGCAAAATTTTGGCTTCACAACTGACACGGTCCACATAAGAAGAATAAAATGGGATGAAAAATCACTTTGTAATTCAAAGTACCTTCTTCATTGACATATAAAAAAGATGACTAATATTTTGCAGGAAGTAAGAAAATGACAAGTTCTTTGGCTGAAAAAATCATAGGATATGTCTCCCAAATAATGGAGAAGGTTGCTTACCAAGACCTCCCTAGGCAAGGTTACTTCGCTTGATCAACCAAACAACTTATTGGACTCCTAAGAAATAAATTTCACAATGTTACTTCCCATGTTCAACCAAACGACTAAAAAAGTCTTTTGACTATCCAAAGTAGAAGTCAAAACTCACTGGCTTATGCCTCTTTACAACCCTACATAAGGGGTAAAACGACTCCCTATGTTTTACAAAAAGTCTTTTAATAGAAAAATGAGTGTAGTTTCTTAAACCACGTAAACCAATATGAGGAGTTCTGAAAGGGTAAAATAGATAAATTGGTTTGCCAAAAATCGATAAAGCAAAATACAGAACTTTTTGAAATGGGATAAAGTCTAATACGAAAAGAGGGAAGATCTTTGTGGAACACAACGAGTAATTGGTAGGACTTCTATTACATTATTGTTATTTTTTGGTTTTAATCTACAGCAAGAAATTCAAGGTGTCGATAATTTTTGTTTGTGTAACATTTTATTGTCCAATTCCGCCCTCACATGGATGTCAACGTCTCCCTTAAAAGAAACAAATAAAGAAATGAGCACCCATAGAGAAACCAAAAGTAAAATCAATAAAAATCCATCGACATCTATAATATTCATTTGTATGTTTTGTTATTATTATGAAATCTATTCCCTATGGTTTAGTTTTTCAACCAAAAAAAAAAAGTTTTCCATATCACTTTTGGAGGGAAAACCAAGGAAAACAAATCAAAATAACTGATTCACACATATATTGCTTTTAATTGAGCAGATTGAAACATATTGCTTTTTCTTCTAGTCGATTCATACATATTGCTTAATAGTGAGATTACTTTTCCCACATATTATTTCCATATAGTTCAGTTATTTTTGTTTTATGATGGCAAAAATTCTTCATATTAGTATAATTTTAACCATATGGTTTCTAACTCTTCAAACACACTTCTAAAGTTGTGTTTAGCTTCAACAGCCTTCCCTCAAAAAAGAAAGCTTCTACAGCCAAAAATATTGTCACTACTGAAAATTTGTACTCCTGGCGTTCTTTTTTGTGTTATCCACTTCTTTTTTCTGTTCCTTTTATTCACACCACTTTCAATGATTCCTAATTTGACTAAGATGATCTCCACAAAGCTACCGTACCAACTACCAAGAATCTTAGCTTGGCCGTTGGCCCAGTTTATTCATCAGACCCTAAATATCCGAAATACACACGATCACAACTAGAGAATCGTCGCAACATAGAACTGAACCTCTCTATCATATAAGCCAACTTTGGAGGAGTTTGGCATCCACCTCAAATAATATAAATACCCTTTATTCTTTTTTAAAGTTTTAAAATTCTAGATGATTTAAATACATATAAGGAGATTTGGATAAGCGAAAATTAGAGTTTGGATTTGAATCAACAACCTAAATTATTATATCATGAAAATTGTGTATAACTTTAGATACGTAATTCGGAATATTAAAATTTTTGTACCATTGAAGAGTGCTCGAAATATACTTCGAAATAAGATCCATTAATAATACAGTTGTACAACTTATGAAATATAGAGCGTTATGTAGGATTGTTATGTCATCAATTTTTATTTTTATTTTTTTTCTAAAAACTATAGTTCTACATAGATTTAAATACATATAAGGAGTCTAGGATAAGCAGAAATTAGAGTTTCGTTTTGAATGAACAACCTAAATTATTATATTATGTAAATTGTGTATAACTTTTGTTACCTAATTCAGAATATTATAATTTTTGTACCATTAGATAGTGCTCGAAATATGCTTTGAAATAGGACTCATTTACAATATAATTCTACAATTTATGAAATAGATAACGCCACTTAAGATTGACATGTCATTAGTTTTTATTTTAAATATTTGAAAAAAAAAATAGAATTTCACATATATTTGAATAAATAAAAGAGTTTTGGATATGGAGAAATTAGAGTTGCGTTTTGAATAAACAACCTAAATTATTATATTATGTAAATTGAATGTAACTTTTGCTACCTAATTCAAAACATTATAATTTTTTTACCATTGGAGAGTGCTTGAAATATGCTTCAAAATAGGATCTATTTACAATATATAGTTTTACAACTCATGAAAATATATTAAATTAGATGCATTGTAGGACATTTTTTAGTCTTTTTTATAGATAAATATAATAATGGCTATAAGTATTAAGTATAGTGTATTATATGTGATTATAACATTTGATTATAGGTCCAATTTACAGGATTAAACATATTATCTTCAAAACCTCAACCTTACTCAACTAAACTAAAACAATATAGTATTGCAACAAAATTTATTAACTAAAATCTATAGCGATAAAGTTACATACTTCCTCCGTTCTGTTTTAAATGAAACGTTTGCTTTTTCACGCAACGCAACCCAACTCACTTCTTTAATCACTAATATATTTAGTTGTGCACATGTAAAAAATATAAAAAAGTTATCATTTGATAGTATGCATCGAGACGAATCTAACAAGATCTCACTTGAGTATGTTTTTCTTTATATAATAGCGATACATTGGAGTCAAAATTAATCAATGAATAGTGTCATTTCACCCACTGTTTCATTTAAAACAGAACAGAGGAAGTATTAGAGTTTTGGATTATGTAAAAATTAGACTTTGATTTAAATAAAACAGCCTTAGAATATTATAAAGAGCTCCACCTAAGCATGGCATGTCATTCTTATCACTTTTTAAGAAAGTATTCTTTCAGTCCAGCATCAATTAAATTATTACCCTTTACTTTCTTAAAGTATCATTCGGGTATTATTCATGTTAAAACTATATTAGGTATTGTTAGGCATACCTGTTATTGGGATACCATTTAATAATAGAGTTAGTTACAATATTCAATTAAATATTAAAAATTACTACCTCCGTCCCATAATAGTTTGAACACTTTCCTTTTATGTTTGTCCCAAATTAGTTTGAACACTTCCATTCTTGGCATGGTCCCACCATTAATATATTATTTCTTTTACACATCTTTGGCCCACATTTTACCTTTTATCAATAAAAAATTACCCAATTTTCTCTCTCCTCTAATAAAAAATACCCAAACAACTCCTATCACATCTACTTTTTAAATAAAATAACATTTGATAACCACACCATAACTTATCACCTTAAACTACGTGTCCCAACAAGTGTTCAGATCTTTCTGGGACGGAGGGAGTATAAAATTTATATATTACAATAACAAATCTAGAAATTACAGTATAATGATAAATACTTTCTCCGTTTTTTTTACTTCGACAATTGGTTTGGACATGGTTTTTAAGGAAATAAAAAATGGGTAGTTTAGCATAGAGATACCTCTTTAGTTAACCAGAGTAGGGAACAAATAAATCCTTATTATAAGGCAATTCGGGTAATTAATAATTGTTTTATTAACATAAAGTAAAGGTAATATTGTCAACTGTAGTTTCTTTTTTTACCAAAAGTGAAATGGTTCCAAAAGATAAAACTACCTAAAGTGGTAATTATTGTAATAGAAAAAGAACGGAGGAAGTATGTAAATACAATGATCTTGAAAAATCTCATTTTACAACAACACAAAATCAACAATAATTTTAACAAAAAAATTTAAAACTTGTGCAACACACGGACTTCAAACCTGGTAATAAATAAAAGTAAAAGGAAAAGGAAAAGCAAAGTAAACTTACTCATTGAGGATTGCAACGGGCTCAACCCCATTCGGGTCAAACAGAGCGACCCGGTTGGAGTTGCCAATCCGATTCCTCGCCGCCTCATCGATGGCGAGGACGATCGGCACCGACATATTGACGAAGGATCCGTCATGAAGTCGAAGCGAATTGAAATGAAGCGTTTGGAGGAACTCATTTTCTCTCATGAAACCAGAAAGTGGGCTAGCCCACCCTTCACTAAGGATGTGAACCCATTGAAGATCGATTGTGGAGAGCTTGATCCTTGGTAACTCAAAGGATTCTCTCTTTTTCTCTCTCCTCAAATCCTCTTCCATCACCAACTGCACAAGCTTTCCGCCGTCGGGTGAAATCAACTCCGACTTCACCTGGAGCCGGTTTCGATTGCCCAAACTTTGTTTCTTTGATGGAAGGGAGACATGGAAGGATGGAATGAATTGGGTCTGGGTTGATTTTGGGAAAGAGTTGGTGGGTTTCGGGGTTTTGGTAAAAAGGGAAGCCATGGAAGCCATGTTTTGATGTTCTTCTCAATGTGCTTTTTTTTAAGTTTGGCCTGGCTGTTTGCCCAAGCCTCAGGTGCTTCAATCACGAAATTTGAGCCTTTATATATACATAATACAACTACTCTAAAATATCATTCCCTCCGTTCTTAATTTAATTTAATTAAGGGGACGTTTGGTTCACGCAGAGGTAAGGAAAAGGAATCCAGAAAGAGTTACAAGGAGAAAGGAAAGGAATGACCCTGATTTTGCCTGTCTGTTTGATTCTAACCCTGAAAGGAAATGGTATACTCCCTGATTCCCTTTGTAACTGTTTGGTTTTTTAAGAAAGGGAATCAACCAGTTTATTAGATTATAGTTGTTTTGACCTATGATTGTACTCATTCAACCTGTTTTACAATATAAAGTTCAAAATACTATTTGAACAGTACCATTTTGAAATTTGCTTATGATCAAATTTGTTTACATTGCCGCTTCATTTCACGAAAAGTTTAAAATACCATTTTTTTAGCAATGTTAATATCAACTAAAACCACAACAAAATACTTGTCTAAAACACAAAACATGTCTACAATATAAACATAAGAAAGTTTTAATGTACTTCAAATACAATTACTAGTTCAAAATAACATTCCTTAGCCATGCTAAAAACACCACAAAATACTTGTCCAAAACACATACCATTGGTATACAAACAACCATAACAAAGTTTTCAAAAACTACAATGCAATTACTAGTAGTCTTCCATAGACTCATGCATTGCCATCATTTCCACCAAGAAGACTTTTGACAAATATGTCTTTCAAAGCATCTAGACACTTGAAAAAAATCAACTTGTGTGGTTGTGCAGTTAAGATTTGAGCTACTTCCAAAGCTTGTTGGGGACTTACACCTTCCAAAGAGAGTAGTTCATCTAGCACTTTTTCACTCTTTTCAGCTACTTGTTGCTTACGTTCATCCGCACAGGACATCACATTAGCCATGGTGGAGAGATGAATGTCTTTCATAAAAGCTTGCAAGCTAGGTAATTCAGAACTAGCACCACTTTCACTTTCTTTCCTACTTCGCTTAGAAGTGTTTTCTCTTTTCACTTTCTTTGATGGAGGGGCATATTCAACCGTTTGAGTTCCATTACCACTAGCAATAGTATCATCATCATCATCATCACTTGAATCAACTATAACTTGCACAGGAGCAGATTTCTCCATATTGCCAATAGCATCAACAAAAACCCTCGGCCGGTTTCCCAGTGGCATAATCCTTGCCATAAATCTCCACCATTGCATTCAAATGAGGAAAAGCATGTCCATACAAGTTTTTGCAGTTTGGATGAATCTAATAATTTAACAAATGAAGTTGAAATAAATTATTTATATGAAAAAAAAAAATCTATATAAGTTATCAAATTTGAGGTTCATACGTTGCAGTACTCATCATAGACTGTCCTCTCCACAGAAATCATGTGTTTCTCATCATCCCACTTGAACCCACTCGTGTTTAGCATTTGAACAATAGCTCTGAACTTGGTCACAAGTGTTTTGAGCCTAGAATCAATGTGTGGTAAAGCCTTTAAACCACATCCAGGAATAGCTTTGCCAATGACCTCTTCCAAGCGAGTCATGTAACCATTCCTAAAGCCATTATCACATTTCCAATGGGGATCAGAAGCTAAGTCAGACAAAGCAGCTACAAGAGCTTTATCTTCTTCCGAAGTCCAAAAGCGTTTGTTTTTCCCTCTTCCACCTCCACTAGCAATACTTTCATCCATCCCGCTACATAATTAAAACAACACAATACAAAACAAAAATATTAACTCATCATTATCAAAGAAAATCAATACCATCCAAAATTCTAAAAGAAATACAAGAGTAAATTCAATTCATACAAACTAAAACAAAGTTTAATTTAAACATGACATAGTAGCCTAAATGATACAAACTAAAACAAGTTCACACCAAATGTTCCAAATATCAAAGAAAAACATAAACTAGATCCTTCGGTGTCTAACTCTCCAATCGTTGAACATGCTTTGAGCCAATGAATTTCTCCAATTTGTCCAAGGGTCTGATACATTAATGGAGGTTATGTACTCTACCTCCTCCTCTTCCTCATCACCATCACTATCATCACCATCACTCTCGATTTCTTCATATAACTCATCATCATCAAATGAGGGGGACACGTATTTCCTTATCAAGTTATGTAACAAAGCACATGCAAGCACAATGCGACCATGTGTTTGTAAACTAAACCAAGGACTTCTAAGAATTGCCCATCTTCCCTTGAGTAAACCGAAGCATCGTTCAATTACATTTCTAGCTTGTGCATGCTTTTTGTTGAAATATTCCTCTGCGTTTTGAGGTTGGTGAGGACCATTATTCCACTCTCTAAGATGATAAAGATGCCCTCTATATGGTGCAAGGAATCCCTCTCCATTAGTATAGCCACCATCACATAAGTAATAACAACCTTAAGACATTAAAAAAAACATTTCTTATTACACTCACTTGTGTAAGTTAAGCTAAACTTAATTAAAAAATTATAAAAAGTGAATTACCTTTTGGCACTTTCAAACCATTAGGTCTAGATATAGCATCTCGAAGAATACGACCATCATGTGCTGATCCCTCCCAACCAGATAGGACATATATAAACTCCATCTCAGGTGAGCACACTCCCAATACATTCATTGCAAGGTTACCTTTCCTTGTACGATATACCAATCCTCAGAAGGTACAGTTACACTAATCATTGTACCATCAAGTGCACCTAAACAATTCTAGAATAAAAGGAAATACCATTTTAGATCAAGTGTTATATGTCTACTATGCTTAAGTAACAAGAGTTTGTTTATTCTACCTTGAAATACTTCCACCTATCATCATTGCAATCCTCTGGTATTGGTGTAGGTTTCTTAAGCAACATATCATGCAACTTCAAGATTGCCCTTAAACAAGCATGAAATTGTCTACTAACAGTTTCACCACTTCTATAAAAATGTGCACCTATCATTCTATTCTTTTTATGGTGCCTATTAATTCGAAGAAAGTTTCTACACAAAGTGTCACTTTCCTTAATCAAACTATTCAAAATATACATTCTCCTCTTTCTTCTAGTTCGTTTATCTAATGTTAGATGTTGAGAATCATGTATGTTTTTCCTAATTGTGTACCACATTAAATGTAGCAATACAACATAATTAATTAAAATAATGACGAATCGAATAAAGTCCAAATCTCTCCTCCTTCTCAAAGAAAGACCAATACGAGCCATTTGCTGTAGAAAAGAACATAAACAACACCATATCATTTGCCTATTTCATTTAATATAATTCACAAGTTTATATAATTCTCTTCCTTAACTTCATCTTCTAAATAAATGCAATTTACTACACATGGAACTAAAAAATCTAATGCAATATACTACAACAAATTGAAGTCAAAGATAAATAATATAGATAGTGGGCAACAAGATGATAGTGGGCAACAAGATAATATACTACAACAAACTTTGCCTACTGTTCTAATCATGTTGTTGAGTAAGCAACAAGATGATATATGCTTTCAAATCTGGCATGTGTCAACATATCCACCTCAATTGTTCAAGCTAACAAATTTGAATCTGATATTACTAACAAATCTGGCATGTGTCAACAAGATGATAGTGCTCTCGTTTAGAAAATGATATTACTAACACATGAAAATCATTCGTAAAGCATACAAATTGGAGAGGGCAATTATGTAGATATGTTTCACGAATAACACATATACATGACGTTCATTGCAAATTTTTTTTTTTAAAAAGTCGAAGTGCAGCAAAATTACATAACTCGCCGGAGAAGAAATCAAAATTTTGAGTAGATCTGTTCATCGGAGAAGAGGAGAAAAGTTGAAAACAAGTGATAGTTACATTGCTCGCAGGCTTCTGGGGTCGTCGGGGTCGGCGCGGTGGTCACAAGTCGGCTCGGTGGTCCAATATCGGCGGTTGTCGGGCAGCAGTTGTCGGTTCACGCAAGTCGGCGGGATGAGTTGTTGAAGTGAGCAGAGCAATACACAAGAGAGGAGGGGGGGGGGTAATCGGTTGGGGTAAGGGTTTTCAAAACCCTGGGGAGGTGGGGTAATCAACTTAGAGGACTTTGGGGGTAACCTAATAGGAAAAATAGGTAAAGGGTTTCATTAAAGTGGTGAAACAAACAACATAAAAAGGTTTCATTAATCGTCTTTTCCTTACCCTTTCTTAACACCCCCCAACCAAACGCCCCTTAAGTATAATGGAGGGTAGTGAACTCTAATGAAAGTTATAATTTGGATATTCAACTTACAAAAGTTATAATTAGGGTACTCAAATCAAACTTCTCTCAAGTTTGTTGTTAACTCCAATTAAATAAGAAAGGAAAAGTACTTTTGCACATAACTTTTTCTTTTAAAAAAAAAAATTCTTTTCTCCGTTCTGAAATAAGTGAAATATTTCTCTATTTTATGTGAGAGCTTTTCGAGAGAATTGTTTTACTTCTTTCAGAATGAAAGTATGATGTCTTTTCTCTCTTCTCTCCCCCTCAAAACCCTACCCACCCACCCACCCACCCACCACTCCACCTCCTCCAACCCCCCGTCATATCCCCCTAGTTTTTCTCTCTCCTCGCTCTTGCTTTGGCCACTCCACCGCCTTCCTCTCTTGTAACAATGATAATTTTGACAAATCAATCCAGATTAACCTCAACCAGATGGACAACAACAATGAGTTTGTGAGAGAGATTCATTAATTTTCAACATTAATTTCCTTTGTTCTGTTTCTTTTAAGGTTTTACATATTAACAATTTACAATGGCAAAACTGAAGGTATGAGATTTCTTTTGGTGTGTCATAATAATAGTAACTTTCAAATTTCAATAGATTACATCTGATAACATTTATAGTTTTCAGTGGTATAAATAAGAAGCTACATACAATAGGATAAAGAGGCAACTATAACTTTATCGATTAGATATATCGCATTATTATACTATTCGTGCATTGCACAAGTTTTATTCCTAATTTTAAGTCCATAAGTGATAACAAATATAAATTCCTAACCAAAAATATTAAATGTATAAAAACGCCCTTTCTGAAACAAAAACAATGAATCATCATCTTTACCAACTACTAATCAGAGTTACTTAAATAGTAAATATCAATTGCATGCACTACATATAATTTAGTCTAATGTAATATTACCAATCTTCATCAACATCGTCTTCAAATTACATAACAGAAATCAAAATTGTTCTTTCAAAAAAGAAGTTAATTATATTAATTTCAGAACTTTGAGGTATATAAATATTACTCATAGAGTAACAAACAATTAAAAAGAAACAAGAGAGAAATTCACATTAACAATACCCGGATAAGCTTAAGAGTAACAAATAATTTATTTTTCTCAATATACATAGTTTTGGAAGCTTGTTTTAAGTCCATCAAAAGTGTGGATATTTGGAGTGTTGGTATGCTTCTTCCCGAAATCATTGCTATTGTCGGAGAAAAAAAGAAGGCGGTGGAGCGGCAGAGCGACAGAAGTAGGAGCGGAGGAGAGAAAAACTAAGGGGGATACAGAGGGGGAATGGTGGGACGAGGTGGAGTGGTGGGTGGGGTGGTGGATCTAGTTTTGAGGGGAGGGAGGAGACATAAAAGACATGATAATGTTTTTTGAGTAAAAATCTGTGCAAAAGTAGTTTTTATTTATTGAAGTTAACAGCAAATTTGACAGAAGTTTGTTTGAGTACCCAAATTGCAGCTTTTCCAAGTTGAGTACCTAAACTGCAACTTTTATTACAGTTCAGTACCCTCCCTTATACTTAACTCTAAATATATAAATAAAACTTATTATTCTAGACTGTTTTAAAATTGATGAGATGTTACTTTATTTAGCATTTAGTTATGTTTAATCTTCGTGCCTCTCCCCACGTTTCGTTTATTTACTACTAGCTTTTTATGCACGCGATGCGTGCTACGACATTGTTGGGCATAACTATTACTTGGTAGTAAAACAAACCAAAAACGAAAATTATGCAAAAAAAAGGTAAAAAGGTAGAGGTGAGATAACACTACACTAAAACATTATGCTACTTTAAAATATAGCTCTAAACGTTGTACAATTGTTGTTGCATTTTGCATGTAGCTATTATAGCTTGATTTTTTTGGTTATTATAGCTTGATAGAAATAGATATATTGCACTAAAACGTTAATATGCACCCCATATGTCCCATGACAAAAAGAGACATACTACTGTTTCTCTCTCTTCAATTCTTCAATATTAGCTATTGACAAAAAATTCCACAGACTACTCCCCCATTTTTAAGTCATTCCTCTCATTTCTTGAACAAACCCATATTCGCTCTGCTACTGAACCCATATTTCCCAAACCCAAATCAAACCACAACTCCCCCAATTCAATGGAACATCGTATCTTCATCAATTTCCCCAAATCAAACCACTACTCTCCCAATTCCCAAACCCATAATATTTGGATATCCAATATTTTTTCTCTCTATATTCAATTGAACATCATCTTCATCAATTTCCCCTAAATCAAACCACACACTCGTTTTTGTCTCTCTATCTATTCAATTGAGACCGTTGATTATTAGCTAAGGATTATCTCAAGCAAGTCATGGCGCAAGCTCTACCGTTTATGTTGAAATTCGATTTCCCTCAAATTAAGGTATATGTTGAAATCGATTACGGGCATAATTTTTTGATTTTAATATATGGGTTTAAGTATTTTTTTTCTCAAATTCATTTTAATATACGGGCACAAAAACAATTTGAGTTCTCATATTGTCTCAATTTTTGGTCGAAATTTCTTTTTTTTTTTTTGAGCATTTATGATGTAATTTTAATTTGAATTTCAACTATTTTCGGATTGAATTCTAAATAAACTGTAATTTAAGTTTATTTTTTTAAAAAAAACATCTAATACATCACATATTTTTAAGAGTTGCTGTCATTTGAGTTTAATTTACTCGAACATATTCAATATTATTAAGATTTAATGAACATAGAATAGTGTACATAACTTTATTTTCAATAATGAACTGTGTACCTGATTATTAGTAAAGAATCGGCAAATTTGAGAGTTCCGTATTTAAGAATGTCGTGAAGCTCCAATCTATGAAGATAACTGATTTTTTTTTGTTTGGAGTTTGTGTTTGTAATTGAGTTTGTGTAATGTTGTTATGCCGTGTAAATTTTTTGTTATGTATGTGGTATTAATGTTTGGTAAGTTATTGATAATGAATCTTTTTGATTGATTTTTTTTATTGTCAAGTTTTTTTGATTGAACAATATATCAGTTGATTGGGTTAACAGAGATTTGATTGATTATTTTGTTTTGGCAAGTTTGTGCGTGGGTTGGATTGATTAGCTGCCAGAAGGTTTGTTTGTGGAATGTTGTGAGGGCATTTAAGTAAATTCTAAGGAGGACACTATTACTCCCCTTGGCTTATATAATAGAGATAGAGGAAGTATTATAATTTCAAGTTTTAGATCATTTACTCTCAAGGTTTCAAAAATTAATATACCGGCGTCAAAAATGGTTGATTTTAGTGACAATGAAAGAAGGCTGCGGTTCTACAGTGAAGCGAAACATGAAGGAAAATGACGGTTTCCATGTTTCTCGCGTGTGAAACCTTTTTCTTTTTTTTCAGTGGGCTTTTATTATGAACACATCATTTGTCATACTTTTTGTTAATGAACCTAGATAATTTCTTTGCTTTTGGAAGTTTGGTGGCGGCCTGACGGGGAGATGGTAAAATGAACCTGGACGAGTTTTATGAAGTTGTACATAACTAATAATATAACCTAATCAAGCACTATATGATGATTAAAAAAGGAAATATATTTCAAAATATATTTATTATTGTATAAGACTCCTTTGTAACAGCCCAATATAGACTCAAAGAGGCAAGTTATCTTATTCCTCTCAACTCGAGATGGGCATGGATCCAGGACCCGACCCAGACCCGGTTGGACCCGACCCAGACCCGGTTGGACCCGGCCCATTTTTAAGGATATGGGTCTAAAATTTTGAGACTCATTGGGTCCCGGTCGGATCTGGGTCTAAATGTTTAAAAACGGGTCTGGGTCCGGGACTGATAATTTTAGACCCAGACCCGACCCACAGACCTAGTGTATTTTTCCATATTAAATATATATAAAATAATGTAAAATATATAAACTAAATTTTACCCTAAATCCTACTCATTGTCAATTTTTCATTACTACCTGCTTCAGTCCGCCGATCCTAAGTTTTCAATTTTTTTGTATTTGATTTCTGTATGACTGTATCTAAAATTCAAATATTTTTCTTTCTTGATTTACTTAATTATGCATATTTCTTTCTTGTTTAATGAAGTATCAATGTTAATACATAGAATATGTGCGCTTGTGTAGTAGTGTTTGTCTATGGCTCTATGCGTTTGTATATATTCAACTATTAATGTTTGAGATTTGAGAATATGTGTGCTTTACTGTTATCTTTGATTTCTATCTGGTTTTTTTTGTCAGTTAGTTTAATTATGCGTAGTTGACTAGTTGTATGCTTGTGTAAGTTGCGTAGTTTACTAGTTTAATCATTTTAATTACTAAGGAAAATGTGCGTGAAAAATCGCAAGGTAAAAAAATAAATAGAAAGTCAAAATATGCTTGTGACCCATTTTGGACCCAAGACCCGCTAGACCCATTGGGTCTAGGTAAGGGTCCGAAATTTTCAGACCCTGTGGGTTTAGGGCAGGTCTGGGTTCAAATAAAACATTGCGGGTCAGGGTCTGGTTGGACCCGCCCCAGATCCGGTCCATGCCCATCCATACTCTCAACCAGAAAAAGCAAGTTGTATGATTTGTAGTAAGTAGTAACTAGACGTGGTAAAAAGTGACATGACCCATTACCTTACCCGAACCCAATACGAAATTAACGGATTTGACTTAAAGTTTTTAACCTATTTAAGTAAGCGGGTTGATTTGACACGCCCCCATTTATTACACAAGTTGGGTTAGGATTGAACTTTCTAATCCAAATCGGAAACAAAAGCCCATTTAATACTTAAATTTCTATGCTAATATCAATATTATTAGTTTTGCTTGTGATAATTTGAATTTATTTTTTTAACAAGAAATTAGTGGGTATGAGTTGAGGTTTACATCCCGTTTATGTAAGTGGGTTGACTAGATATGACCCGTTTAATAAACGAGTCGGGTTACAGTTGAGTGGGTTCAGCCCATTTACCCGGGAACCTCGCACGATTTTGACACGAACTGACCCGCTTACCAGCTCTAGTAGTAACACTAACGTAAAGCCACCTTATAAATAAAGCTATCTTAAGATCATCTCACTTAATGCTTTATACTTCCTCTGTAACAAAATAGATGTTACACTTCGACTTTCACGCTTGTCGATGCAGTACTTTAACCATTAATAACTTTAATTGTGTATCAGTAAAAATTATAAGAAGTTAATATTATGAAAGTATACATTAAGACGAATCCAACAACATATCATATAGTAACAGTTGATTTTATCTAAAACTAAAAAATGCATTGGTCAAATGTAGTAGGTGAATAGTGCAATTTTCAAGTGTAACATCTATTCTGTTACAGAGGAAGTAATTTAGTTATTGTAAAATAACCTCACATTTTGCCATTATGAGATGTTGCACAACCTTCTAAAATGTGGTCATATTAACAATAATTCCAATTTTTTACAAGGATCACTAGTGGAAAAAACATCATCGGATCCGGTCAAAACATGGGCTACTGACCCGACTTTGGGTCGGATCGGTTGGGCTCGGATCAGTTGAAAAAATGTCAACCGATCCGGTTGAAAACCAAAATGTCAACTGATCCGGTTTTCACCAAAAACCGGACCAGTATATGGTTAACTGGTCCGGTTTTTTTGGTGAAAACCGGATTAGTAAAGGGTAACTGATCCGGTTACCAACAAAAACAGATCAGTTTTGGTGGTTTACGAAAAAAAAAGCCAAATCAAATTGCAGCCCTGCAAGTTTGAACCACCACAAGTAGTAGTCCATGTGTTTTGGTTGCAACAAAAGAAATGAAGAAAATAATCTGATTTGCAGCCAGATAAACCAAAGACAAATGAAACCAAAAGACAATGCAGACATCCACAACCAACAAACTAAAGAAAAACAGAAAATTGGAGCCAAATAAATCATATTAAAAACAAACGCAATTATAACAAATTACTTACAAAGGACGAAATAAAAAGGAAGAAATAAAAGAAATTGCAGCCAAAAAAACAAAATTAGAAAAAACTAATTGAAAAAGACGAAAAATAAAAACCCTAATTACAAAAAACTAATTAAAAAGACAAAAACAAACTTAAAAAAACGAAATTCCCTGATGAACGCGACGAGTGGTTGAGCGGAGTTCTTTGATGAACCTGACGAAGATGGCGGTTAAGCGGAGTTCGACGACGGACGAGCGGGGAAGAGATGAGCGGAGAGGTTAAGAACAAGGCGGAGTTGGTGGTGGTTGGCGACGGCGCGTGGCTCTGAGAGGCGAAGAACAAGGCTGATGTAGTTGTGAATTACATTCTCATTGATCCGAGATTCAGGTTTCGCTTCTCCACTCTTGCTTTTTTATCCATGTTAATGGCAATTGAAGATAGATAAAGAAGTGAGGAATAACTGATGGTGTGGTGGTTGTTGTTCGTGTTAGTGTGGAATGGACAGAGGATAGGTGGTGCGGAGATGTTGTTCATGGGGGTGAGGAAAGAAGAGATGAGAGATTAGAGAATTAGAGTTTCAGAGGAAATGGGGAGGATGAGAGAGGGAAGAGGAGGGGGGTTAGGGTTTGAGAGATTAAGTAGGGAGGAAATGGGGCGGATGAGCTTAGGGCTTCATATTTATGCGCGCTTCAGTTTGAGCCTTATGATTTTTTGGGCTGGATTAGTTAACTGATTCAGGCTATGACCCAAACATATCAGTTAGCTGATCCGTGATTTTATGTGCTTGTGTTTATGGGTTTAGCGCTGAACATACAACCATTAACTGATCAGGACTATTGAACCAGATCAGTTAACAAAAAGGAATGGATCCTTTTTGTCAACTGATTCGGTTCAATACCCAACCAAATCAGTTAATTTACCCTTTTTTTGTGCGCAAAAACAATGACTAAACTGAACTGGTTTAATTTGGACCCGACCGGATCAGTTTTGTTGTGTCATCTAAACTTTTTTCCACTAGTGGATAATCTTTAATGAGAACCACAATTGATAAGCACTCTCTAAAATCTAGAAAGCAAAAAAGACGAAAAAAATGAAGGTCACCATATTGACGTTGTTGCTCCGATATATTTTGATTCTGCAACCTTTTACTTGTACAGAAAAGGTCTTTTACTTGGTTGTATAAAACTTATCTCCTCCATAAGTGATGAAACTTTATTCTGTGCACATTCAACTTCGGCAATGACATGGCTATTGTTTGATCACGCTTATTTACATTTCAAAGAAAGAAATTGTATATGCATCCTTGATTTTACGAATTTTCAAAATGTTATCATTTTAACCAAACTCCAATTTTGGCAAGAACAATCTTTAATGAGAATCAAAATCAATAAATACTCTCTAAAATCCACCCAAAAAAAGGGAGAAAATTGAAGGGATATCCACGTTGTTGCTCCGATATAATTTGATTCTCCAACATTTCACTTGTAGAGAAAAGGAATTATGCTTTGGTTGTGTGAAACTTATCTCCTCCAAATTTCAGAGGGAGACGATAGTACCCATTGTTGGGTATAGTACCGTGGAGATGGTAGTCGAAAGACGTTGCATTGAAGGTGATGTCGAGGTGTATGTTGTGAGGTGTGTGTAACGTCGTGCATCGAGCATTGCTTGCAACAAGCAATCCAAATAAAATATTAGTTCTTGCAAAAAAAACAATATTCAATCTTATTAAGCAAAAACCCATAGTTTTTTAGTACGAACAATTGTGTTACACATGTAAAAAAAATCACTTTTTCTTCACAATCTTCAAGCTAACATCTTTTTTGGTTGTTGACTGTTGAAGATCAAGTGGATAGTTGTCAGATGCAGTTGCCCTATCATCACATCCTTCCAAAGGGCGCTTCTGAGGGGTGATATGTGAAGAAGAAGAATCGAAATCTGATGTAAGTGTTTCCTATAAAAAATACAACAAAACTCAGTAAGGACCATGTTTACGTCCAAATATTTTTGGCCCTCCAAAAAAATTGATTTTCAAATTTTACAAATATCTTATCCCCTCCAATCTCCTTAACACTTTCAACATCAATTAGTTGCTTGGTAAAAAAGTCATCCTTCTCATAGTTTTCTTAGTAATTATTTTCTTACGAATGCAAATAAAGAAAATAAATCTGAATGATGTAACGAAAACAAACCTGTAATTTCATGTAGAGTCCCATCCACTTGTCTATGATTGTTGTTTCATCTGTTGTACTAATTACAATGTATACAATATTTTGATCCACAATTTTATCGTGTGGCACGTGTACTTTAAATAGAAATATTTTCCCCAAGAAGACCTTGAAATCCTCAGGAACTTCATTCAAATAACAATTATGTTAATTTAATAATTAATGATTAGCAACAACATATTTGATCATATGTTATTATAATATTAAATACATCTACATATCACAAATATTATCATAAGAATATTCATAGCAAATAATAAACTACCTTTTCATTTAAATCTACCAAGTCTTTAGCAAATTTGTTGACCAATTTCTCAACCTCACGATCAAACATCAAAAAGATTGTGTCAGCAGTCTTATCCGACACATTAAGTCTGACCTTGTAGCTGAGAAGATGAATTTAATTAGTTAACTTTTTAAAAAAATACTATCCATCTAGGATATTTCTAACATGCTCTGATTTAATTCCAGACCATGGGGACAAAACAATGTGAGCCACACATTTGTATTTGTAGGACCCCATTGCTTTTCTTTTAATTGCCAAAATTATTTTCTTTTGATTTTGTTTATTTACCAAAATTTATGAAATTAATTTCTGAAAATAGAAAAAATAATTAAAAAATTTTTTGAAAAAATCAGAATTTTTTTTCCAGCTTCCAAACAGTAATTCATGTTTGGAAAAAAAATTTTGAGCAAATTTTTTTTTACCCATTTTCTCTCTCCTCCTTGTTCTTGGTGTTCTTCACCAAAAATTCAAAAACACTTCCTCTTCCACCATTCTCAACCGAATTCCTCCCAAATTCGACCTATTCTTCCACCTTCTCCCTCAATTTCGACCCTATCTTCCATCTTCTTCCTCCATTTCGACCCATTCTTCACCCCCATTTCGCCCCAAACCCTCACCTCCATTGTTGAACTTTACCTCCATGGATTTCGATCTAAACTCTTCACCTGTAGATGAAATGGATGTAAGTTGACTTGAATATTTCGCATATAGTAACGAATTAATGATTTTCTATCTTCATTTGTGTGTTTGAGTAAAAACTTGCAATTTATGAAAATTTTCACCAAAAAAAATCTAGGGGTTTAGGGAAAATAAAATGCCGGTATTGGTGATAAAATTGCTCTAAAACAATGCACATCACACTTTTATGCGACAATTTGTTGTTACATTTGAGTAGTTCATACTTTAGTTTAGTTATGATGCAAAAAAAAAAAAAAATCATATTTTTCGCGACCTCCATGGGAGGTTGAGCTGGTTTTCTGTCTAAGTTACTGCAGTAATTTGGTAATTACTAAAGATATTTTGGACATGACCAAACATAAAGAAATATTGGTAATTACTAAACATATTTTGGACATGACCAAAAATAAAATTAAGGTGTGTGAGATAATTGCAATAAATCAATGCACTTCACACTTTTATTGGGTTATATTTGATGCAAAGATCATGCTTTAGTTTAGCAATTAGATGAAACAAATTTGCAGCATTTTCAGGACCTCCATTGCAGTGGAATGTCACTGGTTTTTGGTGCAAGTTAGTGCAGGGTTTAGGTAATTACTAAAGATATTTTGGTCATGACCTAACATAACCACTATATTAGGTAATCACCTAATTATATTAGGATATTACCAAACCTGTTAGGTCATTACCTAACAAATTTTAGGGCATTACCTAAAATAATAATTTTCTTGGGCAATGACCTCAAATCATGTGACTATAACATATATATGATGAGGGAATTATATGGTTAAGATGTGGGTTATTGATAACCTAATCTATGAGATTTTAAGTGGTTTATATGAAAAGATTGCATCGGGCTAAAACGTTACATTTTTTTTCCTTTTTCTTTTGCTTTCAATGATAGAATTGAATGACTTTGGTGATATAAAAGGTTCATCGATAGAATGTTTATGTGAACAGCGGATTAAAATGGTGGAATAATCTCTAAAAAGAATCATCTCCATTGTAGTGGAACGTCACTTGTTTTTTGTGCAAGTGAATGCAGAGTATAGGTAATCACTATAGATATTTTGGTCATGACCTAATACAACCACTACAAATGTTAGGTATTTACCTAATTAGATTAGGATATTACCAAACCTTTTAGGTCATTACCTAAACCATTTTAGGGTATTACATAAAATAATAATTGTCTTGGGCACTGGCCTCAAATCATGTGACTATAACATATATGATGAGGGAATTATATGGTTAAGATGTGGGTTATTGATAACATAATCCATGAGGTTTTAAGTGGTTTATATGATAAGATTGGATCGGGCTAAAACGTTGCATTTTTTTCCTTTTTCTTTTGCTTTAAAATGATTGAATTGAATGACTTTGATGATATGAAAGGTTCATCGATAGAATGTTTATGTGAAAGAGGATTGAAAGGGTCGAACAATCTCTAAAAAGAATCCTCTCCCTTATAGTGGAATGTCAATTTTTTTTATGCAAGTTACTGCAGGATTTATGTAATTACTCCAAATATTTTGGTCATGACCTAACATATCCACTATATTTGTTAGGTAATCATCTAATTAGATTAGAATCTTACCAGAATGTTTAAGTCATTACCTAAACCATTTTAGGGCATTACCTAAAATAATAATTGTCTTGGACAATTGCCTCAAATCATTTGACTATAACATATATGATGAGAGAATTTTATGGTTAAGATGTGGGTTATTGATAACCTAATCCATGAGATTTTTTGTGGTTTAAATGATAAGATTGCATCGGGCTAAAACGTTGCATTTTTTTCTTTTTTATTTTGCTTTCAAATGATTGAATTGAATGACTTTCGTGATATGAAAGGTTCACCGATCGAATGTTTATGTGAACAGTGGATTGAAATGATCGAACAATCTCTCAAAAGAATCCTCTCCATTGTAGTGGAATGTCAATTGTTTTTTGTGCAAGTTAATGCAGGGTTTAGGTAATTACTAAAGATATTTTGGTCATGACCTAACATAACCACTATATATGTTAGGTAATCACCTAATTAGATTAGGATATTACCAAACCTTTTAGGTCATTACCTAAACTATTTTAGGGCATTACCTAAAACAATAATTGTCTTGGGCAATGACCTCAAATCATGTGACTATAACATATATATGATGAGGGAATTGTATAGTTAAGATGTGGGTTATTGATAACTTAATCCATGAGGTTTTAAGTGGTTTAAATGATAAGATTGCATCGGGCTAAAACGTTGCATTTTTTCCTTTTTATTTTGCTTTCAAATGATTGAATTGAATGACTTTGGTCGAACAATCTCTCAAAAGAATCCTCTTCATTGTAGTGGAATGTCAATTGTTTTTGTGCAAGTTAATGCAGGGTTTACGTTATTACTAAAGATATTTTGGTCATGACTTAACATAACCACTATATATGTTAGGTAATCACCTAATTAGATTAGGATATTACCAAACCTTTTAGGTCATTACCTAAACCATAGGGCATTACCCAAAATAATAATTATTTTCTTGGGTAATGGCCTCAAATCATGTGACTATAACATATATGATGAGAGAATTGTATGGTTAAGATGTGAGTTATTGATAACTTAATCCATGAGGTTTTAAGTGGTTTATATGACAAGATTGGATCGGGCTAAAATGTTGCATTTTTTCCTTTTTGGGTTTTTCTATGATATACCCCTGTGTTTTTTAAAATTCTATAATGTACCCCTAATGTTTTTTTATTCTACAATGTACCCCTGTGTTTTTTAAGTTCTCTACATAATACTCCTAGTGTGTATTAATGAAAACGGACGTTAAACATTTTTGAATTCCCATCCAAACCTCCCCATCCCCTCCCATCCCCTCCACCGTCGCAGCTCCCAACCCCCTCCCCCTGCCAGCTCATACCTCCTCCCCATCTCCTCCCCCGCAGCCCCCACCCAATCCCCTTCGATTTCCCGCAGCCCCAAACCCCCTCCCCTTCGATTTCCTGCAGCCCCCACCCATCCCCTTCGATTTCTCGCAGCCCCCCACCCCCTCCCCTTCGATTTCCCGTTGCCCCAACACCCTCCTCTTCGATTTCCCGCAGCCCTTACTCCCTCCCCTTCGATTTCCCGTTGCCCCCACCCCCTCCCCCCGTTGAATTTGGGTTGATTTTTATTACAACATTGGTGGTTGCGGCGGTCATGGTGGTTATGGGGGTGGAGGACTAGGCTGGCGACGGTCATGGTGGTTACGGGGGTGGAGGGGAGAGGGTGGGGGCTGGGCTGCGGGGCTGGCAGGTGGGAGGATTGAGAGAGAAGCCCAGAAATGCAAAGAGATAACGGTAAACGTTACGTTCATTTAACGTAGGGGTACTATGTAGAAAACTTAAAAAACACAGGGGTACAGTGTAGAATAAAAAAACATTAGGGGTACATTATAGAATTTTAAAAAACACAGGGGTATATCATAGAAAAACCCTTCCTTTTTCTTTTGCTTTAAAATGATAGAATTGAATGACTTTGGTGATATAAAAGGTTCATGTGAACAGCAGATTGAAATGGTCGAACAATCTCTAAAAACAATCCTCTCCATTGTAGTGGAATGTCACTTGTTTATTGTGCAAGTGAATTCAAAGTTTAGGTAATCACTATAGATATTTTGGTCATGACCTAATACAACCACTACATATGTTAGGTAATTACATAATTAGATTAGGATATTACCAAACCTTTTAGGTCATTACCTAAACCATTTTAGGGCATTACCTAAAACAATAATTGTCTTGGGCAATGGCCTCAAATCATGTGACTATAACATATATTATGGGGGAATTTTATGGTGGTTAAGATATGGGTTATTGATAACTTAATCCATGAGGTTTTAAGTGGTTTCTATGATAAGATTGTATCGGGCTAAAACGTTGCATTTTTTCCTTTTTCTTTTGCTTTGGGCATTACCAAACATATCCAATCACAATCCATTCCCATAACTCGTCAAAGCAATCCTATGGGGATTGAACAATCATGCCACTGGGTCCATTAGGCCCAATAACTCACCAAACCCCATTGACTTGAGTTTTGGCCCCCATTGTCCAGCCTTGTACAAAAAAGCCCAAATTAACCCCATATCATATATACTTTTAGGTAATTACGAAAACTATTTCACAATTCAAATCATGAATGGAGTTGTATGGTACCGCTATTCAAAACTTCCAAATTGAAATAAAAAATTAAACCCTAGATTGAAACTCACCTGCAACAAAATTTAATGCTGAAAGTGTACCGGATTTTATGCGAAAAAACGTCGTGCGTTCGTCAGATAACCGTTGTGTTTTATTTAGGAGAACAAAGTGGTGGTTGATGAGAGAGAATGTGGAGGAAGTTGAGAATTATGGAAGGTTTAGGAGAGAGAATAAGGGAAGTTTTAGGAGAGAGAGAATGAGGGAAGTTTTAGGAGAGAGAAATTGAGGGAAGAAGTTGGCGGTTCTTTGAAATAGAGGTCGACAAAAGTACAATAATGCCCTTAGTATTTTGGATTTACAAATTATTCAAAACAATTCAATTTTAAATTTTCGTATTTTACCCCCAAAACAAATACTTTAGTTAATTACTAAAACTTATTTGGTGATTAAGAAACAGAGTCAGAATCTAATTTTTACATAAAACTACTCAACCATCAATCCTTACATAACCAAACTGTGAAGACTGTTAAGACTTAGCCACCAATGTCATTCAAATTTAATTAAATTTTCAAAGATTTCAATAGTACTTTTAATAACGATGAAAATTTTAAGTTTGGAAATTACCAATCCTATCCAATCACACTCCATTCCCATTGCTCATCAAAGCCATCCTATGGGAATTGGACAATCATGTCCCTGGGCCCATTAGGCCCAATACCTCATCAAAGCCAATGTACATGATTTTTGGGCCCCCATTGTCCCTCCTTATACTAAAAAGCCCAATCATATGCTTTAAGGTAACTACAAAACATGTTCAGGAGATTACCAAACCCACTAAGTGGAGGATGTTCTCCCAATCTCAATCCTTTATCATTACTCATCAAACCTATCCTATGGGGATTGGACAAACATGCTACTGGTTCCATTAGGCTCAATACCTCACACAACCCTATTGACTTGAGTTTTGGGCCCCCATTCTCCCTCCTTCTAATAAAAAGCCCAAATTAACCCCAGATCATATGCTTTTAGGTAATTTCCAAACATAGTTAGGGCATTACCAAATGTATCGAATCACAATCCTTTATCATTACACATCAAACCCATCCTATGGGGATTGGACAAGCATGCCACTGGTTCCATTATACTTTAAGGTAACTACCAAACATGTTCAGGTGATTACCAAACCCACTAAGTGGAGGATGTTCTCCCAATCTCAATCCTTTATCATTACTCATCAAACCCATCCTGTGGGGATTGGACAATCATGACCCTGGGTCCATTAGGCCCAATACCTCAGCACAACCTTATTGACATGACTTTTGGCCCCCATTGTCCCTCCTTGTAGTAATAAGCCCAAATTAACCCCAGATCATATAGTTTTAGTTAATTACCAAACATGGTTTGGGCATTATCAAATGTATCCAATAACAATCCATTTTTATTGCTCATCAAATCCAACCTATGGGAATTGGACAATCATGCCATTGGGTCCATTAGGCCCAATACCTCACCAAAGCCCATGTACATGACTTTTTGGCCCCCATTGTCCCTCCTTGTACTAATAAGCCCAATCATATGCTTTAAGGTAACTACCTAACATGTTCAGGGGATTACCAAACCCACTAAGTGGAGGATGTTCTCCCAATCTCAATTCTTTATCTTTACTCATCAAAGCTATCCTATGGGGATTGGACAAGCATGCCACTGGTTCCATTAGGCTCAATACATCACACAATCCTATTGACTTGAGTTTTGGGCCCCCGTTATCCCTCCTTGTACTAAAAAACCCAAATTAACCCAGATCATATGCTTATCGGTAATTTCTAAACATGGCTAAGGCATTACCAAATGTATCTAATCACAATCCTTTATCATTACACATCAAACCCATACTACGGGGATTGGACAATTATGACCCTGGGTCCATTAGTCCCAATACCTCACCACAACCCTATTGACTTGAGTTTTGGGCCCCCATTGTCCCTCCTTGTACTAAAAAGTCCAAATTAACCCCATATCATATGCCTTTAGGTAATTATCAAACATGTTTTGGGCATTATCAAATGTATCCAATCACAATCTATTTCAATTGCTCATCAAAGCCATCCTATGGGATTTTCACAATCATGCCCCTGGGTCCATTAGGACCAATACCTCACCAAATCCCATGGACTTGAGTTTTAGTCTCTCCTTGTACTAAAAAGCCCAAATTAACCACATATCATAAGCTTTTAGGTAATTACCAAACATGGTTTGGGCATTATCAAATGTATCCAATAACAATCCATTTTCATTGCTCATCAAATCCAATCTATGGGAATTGGACAATCATGCCCCTGGGTCCATTAGGCCCAATACCTCACCAAAGCCCATGTACATGACTTTTGGGCCCCCATTGTCCCTCCTTGTACTAAAAAGCCCAAAAAAAGCCCAATCATATGCTTTAATGTAACTACCAAACATGTTCAAGGGATTACCAAACCCACTAAGTGGAGGATGTTCTCCCAATCTCAATCCTTGATCATTACTCATCAAACCCATCCTATGGGGATTGGACAATCATGACCCTGAGTCCATTAGGCCCAATACTTCACGACAACCCTATTGACTTGAGTTTTGGGCCCCCATTGCCCCTTCTTGTACAAAAAAGCCCAATTTAACCACATATAATATGTTTTTTGGTAATTACCTAACATGGTTTGGGCATTATCAAATGTATCCAATAACAATCCATTTTCATTGCTCATCAAATCCGACCTATGGGAATTGGACAATCATGCCCCTGGGTCCATTAGGCCCAATACCTCACCAAAGCCCATGTACATGACTTTTGGGCCCCCATTGTCCCTCCTTGTACTAAAAAGCCCAAATTAAGTCCAATCATATGCTTTTAGGACACTATCAAACATGTTCAGGGGATTACCAAACCCACTAAGTGCAGGATGTTCTCCCAATCTCGATCCTTTATCATTACTCATCAAAGCTATCCTATGGAGATTGGACAAGCATGCCACTGGTTCCATTAGACTCAATACCTCACACAACCCTATTGACTTGAGTTTTGGGCCCCCATTGTCCCTCCTTGCACTAAAAAGCTCAAATTAACCCAGATCATATGCTTTTAGGTAATTTCTAAACATGGTTAAGGCATTACCAAATGTATCTAATCACAATCCTTTATCATTACACATCAAACCCATCCTACGGGGATTGAACAATCATGACCCTGGGTCCATTAGTTCCAATACCTCACCACAACCCTATTGACTTGAGTTTTGGGCCCCCATTGTCCCTCATTGTACTAAAAAGTCCAAATTAACCCCATATCATATGCCTTTAGGTAATTACCAAACATGGTTTGGGCATCATTTTATGTATCCAATCACAATCTATTTCCATTGCTCATCAAAGCCATCCTATGGGATTTTAACAGTCATGCCCCTGGGTCCATTAGGCCTAATACCTCACCAAAGCCCATGGACTTGAGTTTTAGTCCCTCCTTGTACTAAAAAGCCCAAATTAACCCCAGATAATATGCTTTTAGGTAATTACCAAACATGGTTTGGGCATTACCAAATCATGTATCCAATAATATTCCATTTCCATTGCTTATCAAATCCATCCTATGGGAATTGGACAATCATGCCCCTGGGTCCATTAGGCCCAATACCTCACCAAAGCCCATGTACATGACTTTTGGGCCTCCATTGTCCCTCCTCGTACTAGAAAGCCCAAATTAACCCCAATCATATGCTTTAAGGTAACTACCAAACATGTTCAGGGGATTACCAAACCCACTAAGTGGAGTATGTTCTCCCAATCTCAATCCTTTATCATTACTCATCAAAGCTATCCTATGGGGATTGGATAAGCATGCCACTAGGTCCATTAGGCCCAATACCTCACACAACCCTATTGACTTGAGTTTTGGGCCCCCATTGTCCCTTCTTGTACTAAAAAGCCCAAATTAACCCCAAATCATATATATGCTTTTAGGTAATTACCAAACATGATTTGGGCATTACCAAATGTATCCAATCACAATCTTTTATCATTACACATCAAACCCATCCTATGGGGATTGGACAATCATGACCCTGGGTCTATTAGGCCCAATACCAAACCACAACCTTATTGACTTGAGTTTTGGGCCCCCATTGTCCCTCCTTGTACTAAAAATCCCAAATTAACCCAGATCATATGATTTTAGGTAATTACCAAACGTGAAATTATTTTGGCTATTACCAAACCTATTAAGACATTGTTATCTCTTACATGTTGTGACTTTATATTTTAATTTGGCTTTTTTGGATTACCACATTTATATAATATTGATTAATTTGTACTTAGTGTTTTTAGTTCAATTGTTTATTTTTCAATGCACTTTGGAATTGGTGGTTTTGAGACTTGTTTTAGTTTCTGTCACGGTTTTTGTAATTACCAGAACTCTATTTAGTAATTACCTAAAGTGTTTGTTCAGTCATCTTCTCCCAACTTCATCTTCAACCTTTTGATTTTTTCTCTCTCCTCTGAAATTCTTCATCTAGACAATGGTAATCAATACTCAAAAAACGCACAAATCGGTCCCAAATCGGCGGTTTCCCAACATCCTACAACAATCCAAACCATGTTTTTGTGAAATTCATAATGACCTAGAATTTTGATTTTGAGTTTCTTCATTTTGAAACTCAAACCTTAATTTCCATGGATATTCGGGCGTTTATGGTGTATATACGATCATCAACTTTTCTTCATCTATTTAATGGATTTGCAAATATGAAAGAGAGGAAAGCGAAAAAAAATTCCCCAAAAATTTTCCCCGAAAATCGAAAATTAAAACTTCGATTTCACAACTTCTCCATCACAAATTCATGATTTCTTCATGAATTCTTATCATTTCATGGAAAGAGAAGGTCCAAGTAACAAATCTACTGCAAATTCGAGAAGAATCGAAGATCCATGGAAGATTTGAGGGAGGAAGTGGTAGAGGAGAGGAGAGAGAAAATCTGGGTAAAAAACCAAATTTCCCAAATTTTTTTTTGGCCGAAAATAATTTTTCGGAATTTTCAGATTTTTTTTACTTTTCGAAATAATTAATAATATTTTCAGAAATTAGGATAAATGATTTTGGTATTTTCTAAAATCATTTCAAAGCAAAAAAGAAAAAGGTAAAAGAAAGCATATGTGGAATTGCTGTGGCCCCAGATTCTCTATGGTCTGAAAATTTTCAGACCATCTTAGAATTACCAATCCATCTAAGATGAAACATAATATGCTTATATGATTTTGTATAGTAGCTTTTTACCTGGGAATTAATTGTTGATTTGATGACCAAATTTTCCTTGCGACATTTTATTACATTATCCTCTTTAATGACTCTATAAAAGCATCTCTTGCATGCATCATAATACCAACCATAGTTGACATCTAGATCCTCAATAGTTGCCGATACCATATAAATACCGGCCTGAACATAAAACATTTAATGAAAAAAAAAATAGAATCCCTATTTCATTAATTTTTTTAGAAAAAAGTTGTTCTAAAAACCAAGAAATTTAACATTCTCACCTTTTTCATATTTACAATGTCTCCCATGTCTTTTAGGGAGTATTGCTTGAGAAAGTCATTTGTATCAGTGGATAGTACAGTCAATTGCTGAGAATTTTGTTGATCATTTTTTGCAAGCATTCTGTGTACATCAAGATGTTCAATTAGCAATTTATATACTCTAAATGATTAGGGAAGAAGTTTGTTAAAGCCAACCGAAATCACACTAATATTAAACTTGATAAGAAGCGATATGGAAAATTAGATTAATTAAAATTGTATTCAACCTGTATTTAACATTCAAGATAACCTCCACGTGTGAAATGGAATATGTGGAAATCTATACTAATATATTAAAAGGCGTACCTAAACAAATAACGGTGTCACGTGGCGCGCTCCCTAAGGGCGTTTTACTCCATGTAATCCACAACAATAAAAGATATTAGAAATTGCATAGTATAGGAGTTGATCCCAGAATCTCAAGAACATATACTAAAGTCTTAACCACTAGACCAAATAACATTTAGCATTATCATCGTAAAGTATAATAGTAATAAATAAAAATTTTCCTTACCCAGGGCGTAGCCCGGGACTAACAACTAGTTAATATTTTAAAACATTGTCCCCATTAGTAATCATGATATTTTGTCCTACTTAGTGTACTATATCGTCCCTATTAGTCACCATGTGAAAGTATATTATATCTTCATAAAAAGGTATAATTATGTTATTTCTTTAAAGTATAGAAATCAATCAAAGGTGTAGTACTATTACATTATATTGATACTTGAATCTATAGTGACCTTATATAAATTCTTCTATTTTGTCTAAAAAATTAATTTGTAATTATTGCATCAATCTTAAAACAACTACTACATTTATACTAGATTATCTATTTTTGAAGTCATTTAGTTCTGGGATGTCCTTGTTTATGAATAGCCTATATGCATAAAATGAGTTTGCCTCGTGGGTTTCTCATGAAATAACAAAATAACATATCATGATCAATACGTCCACTTTTATCATATATATATTTACGCCATATATAATAAATATAGATAATAACTAAATAACTGTTCGTTAGATTATATTTTGTTGCTTATCTATAATTATAGATGATATAGTTTGTTGCATATATATAATTCATGATTTAATGTTTTAATTTGACCCATAATTTATGATTCAATGTTAAAAACATATACTAAGAAACATTGGATACACGTTATTAGATTATTATATCTTAATTTTATAAATTAAACAGATATCTATAGCTATGCTGTAAGATCATCCTTTTTTAGAAAATAGATGTCAATATTATAGATTGTTTACCTTGATATGACTCTCTCTTGCCTAACTGAAGAATTATAACAATTGGTTCATTATTTTTTGTTGCAGCTATGTAATCCATCATCTCATCGGCATATTCAGCCCATAGCACACATGTTAAGTTCTGATTCCTAACAAAAAAAAAAAAAAAAAAAACAAAATGCTAGATTACCATTAGAACTAAAACATTACCAGAAATTTTATTTTAAATGTTAAAAGCCATTTTCTTGCTTTAAAATATTCAAACTACAAAAAATGTACTCTAGATCCACCAATTCAATGGTAATATTTCTTGAGTTTGGAATTTTTGTCATTGCACTAAACCCCGTCACTTGGCCAATATCTACAATATGTTTAATATATCATATTGACAAATATATATATTACAAAATAATATATCTATATACAAAAATTCTAACTAAAAAGTGGCTTTTTACCTATGAAATAGACATCAGATTTCTTTTTTGCTAATATGTCTTCAAAGGAGCTAAATTAGAACCCATATTTTGGAATTTGAACATTTTCGCACTCTTCAATTGTAGAACAATAGTTCACTGTGATTATACCAACATGATGTGATGCCTGCCCCCCCCCCCAACCCCCAAACAATTGTCACGAACCAGAAAGTTTGAAAACAAACATAATTCCCCTTCCTTTATTTTTGGCCAAAATGCACTTATTAGATATTTCTTACATGAAGCTTGAATTTTCCGTCCCTATTAATGTCAATCATTAGAAAAGATAACATAATAAGTTAGATTATATGTGATGATAAAAATGTGATATACTAAAAATTAAAATAATAAACTTTAAGAGACTGAATTTATTATACTTGATCACCCAACAAAATCATCTCAACACTTTCGAATTCTGTTTTCAATTTGGCTTCTCCCATACATGAATTATGCGCACTTGTATGGTGCACATTTTCGTTGCCTTGGTTAAGCCACCAATACTTGTAACTGGACTCCTTGAAATACCGCTGGATGCCATTTCTTCAATGGAGTAATTAAGTGTATGGTAAAATCCAAGATAATATTTATGAAATTATTTTATTAGAGTGCTTATATACAGGCTGCAACCACTAAATACCTAAAATAACAAATATAATATAACCCCATATACTTACTTTCCAATTTGAAAATATATATAAATTTGCCATAATAATCGTATTCCTTAAACATATGCGTGAATCTTGATGGTCAATACTAACTTAAAAAAACTTACCATATTTCCCAAAAAACATGTACTATTGGACATGTGGCGGCAATGTTTGGTAGCATGTAGACATGGCATGGATGTAATATATGCTTGCCATGTATCATCACTCCTAAAAAATTCGAAAGACTTCCAAAAAAAAAAAGGAAAAATTGATTTTAATAATCCAACATTTGGGTCATTCGCTCAAATTAATCCCACCTTTTGATTATTATTTAATAATCCAAACTTTTAGTTGTATTTGCTCATAATAAATCATGAAACCGGTAACCTGTTGAAGTTGTTGTAAAATTAATTTTTTTCCATATTTTTTTTCTCTAACCCCTCACTCCCTATCTCTCTTCCTCCCCCTTACCACCCTTTAGTACTCACCAAAGACCCCCCCTCCCCTCCCCCTCCCCCCGCCCTCCCCGACCCCCACCGTGAGCACCCCTCCCCTCCCCGCCCCCTCCCTTACCCCCCCACCGTGAGCACCCCCACCCCACCACTCCCCGCCCTCCCTTACCCCCACTGTGAGCACCCCCACCCCACCCCACCCCCACCCCCCCGCCCTCCTCCTCTACCCCCACTGTGAGCACCTCACCCCACCCCCACGACCCACTCCCCCGCATCCCCCTTTGAATCCCGCAGCGGTGCCTCCCCCTCTTCTTAGAATCCCGAAGCGACTCCTCCCCCTCCCCTTCGTTCCTGTCATTCCTCACTCTTTGAATCACCATCCCTAGAGAAACGCGACGAAAACAAGGCATACCGCGGCACAGCGGCAGCGCCGACATAAAGGGTCGGCAAAGATCTACCCAGCCCCCTGTGAGCGCTCAACTCCGTCGCCTGCAAGCACCCTCTCCACTCCCCACCCTACCCTCAGTAAGCGCCCTACTCCGCTGCCCGTGAGCACCCTACTCCGCCGCCTGCTCCATAATTGGTGTGATTCGGGGCATATGAGTCTAGTGGTGGAGGTGATGTACTGCATAGTAGTTGGGTGGGGTTGGGTGTTGGTTTATGGTGGGAAGGAGAGAGAAATGGAGGCTGGAGAAGGTGGTTTCTTAATGGTTGAGTCATAAAGGGGTGGAAGTGGTGGTGGACCGGTTGATGTGACCAAGTTATATGCGATTATAGAGTATTGAGAAGTCCATTTTACTAAGGTTTAAGGTTTAAGAAGGAGAGTTTGACTCATCTAAACCTTAGTGTGGAGAAGAGGGAGTTATGATGAATTTGCAGTATTAGAGGAGATTTAAGGATATTTTGTGGTTCTATATGCTTTTGATTATTTACAGGTGGATTAAGCTCACAAAGTTCCTTGGAGTCTAGAGTTATATGGTGGAAGCATCCAAGTTCATCTTATATGTGGCTCTACGGCATTGTTTGTCCACCATGGGCGTTGAAGAGCCCACCTCGAGCGTTTGTGGAGAAGGTTGGATGCTGGGCAGTATAGAGTGCCCGAGCTGGGCACCAAACATGCACGGCTCGCGCATATCGAGCAGAAGCAGGTGCTTGGCAGCAGCCAAAGCCCGAGCCACGCACCATCAGAGCACGACTCGCGCGCTGCGAGCGAAGCAATGAGACTGTCAGCATTGAGTGCCCGACTCGCGCGCAAGACATGCGCGACTCGCGCACTTCGAGCGAAGCTGAAGTTTTGGGCAGCAGCCAAAGCCCGAGTCGCGCGCCATAGATGCCCGACTCGCGCACTTCGACGCGGCTACGACTCTTCGGCAGTTTTCAGCTTTCCTTAGGTTTTATTAATGAAAAACGTTGTTTTGTTTGATGGCTGGCAATTTCTGGACTGAATTAGAGAGGATAGAGAGAAGAACCCTAATCCCTATTTTCTCCCTTTTTGAGTTTCGAATAATTAGTTTGAAGATTTGCTTGATGGATGCTATGTCGATTGTAACCTAAATCTAGTCTTGAGAACGGTTAATTAAGCTTCGGTCTATTATTGTGAGGTTTCTCTTTGTTAACTTTTTCTTAATTATAATTGTGATTTCTTGATTTTAATCTATGATTGTTGTATGTATTGCTAGGAGTACTACTAGTTTATACATTCGATTTATCATTTGCTAGGATTTAGAATTGATGCCGATTCATCTGTTCTTCTTTCATGAGTAGCAATCTAGGGTTTGATTAATGAATCTGATTATTCTTGATTAATCACTAGAGAAATCACAAGTTCCAATTTGAATATGTTGTGCTAGCAATTTGTTAATTGGCTCATTGTTTCCTAGTTCGTTGATGTTCTATTGATTTGAATTTAATCTCTGATTAAATTACATTAATCTTTAGTTCAAGTTTTATGATCATCTGATTGTGATTGTTTAACGGTACTTTTGAGGGAAAGGAATTTGATTTCCAACTTTGAGTAATTAAGAGTAAAGTTACACATTTGAGAAACCAATGATCAATAGTATGAATCGAAGTGGCCATTAACCGAACTCAAGATTCTTCTCATCTTGATTACATTACTTTTTGATTGTTCTTTAGTTCTTCATATTTAGTTATTCAATTCTTTAATCCCAAAACCCCCATTTGATCTATTATAAGCACGAGTTAGTCCCCAAGTATCTGTGGATTCGACCCTACTTGCCACTTACATTTATTTGTATTGGAAAGAAGGAAAATAAACTTTTATCTTTGGTAGCGCGTTTGATCTATTATAAGCACGACCGCGTCCCACCACCGGTGGTGTTCTTGACAGTAGGGGTGCTGGTGTTGGCTTTAGTGGTTTTTTTGGTTAATGTTGGTGGTATGGTTGGTGGGTTAGTTTAGTGGTTAAATTAGTTTTGGTTGGGTTAAATAAAATTAAAATTGATTAATTAAGTTACAACGAATTAGAAAAAGACACGTGTTACAATTAACCCATTCTACTGGTCACCAACTTGTTTCAACAGGTCACGGTTCATTATGAGCAGATACAGCTAAAAGGTTGGATTATTAAATAATAATCAAATGGTGGGATTAATTTGAGCAAATGGCCCAAAGGTTGGATTATTAAAATCAATTTAAAGATTACACCCATAATCTATGCATGAATTAGTGAGACTTGCTATAAGTTGAAATTAGCTAAGATTTCATATGTAATTGCTATCAATTTCAAACTTACCCATCATATATTAAAATGAAATCAATATTTCGTGAAATCATCTATTACAATACATAAATACTTTACCTAATTTGTTGCATATATATATATATATATATATATATATATATATATATATATATATATATATATATATATATATATATATATATATATATATATAATCCATAATTTAATCATAAGTAAACCTCTCGAATCTAAATAACCAAAACATATGAATTTACATATATACTTCTTCCGTTCTTTTTCTATTGCAATATTTGGGTTTTCACTCTTTCAAATGCTCAACTTTACCTATTAATATCTTTAATTACTTTTTAATAAAAATTATTAATATTTGATATTTTGAAAGTGTATAACGAGACGAATCTAACAAGACCCCACATGACTATATTTTTCTTACGTGAAAATCACAATATATAGTGAAAGGATGGTGGGTGAATAGTGTAAAAATCCAATTGTTGCAATAGAAAAAGAACGGAGGAAGTATGAGATAAGAAAGTAAAATACATATTATATGGATATCAACTTAAAATTATGACATTTTGTATTGCTTTTTTTTAGGGTATAAATTTGACATAATGATAATAGATTAAATCTTTCCCATTGAAATCAATATACTATGAAATGATTAGTACTATTTTAAAAATATTTTCCACAATTCATTGAATATACATATACATATACATTACCCTTATTCTATTCTTAGTTAGATATCCATATATTTATATGCATTGAATTAGATGCATTTAGTTAGGAATAAATTATGGGTTAAATACAAACATTAAATCATACAACTATATGTATATTCAATGAATTGTGGAAAATATTTAAATGCTTATACATAGCCCTAAGCATTTAATAATTTTTCACCATATACCCCGACAAATTTTTTTATTCACCATGTACTGTTGATGTTTTCAAATTCACCATATACCCCTCAATTTCTTCAAAATTCACCATATGTCCCTAATAACTAATGACCTTCAAAGTTTTTAGTCAGTAACCCCTAATTCCGTTATCAAACCCTAATTAACCATTGTTTGAATCATTAACCTTAATTGACTACCATTAAAACACCACAAATGACCCCTTTCATCACATTTCCTCCATAACTCTCTTCCTTCTTGTTTGGCCTTGGGTGTTATTTTAATGCTAATCTGTTACGGAAAATGAGTGAACAAGGGATTAATTAAAGTTTAGTAATGCAATTGGGGGTTAATGATTAAAAAAGTTGATAGTCATTAATCATTAAGGGCACATGATGAATTATCAACAAATTGAGGGGCTTATGGTGAATTTTGAAAACATCAAGGGTATATAGTGAACAAAAAAAATTGTCGGGGGTATATGGCTAGCAGCCGTTGTAGCATTTTCTTTGTCATAATTGCTACAAATATTATGCTCACAAACATATTTAATATCAAATCCACAAAACGTGCAAGCATCATACCATGTAAAACTATCAACATCGATATCAATTAATCTCCCAACCATTATGTAGTGCTTTCCCTACATATTAATAAATTAATAAATCGAGAAATACTTAGATATGCTTGCGTAATATTTATAGATTTTAAAAGATAATCAAAATAGTAATATTTTGGATAGAAAAAGTAAAATTCTCTAAGAAAATGATTCCGACGTGAATAATTGTATACCATATACTTATCTTTTTCGTTTGTAAGCTTCTATAGTAGTCCGAATTGCATTCGAAGTCGACAAAGCCCGATTTATTGATAGTCCACAATTATTAAACCACTTTATTTTTCTCTTGGTAAAATTATCACAGACAAACCTAATTAATAACCACAAGACAATTATTATAAACATATATATACAAATAAAATATACTAAATGAAATTTAATAAAACTGCATTTTTTTCATTACCAATCCAATAGAGTTAATGCATCTACATTAACACGAAATAAGCTCATATATAAATATTATGAAAGATAATAACTATAAACACTTTTAAGAAAATAATTTAAATTTGTGGAGCTTTATCCCTCCATCTGTTAAGGAAGGTGACGAAGTCTTCGTTGGAGTTTTGTTTAGTTAACTCCAACTTACGAAGACCAATGGAAAGCTGAAAATTGTATATGTATTGTTTGTGGAACTCTTCTCTGATGTAGTCCCAGTCATTCAGCTTGGCCTTATTCAGTGACCTGAACCACTTGGATGGATGGGCATCCAAGGTCAAGGGAAAGACATAAGCAAACAGGTCCTTGCTCATGCCCTTGAGAGCCATAGAGATGGAGAAAGCTCTCAGATGATCATCTGGGTCTTCGACCCCCTTGAATTTTGGGAGGTCACCCAATGTTACCTTTTTAGGAAGCTTTTCCCTCAGTTCAGGATCAATGATGTCATGGCCATGAGCCTAACTCTCGAGTGCAGGAATTGACTGGATCAATTGCTCGAGTTTTTCAAACCTCAATTATGTCTCGGTCTTGATAGGAGGTGGTGGTGGTGGAGTGTCATCTTGCTCTTCTTCCTCAGTTAGTTTCTCTCTCAATGCCTTAATCTCTTTGTCTTGTTCCTCAAGGCGAGAGTTCATCAGTTAAAGTTGAGCCATGATGGCAATAAGCTGTTCATTAGCGTCCTCCATTTCAGATGATTCAGAAGAGTAGGAGGATTCGTTTGAGAAGGTTAGGATGCGCTTGACGAATCTGGGAGTAGGTCGACCTTGTTGCCTCTCTGTTGGACGTTCCCAAGTTATAATCTCACGACCTGTCCTGAACAAAAATCGAATGGACCTCGTAAATTTTAAGAAATGATGCTTTCGAAATGAGAAATGGAAATGGGGGATGGAGAAATGAAAAAGGAAATGAGAGGTGAGAAATGAAGATAAAAGTGGAAACGAGAATGGAAAATGATTAGAAATGGGAATGGAAATGGTTATGGGTTTCAGACTAGTATGGACTTGACCATGATGGAGACATATGCCTAACTATATGCAAATGCAGGCATGGACTGGACTGGACTATGCAAGGAGACTGGATTCCACGACTGGGTTTTGGTGATGATAGGAGAGACTAGACTTTGAACTTACGAGTGAGCAAGCAGGCTAGACTTTAAAAAATGCTGGATAATAATGGAGACTAGACTCTTAACTTAAGGCAAGCAAGTTAGGCACCTAGACTTTGAACTTACGGGTGAGCAAGCAGGCTAGACAACTAGACTTCGGAACTTACATTAGACTAAGCAGGCTAGACTCAAAAATTGCCTATGGACTTACAGAATGCTAGACTTTGAACTTACGGGTGAGCAAGCAGGCTAGACTTTAAGGAAGATTGGACAATAAGGGAGACTAGACTCTTAACTTAAGGCAAGCAGCCTAGGCAACTAGACTTTGAACTTACAGGTGAGCAAGCTGGCTAGACAAGTAGACCTCAGAACTTACATTAGACTAAGCAGGCTAGACTCAAAAATTGCTTATGGACTTAAGGAATGCTAGACTTTGAACTTACGGGTGAGCAAGCAGGCTAGACTTTAAGGGATGAACTTTTATACACTAGTAGAATAAATGTAAATTGCTGCGGCTGAATTGCTGTGGTTTTAGCTATACGTAGCAATGTACCGCCTGATAAAAAAAAAATAACCTGTTGTTGCGGTTTTTTAGGAAAACCGCAACAATAGATTAAAATATTATATTTTATTAATCTATTGCTACAGTTGATTCTAAAAAACGTTGCAATAGGTCATGAGTCATTTTAGGGTTACAATTCAATATTAGGCGCCGCTTATCCCTCTATACTGAATCTCTCACACCTTTTGTCTCTCTCTCCTCTCACTCTCATCTGAATCTCTCGTCTTATAATCTGATCTTCGCACATCATCTTCATCTCTTATCTTTATCATCTTCGCACATCATCTTCATCTCTCATCATCTTCGTTCCTTAAATTTTGCTCAACTTCGTTCGTTCGTTCGTCCTCTTTCACTCAAGAAGTCAAAATTCAAACCTCTCTTCGTCTCTCACACTCAACCCACCGGAATAGTGAACCATAGGCCGGCGCTCTATTTCCTCTGTCATCCTCTTTCTTCGTCTCTTCGTCTCTAGTCTCCTCTGTCAGCCTATTTCTTCGTCGCCAATCACCACCACACCCACCCGGTGCTCATCGTTCTCCAATCACAAGCACAGTACACGGCCGGCGCTTGTCGCTCGCGAAGCCCAGTTGGTCGACCGCTCGCGAATCCCTGCGCTGTCGATCGGTGTTAATAGTTCGAGATTGAGAAGTCTTCCTCGGTGTTAATGGTTCTTATTTTTTTTTCTATTGTAGTTAGTTTTTCGTTTTTAGTTATCTGATGTTAGGTTGTTGAATTTCTCATTTTTTGTTTCTTTTTATCTGTTGGATTTCTCATTTTTTGTTTCTTTTTATCTGTTGGATTTCTCATTTTTTTTGTATCTGTTATTGATACTTGCTTTTTGTATTTTTGGATTTCTATTGTAGTTAGTTCCCACTAGTACTTTTTGGATTTTTTATTCTCATTTTTTGTATCTGTTGATGTTAGACTTTCTCATCTTTGGATTTTTTTGTATTTGTTGGATCTTTTGTATCTGTTGGATCTTTATCATCTTTTACTTTTTGTAGTTTTTATTATCTTTTAACATTTTTACCTTTCAAATTTAATGGCAATATAAAAAAAAAAATTTACTTGTATCTGGTCCTATTGCTGCGGTTTTGGGCAAAAACCGCAGCAATAGGCTTTAATTTTTTTGATAAAAAATAAACCTATTGTTGCGGTTTTGGCTAGGAACCGCAGCAACAGGTAATTACCTATTGCTGCGCAGCCAAAACCGCGACAATAGGCCACTTAATGACCGCAACAACAAGCAATTATTCTACTAGTGATAGTCCTAAGACTGAATTTTTATAGTTCGAAGACTGACTAGGGCTTACATGGAGATGCAAACTAGACCTAGGATATGAATTGATATACAGGTTTGACTTAGACTGGGAGATGCACATGGGCTTGACATTGGAGATGAACTAGGAATAGACTTGGATTGGAATAGATTGGGATTAGACTTAGACTGGGCTTGACATAAAGATACAAATGGGCCTAGATTTGACATGAACTAGACTTATATGGGCCTAAGATGGACTCTAATGCTAGCGGGCCTAATATGAATGCATGGACTCAAATTTAGATGGACTAATATGAATGCACAATGGACTCTAATGCACATGGGCCTAGAAATGAATGCAAATGGATTGAGTTTGGTTGATTGGATTGAATTGGTGAAGGTATTTGGTCTGGGCTTAGAATTTTTGAAATTCGTTTTTGAAAGGGACCCCTTGTTTTATCTTTTGTTAGGAAAAGATGGTGGATTAATTTTGAAAAATATTTTATTCTTTTATTGAATAGATGGTATGATGATGATTAGGAAATATTTTCAAAAAGGGTAGAATAGAAGAGGGTGTAGGATTGATTTTGAAAAATGTAAGTTTTTTTTTTAAATTGGTGAATATGGTGAAATATGATTCATAAAGAAGATTATTTGAACAGCAAGGAGAAAATGGGAAGAGGTAGACATGCATGACAACTCTAACTCTACTATGACCAGTTTTCTAGATGCATTTTTTAGGATAGACTCGATCTTGCATGAAAAGACCATTTTTTGAATTAGGTGAGACTCCTAAAATGACCATTTTTTTTACGCGAATGCAGACAGAAAAATATAGGGCCGAACATAGGATTGACCACCACGACGAATAAATCAAAGAAAAGTATATGCGATGCACAGACTGCGTGCCGCGCGCACAGTCCTGCGTCTAGCGTGGGAGTGGTGCGCCAAGCGCAATTTATTGCACTTGGCGCACTACTCCCGCGACATGGTTTCCTGGATTTAGTCGATGTTTTGGCCAATTAACGAACTTTTGTTTGTTATTCAGACGCGATTTTAGGAACAACGCATAATAATGACAATTTAACAAGATAACAACAGGCTAAAATTGCAATCACAGGCAAATGTCATATAACATGGATGCAAAAGTTCTCAACCTGAAGTCCAGTTCTATGTTTGAAACTATTGGTCATGTTTAGGTTCAGCCTGAAAAGGGTCCATGACTAAGAGATTGATCCCATGCTTCGTAACCTTGCTTAAAGAGGTGGCCACGTGTAAGACGCACTCCAGTTCTCAAGTCAGGAACAAGAGAACAATGCCATGGTTGGGTAGGTTTGCTTATGACTAAGATCCAACACTATCGCTCATGAAGCTTTTTGGAAGGACAAAGCGCAAACGCCCCGGGGGTGGCCTCACACATAAAACATGTGCTAATGAGGCGAGGTAGATTACCCTTATGGTGGCTAAACAATAGCCATGCATATGCAAAACTGTATATTATTCACAGGCATAAAAGGAGAATGAATCTTATATTTCAAGTTTCACCCACTCATTTAAAAAATTAATTTTTTAAAATCCTCCCCAGTGGAGTCGTCAATTTGTAGGCGTGTTTTTTTTTCACCTACGCAGTGTGAACGCGTATTTGTAGTTGACTACCCCACAGTAAATGTTTTTGTATTGAAAACGTTTTTGAAGTCGCCAACAACTCTTTAAAGGAAGAATCATAAACCTGATTGGATACGGGAAACCGTAGGGACAAATTGTGGGACTTTATCCAATGTAGATTTCCCCGTCTAGACTCTATAGATGGTCAAATGAACCAAAGATTGAGTTCGGGGGTGAGGGTACAACACAGTTAGGAACCATATTGCCCAATTTGCTGGCCTGTACTAAATATCGATTCATTACAAATTTTATGCCAAAGAATAATCATATAATATTTTAAACACCTTAAAAATAAATAATTTAGTCTAAGTTGGTTCGGGAAACACATAAAAAAATTAAATTTTTGTGACAAGTTATTATGCAATCAATTACAAGGTTCCTAGCAGGTTGTCCAAATTATCTGAATTAGTTGGAACGATTCTTTAGGTCTTGATTAGCAATTAAACATGTGGGTGATAAAGGCAATAAATCAGGACAATCATATAATATGAATAGAATAATCCGACAAACATATAATATACAAAGGCATGAATAATAATAATAATATGAATATAAAATAAAGTATAGAAAATGGGTTAGAATATACATTAGAACGATTATTACTTAAAGATCTGCATCATGAAATAATTTGTTAGTGACTTCAAGGCAATAAATATAATTGATTATTCAAGGATCCTTAGGAATTATACCTATGCGGCTTAGATTGAAGAGCGCAACGATCTTTAGGCGGAGCAATTGTGGAACCAGGAACGTAGTATGATCAGTAATTGAAATTCATTTGAAAGGATTGAAGTATTTTGAGATTCGTAATAGTACTCGGAAGTATTAGTAAGTATCTTTGTGTTCGTAAAATAATAATGAAAAGTCGTGTCAGATTCGGGAAATCAGCCCGTATTTATAGGAAAAAAGAAATGTGCACTGCACGCACGTCCTACGCTAGGCGCAGGCCTACGTGGCAGGCGTAAAGACACGTGTCAGGCGCAGATTGGCGCGCCTGCCGTGGTCCGTCCAGTTAAAACTTTACACGTGGAAACGCGTTTTTGAAAAGATAAAAAAGTAGCTTGCGTCTCACACAGGACTTGCGCCAAACGCAGGACTCTGTATGAGTCACAACTACACGTGTCAGGCGCTCATTGGCGCGCCTGACGCAATCTGGCCAATGTGCTTAGATGGAACAACTTAATATTGTTAGGGATAAGCGGCTTATCTTGGACTTATTGAGTATATGAATTGATCTAATGAAACAAATTAATTAGGGTTAAATAGTTAGCAAGATTCCAGTATTTTAGTGAGCTAAATATGAGTTGATCGCGGCGATAATTCACCAACCTAAATGTTAAACTAAAGTTTGAAAGGAGGCTAAATTTCGGGAATTAAAAATTGTGATTCGTCAAATTGTTCTATGATCGAACCGGAACTATATTAGTTTGTTTGTGCGTCGTCACTTGTAAATAGTAGATTAATTTTTTTTTTTCATTTACTTACTTCTATTGGTTAGTATTATCTTCAACCCCCCCAAATCTCTATAAATAGGTAAATAGTTGTGTAGTCTAACTTGTTTATGTGATTAATATTGTTTTTTTTAGTTAAACCTTGAGTTTAGTAATTTAGCAGTCTCTTTGTGGGATCGACCCTTTCTTACTCTTTTATACTTGTTAATATTTTTGAGGTTTAAGAATAGGTTTTTAATTTAATACTGTAAACGACACGTATCAGTAAAATACACCGTACATGGCATGCATTTAAAGACCATTTGGTGAGGGTACTCCCCAAAAGCATAAGAATGCAAGTAATCTCTCTATCAATCTTATAGTTGGTATTGTTAGGTAATTGCCAAGCACCAAATTGAAAAGTTAATAATAAATTAAGAAGTACCTTGCCATATTATGGGTAGCTGCCATGAAAGTTATCGGGAATGCTCAATATAGCTGATGAATTCCCCGAGACCCTTATATGAGACCTAGGTGTAATGATAGGCCCGTTGGATGGTAAACCTAGTAGCTCTCCAATCTCTTCCACGAGAGGTACTATCTCTTGGTCTCTAGGGCGGAAGACATAACGGGTTTCATCCCAAAAATTGGATGCAACATGAATCATTTCATAACAGATAGAGAGATAGCAAAGGCATGAGAGCCTTGGTAAAGCAGAAAGATGAAGAGGATTGCCTTGGTTGCTCTAAGTTCCTTGTGATCCCGGAGAGTTGTTGCTTATTGACACTCTCTATTTCGTTGGCATCTTTGTAAGAAGATTGCCAAGCCATTTTTTTGAAATGAGAAAAAACTAGAGAGAATGTTACAGTAGTGAAGAGCAGAATGATGGTGCATTTGGAAATGAAGAACCATGGCCCTTTTAGAGATGAAAGAAGTGCTTGAAGACAAGAGAGTGATCATCCACAATTCATGTCATGGATATTAGAATTGACTATTATCTATAGGGTAATAAGGAGCATTTCTACCAATGGTTAATGGCCAAACATTTATAGTGTTGAAACTTTTACTGAAATATTGTTCATACTCTGCATAGATAAGCAGTTTATCAATGATGAATCAAGTACATTGATACAACCCATTTGCCTGATGGTCATCCAAAAAATAATAATCAATTTTTCCCTTGAAAAATTATGATTGTTTTCAATCCTAATCAACCTATTTTGTATAGTGATCATCATTTGATAAAGTAGATAAGCTTAATGCATGAAAAGTTCCAAAAGATTTTTTTTTAAAACATATCAAATTTTGTTATATGATGGTTGATCCACCACGATTGTTCTAGAGGGTAATAACCCTTTGTCAACACTTTAAGGTGACTTAACAATGCCACACTTTAAGGTGACAAGACCTGACAATGGCTTACTTTATGATGACATGATATCACATGGAGTCATAAAAGATGATGGTGATTTGACAATTTATATGTCATCAAGGCCACGAAAAACTACGATAAAAAACTGAAGTCAATTTATCCAATGTTGGAGTCTTTCACATTAACAAAAGAGTAATTCATGAGACAATACTTACTATGCCGACAATAAAGTCGCATTTCTAATTTCAGAAAATGAATTGAGATTTTCTATCCAAGACGACAATAAGATCGTTTTTTCAATCTTAGAAAATTAATTGGGATTTTCTGTCCAAGACAACGATAAAGTTGCATTTCAATTTTAGGAATATTAATTGGGATTTTCTATCTCAGACGATAATAAAGTCACATTTCCAATTTCATGAAATTAATTCAAATTGACGATAACGTCACATATTTAGGATTTTCTACTTAAAACGACACTAAGAGTTGCGAATCATGGTTTCAAAAGTGTATCGTGTATAACTATTTTCTTATGGAGAATATATGAAAAATAAAATTTTCTGTCAAAATTTTGTGTCTTTTCAATCATTAGTCATCATTTCCTCCAAATTTCGACCAATGTGGGGAGTTTTGTAGACACCAAATTTTGAACCCCTATTGCGAGTATAATTTTAAAACAAAGTTTTTTAAAAAAAAAAAAAAGAAACAAACAACAAAACCATCATGCATGTTCCACCTCGAAACGCAAGTTTCGTTTCGATAGACGATTTTCCGTTTTTTGCTTTAATTATACGATTTTTGGTTATTAAGTCTTGAAGTTAAATTAAATTAACAGATGCTGATATAATGTTTTGTTGTAGAATCACGCTCATAATTTGACGAGTTTGCGTTGACCATTTTTAGTTAGTCTCTCGAAAAACGAAAAAACAAGTCGCGCTTAGTTGCCTGAAATTTAATCGTCTCTCAAAACTAGTATAAAACAGTTTTATTAATGTTCAAGTACATTAAAACAACCAATTACATCCATTTATTCATTAGTGAAGGAAAGGGAATAAAAATAAGCATCAAATTATATAGGTGTAAGGTAATTAGAAAGGATAAAGATCCGATTTTTTCGGCAAATTTAGGCACTACTTCTAGTTCAGCACCCGTGCGCGGAACGCATGGGTTCTGCTTTCGGCGTAATCTCTTGCGCGCCGCGCAGTTTGCCCAGTCAGCATAATTTCATGTTTTCCATTGATCTTTCATGTTTAGGAGATATCTAAGTTATTAATGACTGAAAAAATCTGATTTGCTTCCTTGGTTTAAAAGCAAAAATCAAATCTAAAGAGAATAAGAATATTTGGATTTTCCATGAAAATATGATGATCTAAGACAATAAAAATCAGATTTGTGGATGAAAATTATGATTTTCTACCTCTTTCAAACCCTAATTCATCATCCCATTTCTCCTATAAAGACCCCCTTTATTTTCACTTCATACACACTTGAATTATTCCATACTTCTCCCACTCAAAAAAACCTCATGCAAGAGAAAAAAGAGAGCATTAGAAAAGAGTAAATTTTTAGAAGAGTAATTAGTAAGTAAGAGTGAAGCAGCTCATCAAAAACACAAAAAAAGAGTTCCAGTTAGTAATTAAAGGCACTGAGAAAATTACATAGAAATTAAGAAAAATAAAAACGTAGAAACCTTTGCAAATGAAATGAATCATTGAGTTAAAAAGGTAAAATTTTGCTCTTTGTTAATTTTTTTATTATCTTCTTTAATCATATACTAACTCTTTCTTTTTGTTTTCTTCTACCATCTTTTAATTTTTAATTTTTGGAGTGGTTTGGGTATGTGGAAGTCCCAATGGGTTCCCAGCCTTGAAATCATCCCACCTAGATAGTCAACTCTATTAGGGAGACTCTTAGGAAGTATGTGATTAATGTGATTTTCTTAATCAAGTTGTTATTAATCACCAAAAATCATGGTTCATAAAATTTTCAATGGAATTGTGCCTAAACATCTCCATAAAATCAAAATGATGTTGTATGTAATCATGTAGTCAGTTTCAATTTCGTACTTAATCTTATTTTTCGTCTATACTATGTAAATATTTTATACGATGTAACATTTTTCCTATGAAGCTAAAGATGTCTGTAGCAACTAGGCTTTGGAATTTATAATTTTTAGAAATTTTTAAATAAACTTAAATTCCAAAGCCCATTCAAGAAGATGAAGAACATCATGGTGAAGATCAAGATTGAAGATTTGTATAGATCATAGAATTTATACATATTGTTGTAAGAATAGTTTTTTTTTTTTATAAATAGTAATTACATCACTCAATTAATGAAAATATGGAGATGTTTATGCATGATTTTCATAAATAATTCCACATGTCATTCTTTTTTTGAATAAAATGAGAAACCAATGTTGTGAAAATTGCATGTTGGGCCCAATATATCATAGTTTATGAATTAAATGATCCAATCTCAATTCAGAGGAAAAATTTCAAATCTAGCTAAGTTAAATTATATGATGATCCATCTTACATTTAAAAATTATCATTGTTCTCCATAATCTTCCAATGAATCAATTATATAATTTGACATAATTAGATAAGTAATTATGATGTCCTAATTGATTTTAGGTCTTTTCATGTGTTTTGTTTTAAATGGCCAAATGTCTATAAGATAAACAAATAATCTCCAAACTCCATTTAAAATTGATAATTTTTCTCAAAAATGAATTAATGATCTTCAAATAAGATTATTTCTCATCCATCCAAAAGCCTTCAATGGAAGAATCTCTTTTTCTAAGACCTCTTGAAAAATCTGAAACTTAATCGCTAAATAAAATGATTATTTCAATCTTAAATTTGATCACTAATTAGGGTGATTACTTTAATCCTAATTAAGCACCAATTACAGTGATTATCTTAACCCTTCTTTAATCACTAATTAGAGTGATTATGTTAATCCTAATTTGATATTACTAATTAAAGTGATTACCATAATCCTAAGCTTAATCACTATTTAGAGTTATTATCTTAATCCTAATTTGATATTACTAATTAAGGTGATTACCATAATCCTAATCTTAATCACTAATTAGAGTGATTATCTTAACTCTCATCTAATCACTAATCGAAGTGATTACCCTAAACTTAATTTATTTAATCACTAATTAGAGTGATTATCTTAATCCTTGTTATATCACTAATTAGGGTGATTTAAATTGACCTTCTTATTTAATCACTAATTAGGGTGATTATTTTCAAACCCATTCTAATCACTAATTGGAGCGATTACCTCATTTCTAGTAAATTTGTCTAAATGTAAAATTGAGTTATTCATAATCTATTTTCCCTTATTTCCTTTTCATCCCTAATAGAATTGGCTATTTTAGGGTGAGACATAAGATCGAACTACGATGGTTTTGTTCCATGAGTGGATTCCAATCCCACAATGATTGGTAAGTAGTGCAAATTCAGTGCTCAAATCTACCATGTATAATGATATATTGGCCTTCTTAAATAAAAATGATTGATGTGTATATGAACAAATTGTGTGTTTTTCTTTCTTTTGAATAGCCATGATTAGTTAAAATGAAAAATAATGCATTTAGTAAGAGCTCGTTCCTTAGAAAGAAAGAGAAGATGACTTCCAGTCGTTCGCACATCTTAACCTAAACTCTGAACCTATCTCATGGTATGGAAGACCAATTTTCAAAAAAGTCTTATCTTTATGAAGTCATCATCGTTTTCAATGATATTCCTTGAAATTAATTTTAAAATGATGTATGAAATAAATAAGTCCCTATTTAGATATTAAAAGAGTGGGACTTCAAATCTTTCAATAAAAATCATAGTCCAATGGGAGACTTTTGTGGGATTCAAACCGTTAATTAAGACAGTCGAAAATCGGGTACCCCACCTTCTTGGGACTCTTCTTCTTGCTGGTCATGGTATTGAAATGGTGGATTTAATGAAGGGTTAAAAATAGTGTCAAAATATTTGACAAACTTTCTTTTGTTACGAGTATTGTTTAAGCTCGGTGTAGATGGCTTAAGTGTGATGGGTTGTGTTTGTATTTCAAGGTTATAAGTATTTTCTCTCGCATCATGTTTCACATGCCTGTCACGCAGCATAGTCTTCCGTGAGCTTTTTCTCCTATATGCTTTCCCCTTATTCTTGCATATGAAATTGCTCTTGTACACCACCATCAATATGATTCTCTTCTTCTTTTTCTTCCACTTCGAATTCTACCTCCATGTTGGTTTCTTCATTTGAGATGGTCCCTTCGGAAACTTCAAAATTCAATCTCTTTATTAGGTTGTTGGAGTTGATGGTGATCTTCTTTCAGGGCTTAAAGTTGACAAAACTCTTTTGCGGTTGTTGAGTGCAAAGCTCGGGTTTTCCTCTTACACATGAATTGCATAAACAACCCTTTTGATAGGAACTTGACAAAAACTACTTGTGCTATGTTCTCAACTTACTCTAAGTGCTAATCTTCTGTTTTTCGTCTCTTTCTCTCTTGGCGTTCAAGTCTTCCCACCAATCTAAAGCATGTTTTCTAAAAGAAACTAAATTAGTTCAACAAAAGCATAATAAAAAGGAAAAATTCACATCAATAATCCCAACTATGGGCAGTCTTCCAATATTAATCCCAACTAAGGGTTATTCCAGTATAATCCTAACTATATCAGTTGTCTTCCCAAATTGATCTATTACCTGTTATAACCTGTTTAACAGGTTAACTCGCTTATGTGGCGCAATCTAAGTCACAGATTTTTTATTTTTATTTTTTCTTTCTCCACATTTCACTCTCTCTTTCCCTTCACACCTACCAGCCACCATTTCTCTCTCTTTCCTCTGACCATTGAATAACCCACATGCCACCCACCCTCCCACCTACTCACCCACCCACCGGCCACCCCCCCAACCAACCAAAATCACCAACCAGACGTCAAATGCCCTACCTCCCTCACTATCCTCACCGCCTCGCCGTCCCCAAAACCTTCATGTGGTGCACGTCCCCAACCCTTCACCCTCTTCCCTCCGTCCACCCCTCAAACCCACCTCCAAATTCTACTCAGCCAATTCGCCCCCACCTTTAGTCCCTAACCTGATCATCCCCTCTTCGTCCTCCTCCCAAACTCCACCCTCAAAACCTCTACCAACTTTTCGCTTCTCCCCCCGAACCCCCTCCCTCAAAAATACAAAAACCGACATCACCGGCTTCGACCAAAATTGACTTATTGCTGTCTTTGCTCAAGTGCGTGAGACTATTGATGATTCCCCCGTCCTTGATTCCGATACTCTCGCGAATTTGGACTCTATATGGTCTCGCGTATTTCGACCAAAACCGACTTTTTTGGCATTTCTAGGGGAGCGGTTTTGGGCATGGTGTTTCGGTGGGTTGTGGTTGTAGTTGTTGGCGGTGATTGCAAGTGGGTTTTTCCGGTGGGTTTGGGTAATTGTGTTTGTGATTGTGTGTGCGATTGTGTGCGTGGTGGTTCCGATGGGGGTGGATTCTTTGTGTTAGTTGTGTAAGTGGTGGTGGTTGTGGTCGTGGGATGGTGGTTAACGGTGGGTGTGGTGGTGTGCGATGGTGGGTACGGTGGTGTATGGTAGTGATCAACGGTGGTTAGGTGGTGGTGGTTGTGGTCGTGGGATGGTGGTTAACGGTGGGTGTGGTGGTGTGCGATGGTGGGTTCGGTGGTGTATGATAGTGAATCAACGGTGGTTAGGTGGTGGATTATTAACTTAATTAAATAAATTAAGAGAAGTTACAAAATTTACCTGTTTAGTAAGTCACTGGTCACCTAGGATCGTTTTGGGAAGATGCACCCCATAATTTGGATTATACTGGAATAACCCTTAGTTGGGATTAATATTAGAAGAGTGCACATAGTTGGGATTATTGATGTGAATTTTTCCAATAGATTATTAGGAAAAATTAATAAGGCTTTTAGAAAATGGGCTATAAATGCAATTAATTATCGTGAGTAATTAATTGGGCTTTTAAAGTTGGGCTGGAATAAATGAGCTCTTAAAAACAATTTTGGTCTTTAGCTCTTTGGATTGCTCCCCTTCGGGTCAGACCTTTTAGGACGATGATATGTATCATCATTGGATCCTGAAATTGGGAGACAGATTTATGTGTCTACACTAATTAATCACAATTATTTCACTTAATGATGACTTAAGCAAAAACTCAGCTTTCTTAGAAAAACTTTTAAAACTTGAATAAAAAATAGTTTAGAATTATTAGGATTAATTAAACCTTTTATTGACATTTTTAACCTCAAAATCAACCACAGCCAATAGTTAAATAAACTTATTAGAACAATGTTGGATAGGGTGAAGTAGCTCGATGCATACGCATGATACTCCCCTTTCTTTTGAAAAGATTAGACCTCGAATTTTGTTTAAAAGAGGTTATAGTAAATAGAACTCATCACCTTCACCTCCTGCTTGAAATTTTCCATCTTGAAACTCGAATATGTTGTGAGAGACATGATCATAAGCAATTTCGTTAACCCCAAAAGTGTGGACTAACCAATCCATAGGAGATCCAGATATAGTATCAAAGTCTTTCACAAAGATTTTTCTCAGTAATTCAGCAACACAATATGAATCTTATTAGTTTGCTGCAGGAGCTTCAACCAATATAGCAGGAATTTCGGCAACAACTTTGATTTCCATATTGTGCTCGGAAACCTCCTCCTTTTTCTCTATAAAGGCTTCATGCTAGCGAAGTACTGAACTCAAAAGGTGAAAATTTGATAATTGAAAGCTTTGAGAGCATTTGACATTCAGGATCCATATGTATCATTTTGAGGTGCTTACAATTGAAAGCTCTCAAAAGGTATCAGATGGTTGTGTGAGAGCATTCTTAAAGACCTATACTTGTCCCTAAACACATTCCAAAAGCTTAAACGCTTAAACTAGAAAAACGCCAACAATCTGCTGGTAAATTTTGAGAGTCATTGGAGATCATTTGCTATTAATCTGGGTTGGTTTTCTTCCACATATCCAAAACTATCAAAAATTTTCAAGCCAAAGAGAAGCTTTCTATGATATGTTCCAATTCTTAAGCCATGGGTAACTTGTACTAGAGCCACAAAATCATTCTAATTCCTACATTTGATGGCTTACGTAGTCCATCAAAATTTCAGAAGTGGCTTCACCAAGTTGATAAGTTTTACAAAAGGTATTATCTAGGAAAAATTCACATCAATAATCCCAACTATGTGCACTCTTCTAATATTAATCCCAACTAAGGGTTATTCCAGTATAATCCAAATTATGGGGTGCATCTTCCCAAAACGATCCTAGGTGACCAGTGACTTACTAAACAGGTAAATTTTGTAACTTCTCTTAATTTATTTAATTAAGTTAATAATCCACCACCTAACCACCGTTGATTCACTACCATACACCACCGAACCCACCATCGCACACCACCACACCCACCGTTAACCACCATCCCACGACCACAACCACCACCACCTAACCACCGTTGATCACTACCATACACCACCGTACCCACCATCGCACACCACCACACCCACCGTTAACCACCATCCCACGACCACAACCACCACCACTTACACAACTAACACAAAGAATCCACCCCCATCGGAACCACCACGCACACAATCGCACACACAATCACAAACACAATTACCCAAACCCACCAGAAAAACCCACTGCAATCACCGCCAACAACTACAACCACAACCCACCTGAAACACCATGCCCAAAACCGCTCCCCTAGAAATGCCAAAAAAGTCAGTTTTGGTCGAAATACGCGAGACCATATAGAGTCCAAATTCGCGAGAGTATCAGAATCAAGGACAGGGGAATCATCAATAGTCTCACGCACTTGAGCAGCAGCAATAAGTCAATTTTGGTCGAAGCCGGTGATGTCGGTTTTTGTATTTTTGAGGGAGGGGGTTCGGGGGAGAGCAGAAAAGTTGGTAGAGGTTTTGAGGGTGGAGTTTGGGAGGAGGAGGAAGAGGGGATGATCAGGTTAGGGACTAAAGGTGGGGGCGAATTGGCTGAGTAGAATTTGGAGGTGGGTTTGAGGGGTGGACGGAGGGAAGAGGGTGAAGGGTTGGGGACGTGCACCACATGAAGGTTTTGGGGACGGCGAGGCGGTGAGGATAGTGAGGGAGGTAGGGCATTTGACGTCTGGTTGGTGATTTTGGTTGGTTGGGGGGGTGGCCGGTGGGTGGGTGAGTAGGTGGGAGGGTGGGTGGCATGTGGGTTATTCAATGGTCAGAGGAAAGAGAGAGAAATGGTGGCTGGTAGGTGTGAAGGGAAAGAGAGAGTGAAATGTGGAGAAAGAAAAAATAAAAATAAAAAATCTGTGACTTAGATTGCGCCACATAAGCGAGTTAACCTGTTAAACAGGTTATAACAGGTAATAGATCAATTTGGGAAGACAACTGATATAGTTAGGATTATACTGGAATAACCCTTAGTTGGGATTAATATTGGAAGACTGCCCATAGTTGGGATTATTGATGTGAATTTTTCCTAATCTATTATATTTTAAGTAAATATTAATTATTCCTGATAATTAATTGTATTTTTAAAAAATATTTTCTAAATTAAAAGACATCATGAAAAGTCAGATTTTGACCTTAAAATAACTAATTTCCGGATTTGAGTTGATAATATTTAAAGATTGGATATATGATAAAATCCGGCCAGATATACGGACACACTTTCGTGCGCCCGAAAGCCTCTGGCGCGCCGACATTGCGAATGCGCGACATCGGGACAGTCAGCAAAATTCAAAAGCACATAATTCGTTGCATGTCGCGCATCAGACCTCGTTTTCACCCGATTTTGGACAAACTTTCCTACGAACTTTTCCTACGACTTCCAACTACAAAAACACTCTCAGTAAACACTTTAAACACTTCATACTTTTGATCTTTCATTGATTTCATATTTCAAGCTCCAAGGATTGATCTTTCGAAGGTTGTTCATAAGACTAAGGTGATTAAGATATATTCTTGAGGGTCCTTTGATTTATTCAATTCCTATTTAAATATTTTAAGTTACTAACTTTTTGTTCATGATGCAAATCTTAAAAGGATTCTTTCCTTGTATATATTCTAATCTCTTGTTTTTCTCTATTTCTAATACTTATATCTTTGTATATATTATCACTCTATCCATGCAAGCCGCATCTTTATTACTTTTGTCACCTCACATGCTAATTAGTGCTAATTACAAGACCTAAATAAATATTCTAACGAATAATAAGATAATTTGGACAATTGGTTTAGGATCCCAGTAATATGATCGCCTAATAACATATAACTAAAAATTAGTCTTTTATATGTTTAATGAACCGACCTAGACTAATCTTTTTTTAGGATTTTGAAATCGAATGTTTGGTTGTTTAATTGCACAAAAATTTGTGTATGAATCAAATTAAGTAGAGGCCAACAAAGAGCGAACGTGATTCCTGATCATGTTCGTACCCTCACCCCCGGAACTCAATTTTCCGTTCAATGGTCAATCATGAAGTTACGATGGAGAAATCTACATTAGATAAGTCCCCAAGTTGTTTCTAAGATTTACCAATATCTAATTAGGTTTATGAGCCAACCTTTAAAGACTTGTTGATGACTTCAAAAACGTTTTTTAATAAAATCCTTCCATGAGGTAGTGAAATACGCACTTACACCATGTAGGTAATAAAAATATGCCTAGATCTAGCACTAAATTTTCTTATGTGTTAAGTAATCATTATTAGATGTTTAGTGAGTAGTATACATGGTTTAGTATCCATATGCTTAACTTTCTCGCTCTTAAACACACTTAACAAAGGTTCTGGAAAAACGGTTTTCTTTAACCAGGATGTTTTGGACGTGATAAGCAAGCAACTTTAAGCTCCCAGTTTCAATATTGAGCTACTTGAGGTGCATGCTTAATTTGGCCCAACAATAAGCAAGTTAACATAGGAAGGAAAGCTTGTCATTGGACCTCATCTGTACTCGCAGGAAAAACATGATTTCAGGCCTCTCTTTATCTGATATTGGCAACTGCCATTTCTTGTCCAAATGTGACGTGTGACCTATTGTTGGAAAGATCATCAAGTGTAGGTTATGTTCTAGTTGGTTTTCAGCCATTTTGAAGCCTTCAATTAAATGAAAAGGCAAGATATATCCAGAATATGCTAAATCTAGACATTTGGAGTTGTTTTCTTTAGCCTTTGTTTTCTTAGTTATTACGTGGATGTTTTACTTAGTTTCTATGTACTTGTAGCTTATATATAACGGAGTCATGTAATACAACAGATAAGTTTAAATGAATGAGAATATAGAGTGTGATACTCTTTAAGAAAACTGTAACATTTTCTTGTTATATTGAACTGGTTGGTTCTTTTATCTTGAATCCTTGCTTTCTTTTTCGCGTGAAACATTGAGTTGTGTGTTTAGAAGTGAAGTAGGTTGATTAGTAATTTATAATTTGTTTCACCTTAATAAGATCTTTGTTTGCTGGTTATTTGATTGATGTTAGTTTATAGTTGTTCGTTTCATTTCGAATCGGGTCGTTACCAAACTTTTTCAGCTTGTATTCTCTTGTTGGTTCTGTTCTCATGTCCTAAACCCATATGTATTAGAAAGTATCTTATCTAGAAATACTCGACAATTGTGAAATTTATATTGCCTTATGGGCCATCTACTATATGTAGCTATTATTCTCATCAACATCCTTGCAAAAAAGAACTTCAAATATGTTAGGACTCTATATGTGTTATGATATTTGTTTATGCCAATTTTGTACTACACAAAAGGTATTTTGGGAGCCAACAACAAGAACAATATACTAATTTAATACGATGTAAATAATAGATAACATAAACGTAGATAAAAGATTAAGAACGCAAATAATTGTTGACGCGGAAAACCCAAGGAATGGGAAAAACCGCGGGGGACACTCTTGATCACCAATCCACTATAATGATGTCGCGGTCGGTACAAGTGTTTGAGTACAATAATTAGCTCAGGATCTTTATAGAATATTAATGGAGAGAGAGAATACTTGCTAGGGAGTACAGGTCAATGGTCGCTAGAGAGAGTAAATTAGGTTACAATTCTCTTATTTATACAATAAGATAACAATCAAAAATCCCTGTAGCCGTTGCCTAGCCTTCCTTAGATGTAGGACATGCTATGCCTCCTTGTAACTACTTCCCCGTTATTTCCTCATGCGGTTGTGATAGTTGGCCCAAGGTACAACTCACACGTTCCCCTGATAACTGAAGCTCCTTATCTCCTTTTAATTTCGAAATATGAATCTTGCCGCCAATGTGTAATTTGTAGGGCTAAACAATTGCCCCTAATTGGAGTTATTTGCCAACTGCCTTGGGAAATGGCGACAATTACTTTGCCCAAGAAACATCATTAACCCCCAACCTCACACCCTATAAAAGCCCTTACTAGTCAATTTTTTCCCTCTTGTCACTTCAAACTTTTCTCAAAAACTCTCTCTCTAGAAGAAAGAAAAAATCATTCAACTGCTTGCTTCCTTCACCAACTCTCCGGCCAAAATTCAGTTAATCACTCGTTGTTCATCTTCTTGTTTTCTTTTTCTTGAAGCTTTAGAACTTGTCCCGTGGCTCCCAAAGATGGCGCGAAAATTAGGAAATCCAACAAGTCCTCTAAGCCTTCGGAACCCAGTAGCAAGGTGGTAATCATCAACGCCAGCGAAATTGGGGGTCCTAGCGTCCCTATTACATTGTAGAAGAGGAATTAGATGAATTTTTAGAAAAAACCGGTCTTTCCATTCGAGTAAAAGCCTAAGGCCCAAAGAAACATGAGCGCTCCGACGATTGCCCCGAGGGTTGGGTAATTTTGTATGAATACCCCTTTAAGATTGGCCACCAATTTCCCCTCTGCCCTTTGATGAATGAACTTCTTGAGACATTAGGAGTAAGCCATGGGCCAATCATGCCTATGGCTTGGAGAATTATACAAGGGATAGACATTCTGACAAGGGGTATGAATATGGAATTTGGGTTGGTAAACTTGATGTATTTCTACGAGATGAAGAAGGTAAAATATACAAGGTACACTATGTTACTTATATCTACGCGTCACTCCTTAGTGGGTAATTCGGGGGAAAATGATAGAGGATGGAAGAAAAGGTATGTGTTTGCGGACAAGGCGTCAATAGGTGAAGATTATGCGTTCTTGTACGACGGCTGGAACGCCGAAGGTATTCACCTTACCATCTGTGAGTTTATGTTTGTTTAGGGATTTGACGTTTTTCTAGTTTATTCCCCCTTTGTAGAGGTACTGCCAATGTCAGTGGGTGACAACGACTTTTCTCACACCAAGGTCAACAGACTTTTGAAGACTTACAAGGCTGAAGAACGAGCATTCAGGGCCAACTTCAACTTGGTACCAACTGACGCTGACGAACATCCTCAAGACCCCGACGAACCAACTGACAACACATCCCCTTCAATGGCTTCAGGTACATCATTTGTTTACTCTGAACGTTATTACTCCATTTCCAGTTAGTTTCCTTTCTTATCTTTGCTTGCCATCATCATAAAACACCATATCTACTAAAAGCAAGTCTCCCGGAGTCGCCTTGTCAGAAGCGGAAATGCTGGAAAGGATGGCGAAGAGGAAGAGATCTCGGAGTGAAATGCCTGCTCTGTTTGCCGCCGTCACCACTGCTGCGGTCACGACTGCCGCCGTCACCCGTGATGACGCCAAAGTCGTTAAGGAGACGCCGTCATCCGAAGAGGACAACTTCAACATCTCTTAACCCAAAAGTTTCTTGGAGTTCACAGCTCCTACCATTTGGTCTGCCGTAAAAAAACTCGCCTTCCCTGCACCACAACGTCGCTTGGCCCGCCTTCCTCTTCACCAAGTTGCTAGTGAAGGGTTTGGGTTACAACTGCATGTAAGTCTTTTGAACTGACATGAATTTTGTCTTGGGTAGTCCGTGACTGATTCATGTCGTTGAATTTCTCAGGCCATTCAAAATTCGCTGGCCGTCCGCCGTTCTTCTCTGACATTGGAGAAGGAGTGCAAAACCCTTTGTGACAAGCTGAATAGGTCTATTGCTGCACAAACGGAGGCTGAGAGCAAATTAAAGGCCAAGGCTGCAGAGGTGACGTCGTTGAAGGAAATATTGGACGTCGAGAATGTTGAGATGACGTCGTTGAAGGAAGCACTGGGCGCCCGAACTGCTGAGATGGAGACTAGAATGTCGGCGTTGCAGGAAGAGCTCACTGATGCTGCCAGCCTTTACACTTGGAAAACTAAGTCAAGGCTGATGAAGCAATACATGGAAGGTCAGACAGCGTCCTGGACACCGGAAGACGACGTTAGGAAATTCTTGGCAGTCTTTGGGACTCCCGCTGATCTTCTTCCTGACGGTGCTTCTACCACTAAGACGGCGGCGACTGCCGAATCTGGTCCTGCTGAAGGTGACAAGGATGCCATGGAGACAAAATAGTTTTTATTATCAGTCGTTTTGGGGTGCTGTGAAACCTATTTAAACAGTTTGTTTTTTTAGTTTGTGTTGGTGCAAGGGCACTAGTTTGGAACAATATTTTCTGATGTGTGTTTGATTTGACTATTGCCTTTATGGCAAATATTAATGTTATGCTCTTACTTTTATGTGTTTTACTTGCGTCTTGCGTATATGTGTTTGCAAATTGCAACTGTAGATGTATGTATGTACATGTGTATGTAGGTACCTTTGATGTTTGAAGCTACTTGCGGTATCAATTGCCATGAAGGGCTAAATTGCCTCTTCCAATTAATTACGCATGGCAACTTGTACGTTGTTGTGATGACTTCTAAGGTGTGTGTCCCTTTTTGTACTGAAGTCATTTTGTGTTCACCTTAATGCCGTCAAACATTGATGCCCCGGTTTAAATTATCGTCGTCAAAGTAATGATCAACATCGGCTCCGGTGTCGCCGTAGACGTTCATGTAGGCGTTAAGTGGTTGTGAACGTTGTGACGTGTGAATGTTTCATCATTGGCTGTCAACGAATCCTCGTCCCCTACACTGTCTCCATACAACAAAGGTGAGATGGTCGTTGGCGAGGCCGACGACCCTCCGACGCTAAAGTCAGTATAATGTGAAAAGGAATAATATTTAAAAAAGGACATTGAATATGTTGAGAACAAAATGAAATTGAGCAACATAACTTGGATTTTTAGTTACTTACCTATAGTGGCATCTTTTTTGTTGTCAACATAAGATGATTAAAAATGATAAAGTTTTAAGTAGACAGTGTCCAACTTCGGGGAACATGCTTACCCTCCATCGTGCATAACCTGTAGGTGCATTTCTAACCACTGTGTATTCGATAAGGTCCTTCCCATGCTGGTGCTAATTTACCTGCATTAAGTTCTTTAGTATTTTAGAACACTTCTCTAAGTACCAAATCACCTACCTTGAACGTTTTTGCTTTGACGTTCTTGTTGAAACTTCGCGCCACTATTTGTTTTTGTGAAACCATCCGTACGAGGGCTGCCTCTCTCAATTCTTCACTGGTGTTGAGGTCATGGCTTAATTCTTCCTCGTTTATCTCTGGCGTCAGTAATCCATGTCTTGCCGTCGGGATTCGTACTTCCGGAGGCATGACTGCTTCACATCCATACACTAATGAGAACGGCGTCTTCCCCGTCGCCGTCTTGGGGTCGTTCTGTTTGCCCAAAGAATTGACGGGAGTTCTTCCGCCCATTTGACTTTGGCTGCCTTCAGCCGTCTCTTGATGAAATTTATGATGGATTTGTTGCTTGATTCATCTTGTCCGTTCGTCTACGGATATCTTGGCGTCGCCGTATTTAGTTGTATATTCCATTTTACTAAGAAGCTGCGTATGGGTCCACTAATGAATTGTGACCCATTGTCGCAGATGATCTCTGATGGGACGCCAAATCGATTATATTTCGCCATATGAAATCAATAACTTATTTGTCACTTACCTGGGTAAATGAATCATCTTCAATCCATTTGTAGAAATAGTTCACCAGTGCAAGCATAAACAGTTTTTGCCCCGGTGCTGGAGGCAATTTCCCAACGATGTCCATCCCCCACCTCATGAACGACCATGGGGTAATGGTTGGGTGTCGCATTTAGGGCCAACTTCAACTTGGTACTAACTAACGTCGACAAACATCCTCAAGACCCCGGCGAACCAACTGACAACACCTCCCCTTCAATGGCTTCAGGTACATCATTTGTTTACTTTGAATGTTATTACTCCATATCCAGTTAGTTTCCTTTCTTATCATTGCTTGCCATCATCATAAAACACTATGTCTACTAAAAGCAAGTCTCCCGGAGTCGCCCTGCCAGAAGCGAAAATGCTGGAAAGGATGGCGAAGAGGAAGAGATCTCGGAGTGAAATGCCTGCTCTGTCTGTCGCCGTCACCACTGATGTGGTTACTACTGCTGCCGTCACCCGTGATGATGCCAAAGTTATTAAGGAGACGCCGTCATCCGGAGAGCACAACTTCAACATCTCCTGACCCAAAAGTTTCTTGGAGTTCACAGCTCATACCCTTTGGCCTGCAGCCGAAAAAATCGCCTTCCCTGCACCACAGAGTCGCCTGGCCCGCCTTCCTCTTCACCAAGTTGCTAGTGAAGTGTTAGGGTTACAACTGCATGTAAGTCTTTTGAACTGACATGATTTTTGTCTTGGGTAGTCCATCACTGATTCCTGTCGTTGATTTTCTCAAGCCATTCAAAATTCGCTGGCCGTTCACAGTTCTGCTCTGACATTGGAGAAGGAATGCAAAACCCTTCGTGACAAGCTGAATAGGTCTATTGCTGCACAAACGGAGGCTGAGAGCAAATTGAAGGTCAAGGCCGCAGAGGTGACGTCGTTGACGGAAATATTGGACTTCAATAATGTTGAGATGACGTCGTTGAAGGAAGCACTGGGCTCCCGAACTGCTGGGATGGAGACCAGAATGTCGGCATTGCAGGAAGAGCTCACTGATGCTGCCAGCCTTTACATTTGGAAAACCAAGTCAAGGTTGATGAAGCAATACATGGAAGGTCAGACGGCGTCCTGGACACCGGAAGACGGCGTCCTTTAGATGTCCCTGTTTGAGGAGATGTGCAACTTCGCGCTTTAATGCGACGCACTCGTCGGTGTTATGCCCATGATCTCCTTGGAATTCGCACCACTTAGATTTGTCTCGTCGTGGTGCTGCTTTTTCGTTCCTGAAAGGCCATTTGACTGCGTTACCAAGAGAATGTAAAGTGTTAACAACACATGTCTGACTGACGCTAAGAACTTGCTGCGGACGGTCGTAAGGCTTTAAACGCCACAAAGTTTTCATGTTAGGCGTCGACTTCCTGTTGTCGACGTCATATAATTGCTTTCTTGACTGCATGTCTTCCTCGAACCGGATCTGGACCAAGGCTTTGGCTTAAGCATCCTCGAATGTTGGACAGGGATACTTGGTAAGCTCTTTGTATAAATTTAAATCCTCGTCCAATCCCCGTTGAAAAGCTTCGATCGCCGTCTTGACATCACAGTGTGGAATCGACACCTTTTCCCTAATGAACCTGTGGACAAATTATTTCAAGGATTCGTCAGATTTTTGCACGATTCTGTGTAAATCACTAACCTGTTTTTCCATTTTACGACAACTACCAAATTGCAGATTAAAAGTATTAATCAATTGAGCAAAGGAAGAGATGGTGTCGTTAGCAAGGTGGATAAACCACAGTAGGGCTGGTCCAGTCAACGTTGACCCGAAACCCTTACACATGCATGCTTCACGCATGTTCCGAAGAGTTGAGATGGTGATCATCCGCTACTTGTATTGAGCGACGTGATAATTCAGATCTGTTGTGCCATTGTACAGCTTCATGGAAGGGACTGAAAATCACTTCGGGACCTCTATCATGGCAATGGCATCAGCAAAAGGTGAGTCTGCGTCGCTATTCGGCGTCGCTTTTTCCATAGGACGTCGGACTAGGGGTGTTCGCGGTTTGGGTTGGTGCGGTTTGGGATGTAACCCAACCCAAATCGTAAATATACGGTTTGACATTTTTCCAACCCAAACCGCACCGTACTTTTGCCCAAACCAACCCAAACCAAACCGCACAAAACGGTTTGGTGCGGTTTGGTTTGCGGTTTAACCATTTTTTCCTCCGCGACATTAATTTTGTATTCTAAGAGTAAAAAAAATTGTTAATAAATATAAAAAGTCCAAATAAATATGAAGTTGAGTTCATAATTAAACATAAATAATAATTTATCAAAAGTGTCCAAGTTCGTGGGATCTCAAACTTCTTCAGTTGTATACTTGTATGCCACCTTGTCAAGTGTATTTAAAAATATTCAAAATAGATAGAATTTTTTTTTAAAAAAATAAATATAAAATTGCAGTTTACGGTGCGGTTTCGGTTTGCAAAAACTAAAACCCAACCCAAACCGCAAACCGCGGTTTGCTTGAAATCATAACCCAAACCGCAATTTTGAAACCGCAAACCAACCCAAACGGTGAAAAAACGGTTTGGGTTGCGGTTTGGTGCAGTCCAGACCGCACTCTGAACAGCCCTACGTCGGACGCCGGGGATCCTGGCGATCGTGTCTTCTAACTGCTGGAGACGCTGCTAGATAGGGTCATCAGTGATGGAACGCGGTTGCGCCTTGGCTTGCTCTCCAATGGGGTCGGCGTCAGCATCTCCATATGAATCATTCCCGTGCGTGGGGATGTTATGGCCTATAGGAGTCTCAAACGGTCCTCCGTCCAGGCCAGGCATTCTGGAGACATCACCTATGTTGCGACGGTTAGGTCCTTTGGACTTTGAGCAGATTTCAGGCTTTGATTCTCCATGCATGACGACATAGCTATTCTACGATTCGGCCATAGCAGCTTTGACGCAATTGAGTTCATTGACGACCTCTTGAGTAGTTACCCATTCTCCTGGCACTGCAAACACGGAAAAAGAAAAGGCACAGAACTAATAGATAAAAAGAAAGGGGTGATCGATGTATAGAGATCTTGTTCAGGGCCCCACGGTGGGAGCAAATTATTTTTGCCGATTTTTACTAAGTACGCAAAAGGTATTGGGGAGTCAACAACAAGAACAATATACTAATTTAATACGATGAGATTAAGAACGCAAACAATTGTTGACGCGGAAAATCCAAGGAATGGGAAAAACCACGGGTGACACTCTTGATCACCAATCCACTATAATTATGTCGCCGTTGGTATAATTGTTTGAGTACAATAATTAGCTCAGGATCTTTGTAGAATATTAATGGAGAAAGAGAATACTTGCTAGGGAGTACTGAGAGTCAATGGTCGCTAGAGAGAATGAATTACGTTACAGTTCTCCTATTTATACAATATAATAACAATCCAAAATCCCATGTAGTCGTTGCCTAGCCTTCCTTAGATGTAGGACATGCCATGCCTCCTTGTAACTGCTTCCCCGTTATTTCCTCATGCGGTTGTGATAGTGGGTCCAAGGTAGAACTCACACGTTCCCCTGATAACTGAAGCTCCTTATCTCCTTTTAATTTTGAAATATGAATCTTGTCGCCAATGATTAATTTATAGAGCCCAACAATATTATTTAGGATTATTATTCTTAGTTTGTATTGGAATGGGACTTTGTCCTTTACGGTGTATAAATATAATTTGATGATGAATGAGAAGGGTGACACAACTTTGAACAAACTTAATATTGTACAAAGAGCCAGAGTTTAAAACTATTTTTTTCTCTCCCTAACCGAACCAAAACCGGAAAACCGCCCCTAAACACAAACCAAAAACCAATTCTTTATACCTAGATCTGATCATCATCCTTAATCGATCATCATTGATTCCCTTCTTTTAACCTATTCTCATGACACTCGTCGTGCAATCATGACATAAAATAGTGAAACTAATGCCCCTAAACCCGACCTAGTTTATTTTCTGGGATCTAATAATAATCCCGACAATTTCATTACTCCGATTCAGTTGAAAGATGATAACTTTGACGAAGCACTCGATTTGCACCTCCTTGAACGCAAAACGAAAACTTGGCTTCATTAATGGTACAATACCAAAACCTTCCTCCGCGGAACGTCTTGCAAATTGGAGTACTATTCACTCTATGCTCGTTTCATGGCTCTTAAACACTATTTCTCCGCACCTTCGTTTGTCGGTGACTTTCTTTGATGATGCTCATGATTTATGGACTGATGTTATAGCTTTATATCTACTTTTTTCCCCTCGCTTCTTTGTTGAAATGCGTGCTAATAGTGCTCTTAGGAGCTCTTTTATACTAACATCTTCCATCTAGTTGTGGTTTTGTGTATTATGATAGTTTTCAGATTTTAGGGAATTATTTCCCTTTTTTCTGCTATTCTTGATGCCATAATGGATTGGAGAGAGTTAGGAGGCAAGTGTGAGTTCCCGAGGCCCGAAGCTGCTTCCCAAATCCTTTGGGTGTAAAGAGATTTGAAGACTTGGCGTCAAATGCCAAGGAAGTTCCATTATAAGGACCGCCTGATCTGGTCGGGCGACAACCGCCCGATCGGGAGGCCATTTTTCTCTAAACGTCATTTCTCTCGGCCACAATTGGGTGTAACTCGCCCGCTCGCTATTCGCTGATGGCGCCCGATCGGGCGTACCCGTCCGGTCTGATCAGGCGCCTTGCTTTCCTAGTCTGCTGAAGAACTACAACGCTGGAGGCCCGCCCGATGGGGTCGGGTGGCAGAAGCCCGATCGGGCGGTTGACCCGGAAGCTGAAATCCAGACTTTTTTATTTCCTTTTTTGTTCTTTTTTTATGAGAAAGTATAAATAGGCTTGTAAAATATTTGGCAAGGACCCTTTTTCTGATTTTTATTTTATATTCATTAGTTTCTCTAAACTCTAGTTTTCTCTCTCTAGCCTTAATTATTGCACATTGGAGATTATTCAAGTTCAATTCAAGTTCTTCATTTTACCTTTCAATTGATAATCGTCTCTTTCATAGTTCTTATTTACTTTCAAGTATTTGTCTCTTATTATTTTTAATTGCTTCTAACTATGAGTATTTCAATAGTTATTATTTGTGATTTCTTTGCCATGAGTGAGTAGATTCATCTCTAGGGCTTAGTGAGGAAAGCCATGTTTATGCCATGATTTATTGTTCTTGATTCCATTAATATTTAGGTTGTGGTTAGAGCAATTCTTGTGTGATTCATTTTTAATCTGCGATTTATGTTAGTGTACAATTTCATGAATCGATTATGGCTAATAATTGGTTCATTAATGGAAAAAATGCTTTTTGTCACAACACAACCGCGACGGTCGTTAAGAGAACCGTAGCTTGAAATCATCGAAATTTTGGGTGGGAAAATTAGGAACATAAACCGCGGCGATTTTCAGAAAAGCGAATAGAAAACTGCTTCTCAGAAAACCGAATTGAAAAGCGCTGCGGTTCTCTGTTAACAATTTCGGTTCGGTGAACCGCAACGGTTAATACTGTTTTGTTCGCTTATTTTCGGCCCAAATCTCTTTTAAGCCCAAATCCTTCTTCACTGCTCACCTGATCTTCGATCTCTCATTCAATCATCCCTATTCCCTCTCTCCCATCCAAATCTCTTTCTTCAATCGCTCCTCCTAATCCATCTCTCGCCGTCGCCGATCTCCTAATCTTCACGACGCCACCCATCGCTTCTCTTCTCTTTCTCGCACTCTTGGAAGCTTCTTCGTGGCGGTTCTTCACTCGCTCACCGTCGCTCTCTTACACAAGGTCCTCTTTCGTTTTAATTTTCAATTAGATATATGGTTAATGTTTTATCGTGCAACTTTTTCCTCTTCAATTCGTTTTTTTTGTGTGTTTTTATTGCTGTTGTTGTTGATTTTATTATTGTTGCAGATTAAAAGAGGAGAAAAACTCAAATCAAGGAGCTTCAAATTGTTGTTGATTTTATTATTGTTGCAGATTTGGAGGTGACTACTCCGTCAGTACCAGGTCAGTATTTTTCTAAGGTATGGAATTGAGGGATTGAGTGTTAGGGTTAGTGCTTTTGATGATTTTGAATTGTTTGAGTTGAATTTATTGAGAATTGGATATGATTTTTGCTGTATAATGTGGGGTGAAATGTGATGAATTTCATTGATTTTAATGTGGAATTGATGATTAAGGTTATTAGTTTGATTTGATAGGTTTTAAATTTGCTTCTTATTGGTTAATTGTAAAGCAATGATAAATTAATGCTCTTGATTTACCTCATTGTCTTCTTTCTTAAAGTTCCACGCTGAGGTTAATTTTCTGCATAAATAAATAAAAGAAAAACATTGCTCTGTTCTGTTGTTGTTGCTGCTTTCAAATTGCAATAATTAGCAGCTAGAAATGGTAGAAGTTCTGCCCACTAGTGCTCTGTTCTGTTGTTGCTGCTTTCGAATTGCAATAATTAGCAGCTAGAAATGGTAGAAGTATTATAGAATTGTCCTATTGCTGATTGTTTATTGATGGTTGTCTTTGAGGTTCTTATATTTTATCAGAATACTGCTTGTTGAGACTATCCATCGATATTCATCCTTAAAACCACTTAAAATCTTTCATATGCCTAACTCTAGTTAAGAGATGTGCACGTTCCTTATCAGATTAACTTGCTTAATTTGATTTATGGACTATAAATTTGGAGAGATTTATTTGATTTACCTAATTTAACTCAACAGCTTGTTGTGAGCGGAAGTTTTTCGCACTTCAGGAAATTACAGAACTTGAATACTTTTCATATGAATATGTGAACTGAAATTAGGCCTACAGATTTGGAGATATTTGTTTGAGTAACCTAATTTAACTCAACAAATTGTTGTGAGCGGAAGTTTTTGCACTTCAGGAAGCAGAAATTGAATACCTTTTATATGAATATGTGAAATGATTCTACTCTCTCATGGGCTGAGGGCCTGAAGCAAATGCGACTTGGTCAGTGATTAAAGCATGGTTTATAGTTTATAGAGTTTTGATATGCTTCTAGTTTACATTTCTTTGGTAAATTTCTTTAAAGAACCCATGTGATACCTCCCTCCCCCTCCCAGAAAAGGAAAAGTATCTGAGCAGCTTTAGGTCTGTATCATGTCTTTCAGTTTAGAGGGCCTATCAACTATTGGCTAATACAGGAAGTTACTCGTTCTTTCAAGTATAATAGGGCCTCAAGATATTATGATGCATCCACATCATCCATTAGGCCTATCCACAATATCGTTGTTATCTCATCCGTACCTATTTTAATAAAAACATATGAAAAATAGTAAACAATGCTTGTTCATTTATATTGCTTAAAGCTTCAAGGACACTGATGCCTTTATAGCACAACCTTTTCCTTTTATCTGTACTCAAAGCTCTAAGTACAATAAAGGATCCTTAGTTTCTAGTTTCGGTTGACTGAGTATTTCAACGACTTTATCAGTTTTCCCTAAAAGGTTTGTGTGTCTTGAAGCTGATCTTTTTTCAGTTGAAATGCAAATGCTGATGGATGATGGGTTGTTATTCAGGTTATTTGTCTCTTCTAACTTCTATTTCCTCTTTTCTTGCAGTGCGTTTGAGAAGTCTCTCCAAGCTCGATTAGCCAAGGTAATAAATCATGATCTTTTTGGTGTCCGTATTCTGATGTATCACTTTAAAAAGTTTTAGCTGTTTGGATTAGTTTCTGCTTTTCCTCTGTTCATGTTTAACAGACAAATCCAGAAACTGATTTCAAATGCATCACAACATTTGGTTCCTATTTCACAAAAGATATTCCATTGCCTGTTGTAAGAAAGCCATTAGAGATACATATTTTCTGTCCCTAGATCCTTTTCAAGTATAGACGTCTTATGTTTTTAGTTTTGTTCCCCAAGGTACAATAATTGTGAATCTATCTTTTATTTGTCACAACCACTTTTGGAGTCAAATAAAGCATTGGCAGACACAATTGGGAACATACAAGTTCATTGCCTCTATTACAGGGTGTGCAATCTCAAGTATAACAACGAGGTACTGTCCAGGATAGCACATCTACAGGAACTGTAGCTGCTGCTGATCAAAGCCAGACTACTGCTCAGACAGGAATACATGCTTCTCAAGCTTCTTTTCTTTTTCCCAGTTCTGGAGCTTACAAAAAATTTCCTTGTCTAAGGTACCTAAGCTTTGTCATTAGGGTGCTAAGTTGAGCTACATTGATAGCATTGTAAAGGATTCTTATGCTTCTATTGAGCATAATATGCTTAATAAAATGAGTATTGATATATACTATTGATTTTGTATCTATTAATAATGAAAAAATGAAATAAAAATTGGTTTTTAGGGTGATCAACCGCTACGGATTTGACCCAAAACAACAGCGGTAAATTATTAACTGATCCAGTTTAGGACCGGATTAGTTAATATTTGGGGAATGTTGCGAGTCCACCTGATGCGGCCCAAAACCGGAGCGCTAAGCTCGGTTTTGATCGCAGCAGTTGAACTTTTTCCCACTAGTGTTTGCATTGATCAAGATCCTACTTTTAGAGGTCTAGAACACACTAGTGAGTCTGATTATGTGATGTGACCATACTGCATATGTTGCCTTGAGAGTGTTAAGACCCGACCATAGGATTAACGTCTACTCTAATTGCTCGACCCCTAAGTATTATTAGTTTTCTGAACCCTCCTGATTGGTATAAGCATGGTGGACCGATCAAACGCCCTTGACATTTAATTATTTGATAAATTTCCATCTCTTGTGATTTAGTTTATTTTAGCTTAGTTATTAGTCAGTCAACAACTTTTCTGTCTGAATAGTTGTGTAATTGAGCATTAATCTGTAGAATTCCTCTCCCTATGGAACGACCCGTATTTGCTAAGTATCCGCTAACAACAGACACCGTGCACTTGCGGTACTATTTTAAAACCCATCATGTTTTTAGCGCCGTTGCCGGGGAGACGGCTAGTTCTATAACTTTTTGATTAATTATTTAAACTATTCCTACTGTCTCATTGGAACTTCAAGTTCCAATTGAGGCAATCTCACTGCACATTTTTTATTTGTTTCTTTTATGCCCAGGTATAAAAGAACAGGTACTCTAATTCCAACTGTTCCTGATCTTGAGAAAACCCTCCTGCAACTAAAAAAGCAACAAAAGAAGAAGAAGCACTCTGCTAATCTGGGAAAATCCACAGAAGAACCAACAGAATCAATCATGCCTCCTAAGTCATTGAAGTCTTATGGGGTACCTTCCCCTGGCAATTTTCCCACATGCCCTACTATGCCAGACATACAAGCGGCCAACTTTGAGATCAAGCATGCCCTCATTCATATGATCCAACAGAACCAGTTTGGAGGGCATCCATCTGAAGACACCTGCAAATCATTTACAACGGTTCAACAACTCTGTCGTACCGTTAAGCTCTCTTTGAAGGTCATGGTATTTAAGTTCTCTTTGAAAGACAAAGCACATAAATGGTTGAATGATGTCACAGCAACATAATGGAGTACTATTTCTGAAGCATTCCTGAAAGAGTACTACCCTCCTACCAAAATTGCAGAAATCAGACATAAACTTGCTACCTTCCAACAAGAACTTGATGAGACATTGAAGGAAGCATGGAATAAGTTTAAGGACCCGCAGAGAGAATGCCCACACCACAATCTTGACAAGTGGTTCATCACCCAAGCATTCTACAGTGGTCTACAACCCCATACCAATAGTACAATTGATTCATCTGTAGTGGTGTTTTCCTAGATAAGGAGGTGGATGAAGGGTACAATTTTCTGGCCAACTTAGCGGCAAGTGATCATAGCTCTTCCAGGACTATTACAAAGAAAAAGTTGGATGCTGATGCATACGCACTATTGTCTTCACAAGTAGCCCAGTTGAGCATGAAAATGGAGGCGCTGAAATCTTCATAGTCTACTACTCCTCCTATGAGTATTAATACGATGTCTTCCATGGCTCCTATTACCTCACTTACTGTGAGGTGTGTGGTGTTCAAGGCCACTTTGGTTATGATTGTTCCTATAATCAACTCGACCCGAATCAGATGGAGCATGCAAATGCTTTTCAACAGAGACCTCCACACAACCCATACTCCAACACATTCAACCCAGGTTGGATGGATCATCCCAACTTTTCCTACAAAAACAATAATGTTCATAACCCTCAACCTGTGCCACAAACATCCTACCAACCACCTCATAAAAACCCACCACAACATGCTGCTAGACAACGATATTACCAAGGGACTCCTCATAATCCCCCTCCTGGTTTCAATAGGCCTTCACACCAAGGCTATCAGCAGCAAGCTTCTCAGAATGCCAGCTCTCAAGAGCCTACCATGTCTGATCTGATGAAGATGATGGTTTCTATGAAGCAGAGACATAATGAGAGTATCAAGGAGTTGAAAAACACTACCAAACATTTGTAGACTCAACTTGCTCAGGTGGCCAGAAACAATGTGCAGAGTCAACTAGGTCATCTACCGGGGCAAGCAATTCCCAAAGAAACTGCTAATGCCGTCACTCTTCAAAGCGGTACACAGTATGATGCCCCACCTCTGCCTACTGATGATTCACCACCTCCAGTCTAGAATGATGTAGTGGATGAAAATGAAGGTGAAGATAGCTCAAAAACTGACATTGAGCTAGGGAAGGTAGATGAAGCAGGGAAGCAAAAGGAGAAGGTTAATGATTCTCCTACACCACCACTACCTTTTCCCCACAGGATGCAAAAATTAAAGGCCGATCAATAACTTGGTAAGTTCTTGGCCATGGTCAAGAACCTTGAGGTAACAGTTCCTTTTACTGATTTAATTTCTCAAGTACTTGTGTAAGCTAAGTTTATGAAAGATATGATCATTAAGAAGAAAGATTTTGGTGGTCTAGATAGAGTTGCTCTAACTGAAGAGTGCAGTGCTGTATTGCAGAATAAAATCCCACCAAAACTTAAGGATCCTGGTAGTTTTTCCATCCCTTGTCATGTAGGAGCTTTATTTATTGATAAGGCTTTATGTGATCTAGGAGCTAGCACTAGTGGAAAAAAGACAAGGGCTGCGGTGCAAGGGATGCGGTTTATTGAAAACCGCAGCCCTTATCGTGAAGGGCTGCAGTTATCCCAAAAACCGCAGCCCTTTAAGATAAAGGGCTGCGGTTTTTGGGCTAACCGCAACCCTTTAATCTTAAAGGGTTGAGGTTTTGGGATAACCGCAGCCCTTGGGCCTTAAGCATTCTATTTTCCTTAAACTCTTTTTCTTTTCCCCTCGTATTACCCACGTTAGATGAGCCATTCTCTCTCTCCTCCCATCTCCTCTCTCACGCAGTTACGCCCCTCATCTCTCCATCTCACCTCTGATTTTGGGTCGAATCCCGCAGCACCACCGTGCCACTTGATCGATTGCCACCGTACCACTGCAATATCCTCCCTCACGCAAGCCTCACACCCCCTCATCTCTCTCCTTTGTTTTCTCCTTATTCTCTCTCTTCTCGTTGAAACCCTAACCCTTGTTTCTTCTTCAATTTCCTGCTTTTTTTTGCTCTTCAATTTAATTTTTAGTGCTTTTATTGCTGTTGTTGTTGATTTCGTTGTTGGAGATTTCCGGTGATATGGGAGACCAAAATGACGTTTTCTTGCACAACCAAAACGCTAACGCTCAGGATCGCACAAAAGCCCAGAATTGTGCTAATGTCATTCAGCTTAAGATGGTAAGATTTTGTATTTTTTATGATAGATCTCGATTCTGATGATGTTTTATTTAGCATTGGGAGTGCTAAGCAAGACCACCCCTCAATTGTCTTTTGATTTGGTGTTTGAGAAGGAATTTGAGATTTCTCACAACTGGAAGAATGAAAGTGTTCACCTCTTGGGATACAAGACCGAGTTGGGACAGCCAGATGAATATCCTTCTTATATTTTATACCACACTTGCTTAAAGCTTTTGCTTAACTAAGGATAGTATATAGTTGAAAATATTAGATGCACTGTGTTTTCTGGTCTGTTGATTCTAATGATATCTTGAGTTAGGGTTTACGGTTATGTGATTTAGGGAGCTGGTAATGATCGAATTTTAGCTAATGATTGCAGTATTATTGTGTTACTTGGGTGCGGGGTGATGTGGCTTAGTGCTTGATTAAGCAGTGTTAAGGTGTCTTGATTTTTTGAAATTGTGTGATTTTATTAAATGAATTGTGTGAAAATATTGATCGCAGATTGGACAGTCTTATCCAACTGGTCTGACGCCCAATTTGATGAAGCTTTTCGAGTTGCGACCTCCGCTGGAGTATAAGCCGCCTCCTGAGAACAATTGTGTCTATATATATATGTTGTCTTTGTGTGCTAGATATGATAGCTTCTATATTTTGGTTTTCATGAGTAGTCACAAAGAAGGGCCAAAATTCACGAATTGCGACTGGAGAAGGGTGCTGCAAAGGCTGCAAAAGAGCTAGAGAAATGGGATACCCTTTGTTATTCTGTACAATATTTTGAATGTGTCCTTAATCCTTATTATCGTATAAACGTTTGACATACTCTTATGCTGCAGATGATCCACAAAGTAACCAAAGAGCAACTGAAGACCCATACATTGAATTCGTATGCCGTATGCAAGTTCCAAGGGTTTGAGGTGAAGTGATTAAATGTTGAGTTAGATTTAGAAATTTGTTTTTGTATGATTATGAGCTGGATTTATTGTGATTAAGTGATAATGGAAGTAAATTGATTTAGTTTTAGTAACTATGAGTTGTGAAGTGTCTTAATTGTAGGACAATTGATGCATTGTGAATTTGTGATTAAGCCTGAAACTTTTGAGGCTTCAACCTCAAAAATTGTAACTACAAAAGAAGTGTGGAGTGCGTAACTTATGAATTACTTGTTATAGTTTCATTACAATGATACCTGGTTCGCGGTATGGTGCTAGGAATTAAGTGGCACTTGCTGTTGATCTGCCGTTTCTGCTGTTGTGGATGGTATCTCTTGTTAGCTAGGAAAGTGGACATCAACATTTTTATGCCGAAACACGAAGTGCAAGGATATAGTCAGTTTTGAAGACAAAATATCCTGAATTTTGATATTCTAAAGCTACAAATATGTAACTTGTCTTTGGCTAGAGACATAAGGCTTGAAATATGGATATTACTTGCTATTTGCATTTTTAGAGCTCTTGCTTTTGTATGCCTTTGTCCCAAAAGAATCTTCTGCTTCATTTCTGGCACTGATATTCATAGTGCTTCTATGTAATATGACTAGAATCCGTAGCTTACATGTCACATTGGCCTTTATACTCATTTTTGGCACTGATATTCATAGCGCTTCTATGGAACAAATGAATATAATAATATGGTAATTTATGATGGTGAGATTAATTCAATTTAATTGACGTCGGGAATGTGTACCACATGTAGTTTCAGGGTTTTCTTTCAATTAGGAGCTTGTGGTGTAGTTCCATAGCTATCTGGCTATTGAATGCTCTAATTATATAGCTTCGAGTGGCAGATGTGAGGTGTTTATTCGCTGTGTATGCGCTTCATAAGAAACCTTTGATGAGTATAACCTCTTGTGAACTTAAAAGGGAATTTTTAGTGCTGCTCTATTTGCTGATCATGCTTTAACTCCTTGGGATGGCCTTTTTCTGGTTAGTAAATCATGTCTTGGCTGCATGTAGTGATGAAGGACCATCAAGTGACTTAGATTTATAAGCTAGTTATCAAATTATTGGGTCTCTAAAACTCATTAGGTAGGAGGGGCATTTTGTTTTTGTGTAAAGCATCAATCTTCTAGAGCTCCTTTTTTTTTTATTAGTTGCATGAGTTTCAATCCGGCCCCTTGCTGACAATCTTAAAAGTGTAAAGCACTTTCATCCAAAGCTTATTTATATTTAGTCTCTGTGCACGATTCTTCATTCTCTGAAAGTTTTGATCTGTCGCATGCTTCTGGGCTCTAGTTGCAAATGAAGCTTGATATAGACTCTGAGTGGGCTTGATTTTGTAAGTTATCATATAAGTAAGACAAAGAATATCAAGTTCATCATAATACTGATAAAGTTTTGGTTTCAGTAAGAGATTTTTGTCCTGGGACAGTTTGTTGTGTGATTGTGTTTGCATCCATCCTGCTTCAGCTAGCTTCTGCATATATGTCGTATTTGAAACTTTGATATACTTGGCATTTTCTGTTTTTGTATATTATAATTAATAGCTCTTATATATTTTCAGGAGCATCATCATAGTTATTCATGGGCTTAACCAGCAGAGGTAAGTATTCCAAACCTTGTCAATTTTGCTGTCTGATATGGTGGGCTGAGAAGCTTAAATGTGCTGCTTATTTTATCTCCCAAAACAGCTTGACCTGTTACTTTGTTGTTTATTTGCAGAGGAAGATATACTCATTTTGCAAGGCAATTGAAGTCTCGCAACTTTGGGGTGTATGCTATGGATTGGATAGGTAATCTTTATATTTTAAGCTCAAAGGTACTTCATTTGCTAAGAATGTTCCAGGACCGTTGATGTGCATAGCCTACCGAAGTCTTATGGTTAGATGTATGCGTGGCAATTTAGGTGATGGTTTTGTTAACCCTGATAATGCTAGAGCTTGAAAGATGTCAAAAGATGAGCCCCCTCCCAAGTTGAGTGATTTTTTTTGTAAATATGATACATATTGTGATACATATTGCTGCCTTTGTCTGGGAAGAAAAGTAGAATTGTTTATGTAAATTAAATTGCTTTCATAGTAAAGATGATAAGTTAAGTCACTTGAATAATAGAAAAAACTTACTTATTTGCAAAGTTGACTTCTATGTGTTTGGAACGACTAAGCCCTTCTGTATGCAATACCCTTGTTGTATACAAGTTTCTGTTTCATGTTATCTATATTATGTTGAAAAAAATTTGTGGTAAGATCCGGGACCACTTTAGTTTGCTGCCCCTTTTTCTTCCTTTTTATTTGGAAAAGGGAGATAACAAAAAAAAGGGAAGCGTGTAGTTCTTAGCATTATATGGCGGCATCTTTTTTCTCTGCTGAATCTTCTAGATGGTGAAGGCCTTGTAGTTGATATACTCGTTTATTGGTCTTTGCACCTTTATTTAACTTCCATGCTATGTTGGTCATTGCAGGCATAGTCGTGAGAAATGATGGTAATGCCATTTTACGTGAATTAGATCTTGCACATCCAGCTGCTAAGGCATGTTCCTTGTCTCTCTGATCTCTATCCCCTCTACTCATCAAGAAAAATTGAAGGAAAAAGGGGTCGGAGATATAATAGTCAATGATCGAGCTTAGTCAGACACAAGATGAAGAGGTTGGAGATGGAACAACCTCTGTTATTGTTCTTGGTAAGATAAGATCACTGTTGTCTTTGATTAATTGAGTTCTATTTTATAGCCTAGCTGATGAAAGTAGAAGTTCCTTGTTTCTCTTGCTGGTTTAAGAATTAGCAGTTGTCCAGAAATATTTGGTTGTGTACTGTAAAGCAAGCAGAAGCATTGAAGATTTGAGTTTTAATGTGTTGTATGCCTGTATCTACTGTGTTCTTCTTTATTAATTATGAAATATCTCGGTGAAACACACTTTATTCCTATTCATTGATGTTCAATTTTCTTGAGGTCAAGGTGCAACTGTAAAAAACATTGATGTCCAGAAATATATGGAGAACGTAATTCAGTTATTATTTTCTCTATATATGTGTAAAAAATATAATTTGCAATGAAAAATGATACTTTTATATATGTATAACTGTTTGGGAACATTTAGGACCAAAAATTGCAAAATTTTGGGTCACAAGGGTTGCGGTCTTGACCGCAGCCCTTAACTCACCAAGGGCTGCGGTTTTCCCCTTATCCGCAGCCCTTAACCCACCAAGGGTTGCGGTTTTTGCCTTGACCGCAGCCCTTACCGCGCTAAGGACTGCGGTTAAAAACCACAGCCCTTCCTAAATGCCAAGGGCTGCTAGTCTAGGGGCTGCGGTCAAAAAACGCAGCCCTTGGGCCCCTTTTGACCGCAGCCCTTGGGCTTTTTTCCACTAGTGTAGTGTATCTGTTATGCCTTTATCTATCTATAGTAACTAAACATGGGAGTCTTAAAGTGCATGCAGATTACTTTGCAGATGGCAGATCGTTCTGTGAAATATCCTTTAGGTATTTTTAGAGGATGTACATGTTCGGGTTGGAAAATTCTAGATTCTTGTTGATTTTGTAGTACTAGATATGGAATAGGATAGTCAAATCCCCATCATCTTGGGTAGACCTTTCTTATGTACTGCTGGTGTTGTTATTGATGTCAAGTCTGGTTCTCTTACTTTGAGTGTTGGCGATGCTACTATGACTTTTAAGCTTTCTAATGCTCTAAAGTCTCCTATGCTTGGGAACACTTGTTGCAGGATTAATGTCATAGAGGAGGTTGCTGGGATATGATGCTCCTCGAGCCTTGTGAGATGATCCGTTGGAGGCTATTCTTACTTTTGGAGCCTCAAAAGGAGAAAGTGATGATGAGGTAACTACTTTAAGATGGCTTTGATACTAATGAGGCCGAAGGTTTTGAGGTAATGCAAACCACTTGTTCCACTTATGAGCCACAGGTAAAGTAGGTAGAATTAAAACCATTACCCTCTCACCTTAGATATGCATTTCTTGATGATAATGATAATTGTCCTATGAGTGGGAGCGTTAAACTCGATGATAGCCAGCTTTTAAAGCTCCTCACTGTGCTTCACATGCATAAGAAAGCTATTGGGGTATAACATTGACGATCTCAAGGGCATCAGCCCTGACTTTTGTATGCATAGAATAAATCTGGAAGAAAATCACCGTCCTTGTATACAACCACAGCGTCTTTTGAATCCTAATATGCAGGAGGTGGTGAAAAAAGAGGTAATGCAACTACTTGACACGAGCATCATCTATCCCATTTATGTAACTAAGTGGGTGAGCCTGGTACAAGTCGTTCCTAAGAAAGGGGGGACAACAGTTGTTAAGAACGATAAGGATGAGCTTATTCCTACTCGTGTTGTCACGGGGTGGTGTATGTGTATTGATTATCGCAGGTTGAATACGACCACCCTGAAGGATAGCTTCCCCCTCCCTTTTAATGATCAAATGCTTGAGAGATTAGCAAATCATAACTTTTTCTGTTATTTAGATGGATACTCTGGTTTCTTTTAGATTCTTATTCATCCCGAAGACACCAGGAGAAGACGACGTTCACATGTCCTTATGGCACTTTTGCTTATCGCCGAATGCCTTTTGGTTTGTGTAACGCCACTACCACATTTCAAAGATGTATGATGACTATATTTCTGATTTCATTGAGAATATCATGGAGGTATTCATGGATGATTTTAGTGTTTATGGTTCTGACTTTGACATGTGTTTGCATAATCTTTCTAAGGTCCTTTAGTGTTGTTGTGATGTTAATTTGGTCTTGAATTGGGAAAAGTGCCACTTCATGGTCAATGAAGGAGAGGTACTTGGTCATCTTGTTTCCGAACGTGGAATCCAAGTTGACCGAGCAAAATTGAGGTAATTGAGAAACTTCCTTCTCCCGTGAATGTCAAGGGAGTGAGGAATTTTCTTGGTCATGTGGGTTTCTATCGTCGTTTTATAAAAGATTTTTCTAAAGTCGCGAAACCCCTAACTCAATTATTGCTTGTTTGGAGTCCTTTGACAGGATTAAGAAAGCATTGATAACTGCTCCAATAATACAACCTCTGGACTAGGATTTGCCGTTCGAGATTATGTGTGATGCTATTGACTATGCTGTGGGAGCAGTGCTTGGTCAAAGGAAGAATAAGGTGTTGCATGCCATCTACTATTCAAGTAAAACCTTGGATGGAGCTCAAATGAATTATGCTACTACTGAGAAGGAGCTCCTTGCGATTGTTTATGCCCTTGATAAGTTTCGAATCTATCTCATTGGTTCGAAAGTCATTATTCACACCGATCATACCGCCCTCAAGTATTTGTTGGCCAAGAAAGAGGCGAAGCCGAGGCTCATTCGATGGATTCTTCTTCTTCAAGAATTTGATTTAGAGATACGGGATAAGAAGGGTGCTGAGAACGTTGTTGCAGATGATCTCTCTCGTTTGAGGTTTGAGTCGATCTCAGATGGCCCTATAGATGATTCTTTTCCTGATGATCATCTCCTTGCTGTGTCTACCCAATCTCCTTGGTATGCTGATTTTTCTAATTACTGTGTTAGCGGATTTCATCCCCCTGATCTTACATATCAGCACTGCAAAAGGTTATATCATGATGTTAAAAGGTATTTCTAGGAGGATCCTTTTTTATATAAAAAAATGTGCTGACGGGATGTTTCGTAGATGTGTTGCATATTGGGAGATTGAGGGAGTGCTACAACATTGTCATAGCATGCCCTCTAGTGGTCACCTAGGCTCCCAAGCCACAGCTCACAGAGTCATTCAGAGTAGATTTTACTGGCCTACAATTTTCAAGGATGCTCGCGCCTTTTGTGGCTTTTGATGCTTGCCAAAGGACCGGTAATATTTCTAAGAGACCGGAAATGCCACAGACAGGTATTTTGGAGGTTGAACCTTTTGATGTATGGGGAATCGATTTCACGGGACCATTCCCTACTTCTTGTGGAAACAGGTACATTTTGGTAGATGTTGATTATGTGACAAAATGGGTTGAAGCCATAGCATCACCAACCAATGACTCTCATGTAGTGATGAAGATGTTCAAGAAAATTATTTTCCTCCGTTTTGGTGTGCCTAGAGTTGTCATCAGTGATGGAGGCTCCCACTTCCATAAGAGCACTTTTAAGGCTTTGTTGAAAAAACATGGGGTCACTCGCAAGGTTGTCTTGGCTTATCACCCACAAACCAGTGGCAAAGTAGAGGTATGCAACAGACAGATTAAGAGGATTTTGGAGAAAGTAGTCACCAAAGCAAGGAAATATTGGTCCTTGAAGCTTGATGATACTCTTTGGGCTCTGCGCACTGCATTTAAGATCCCTTTGGGGACAACTCCATACCGGATTGTGTACGGCAAAGCTTGCCATCTACCAGTTGAAATGGAGTATCTATCTGCGTAGGCTACTTAAGAAATTAACTTGGACCCACAAGCTGCAGGTGAGGCACGACTTCTTCAACTGAATGAACTGGATGAGCTTAGACTGGAAGCTTGTGAGAATCACAAGCTCTATAAGGAGCAAATCAAGAAGTTTCATGACAAGATGATAGAAAAAAGGGAATTTCATGTTGGTGACAAGGTATTACTATTCAATTCGAGGTTAAGACTTTTTCCTGGAAAACTTAAGTCTCGATGATCGGGACCATTCGTGGTGACAGATGTCAAGCCACATGGAGCAGTTGAAATTTCTAAGAATGGAGGTGAGAAGTTCAAGGTGAATGTACAACGCTTGAAGTCGTACCATGAGGGTGCTTTTATAGGCCTTGTAGAGGAGATTCGTTTCGAATCTACTTTTTCTAAGACATAAGTGATGAGGTAACATGGTCGTGCAGGACCTTCATAAACCAATGCTTTGCATGAGGCAACCCGTATCTTTTCTTCCTTTTACTTTGATTTCTTTCTTTTCTTCTTCGTTTTGCTCTTTTTACAAAGTAAGTGAGAGGGTACTAATTTCCATTTGAAGCCTATTTTATGCAGGGTGGTTAGTTTTCGTGAGCCATGAGTTGCCTGAGCGCAAATGAGACTAAGGCAAGTGTCGAAACGCAAGTTCTCAGACCGCCCGATCTGGTCGGGCAAGCCCCGCCCGGTCAGGCCCGAGTCAAAACATGGTTCAGAACACAAAAAGCTGAAAATTGGCCTTCGCCCGATCTGGCCTGGCGACTTCGCCCGATCGGGTATCCTGTCTGTCTCTTTTCTCCGGAAAACTACGAAGGAAGTGCCTTCGCGCGATCAGGTTGGGCGAACCCCACCTGATCGGGCCCGAAACTTTTTCAGAAAGGCACAAAGAAGGTTTGATACCCCCGATCTGACTGGGCAAACTCGCCCGATTGGGCCCCTGGGAGATCCACGTGAAGTAATCAGACTCTTTCTTTTTCCTTCTCATTCATCTTTCATCTCCCCTACTTCTCACTCTCTCTCCTCTCAAAATTCTCCCAAATCCCTAACCTCCCACTTCATCTTCTTCCTCCATGCTCCCACCCTTCATCTATTACCTCCATTAAAATACCTCCCACCTTCAAGAAATCGCCTCCTTCCTTCACCCTTTACTTTTTCTCTCACCACTTTCCCCACCCTTCTTCTCTGCCCATCTCATCCTTCATCTTTCCACTTCCCTTCTTTTGTGGGTTTCACCAAAAATTTCAAAGGTGGCAGAAGCACGAAGATCTCAACGTGGGCACCCTTCAAGGGCCAGGGCACTACCACCACAAATTAAACCGGATGAAGATTTTCCTGAGGTGGTTTTCAAGTCTGAACAGCAAAAGGAGAATTTCCAACGACTGAAAGGTCGTGAGGTACTCCCTACTCGATTTCTAGATCTTGAATTTTTGAACATTTTGGGAATTGCTAATGATTTTAAAAGTTTTATGAAGATAATTGGCATGGATGCCCTCTATAATGTTCATGTGAATACCTATAAGAGCCTAGTGCTTGAATTTTATTGTAGCTTTGAAGTTACTAAGCCTAGATCTGGTCCTATTTCTTATGTTTTCTACAGATTGCTTAACCAGGACTTTTGTCTTTCCCTACCCCAATTTGCTAACATTTTAAGAATCGCCAATAGGGGAGACATTGGTCATCCGGACGGGTATAATCATGGTTCATGTTATTATAGCATTACGGGTAGTGAGGTCCCAGTCAACCTGCAACATTGTAAGGCCACTTACATTCACCATCCTATCTTCAAAATTTGGCAACGATTCATGGCCTAGACCTTATTTGGGAGGGTTGAGGGAAATAATTCGCTGGGGGACGAACTTTATCTAATCGGTAGCTACCTGTCTAGGGGAAAAGAAAAAGCATTTCAATATAGTATCCCACGTCAGGTTGCTCTTCAGTTTGAGCGGATTGCTACCACCTTCCCCAAACGCCGCGCTGATTGCACTTTCTCTTCCCGCCCCATAGTCAATGGTGGGCTTATCACCCACTTTCAGTTTGATGAATCCCCATCTGCCCCAGTCCCCGGCCCCACCCTTGTAGATGTTACTTATCTTGACTCTCTTAATTGGAAAGAGCGAGCTGAGCCAGGTCGTTATTAGTGGTTTATAGGCACCCAGCGTTCCATCATTCTTCCTGATACCCTGGCTCGCCTGCGGCCTGGGCAGGTGCATTACCATCTCCCCATCCAGGGCCAGGATTTCCCCACCCCTAATCCTGAGGTACCCCAGTGCACATACAGTAGGCACCCGCCTCCTGATGATGACGTTGGTCCTTCCTCTTCTGCTGCCCCTCCCCATATGCAGGTTGCTACATTGCAGAATGACCAGCACTTGGCCATGTATCCCATGTACGATGAGTACTGTAGGACTCATCGGATTTCGGAGGTAGGCCCCCACCCCTCCTGGTATACTTGGAACCCCAGCTACAGCGTTCCAGGGACCAGTGGTGCCCAGGATATGGAGGATGATGATATTGATGCTTCCTTGGGCGATTGACGTCCCTGTTCCTTCTCCTTTCCCTCGCTGCAATGAGGACATTGCCAAGTTCAGCTTGGAGGAGGATCATTGTAAGTACTATCCTCTCTTTAATTGCTTTCTAGTGTAGTTAGTTTAGTTTATTTGCTTTCACAAAAAAAAAATATTACTGAAAAAAAAAATACCAAAAATACGATTTGACTGGATTGGATTGATTGCTTCCCTGTGCCCCGTAATGTTCTTTGAAAGTATAATTTAGCTCTTTTTTTGGATAGTTAGGCACTTGAGATTGTGATGCTGGAATGTGACCTTTAACTGCCTTGACCTTGAGTGGGTTTTCATGATAACACACTTACTTTAATTGCATGCTTGAACTGGTTAGACTGCGAGGATTCATTTTTGCCCATGGATTTATTTCTATATACAGTCTATCCTTGTGTGTTAGTTCCTCTCTAGCATTCCGATCTTGACATTTGACATCATTTTTCATATGCTGTGATAGAGGCGTTCCTTTGAAATGTTTCTTAAGCCTTGAATTTGATTTTCATGATTCTTTTTCCATTCTAGCCCCGCTGAGCCTAATGACTTTTTTGGTTACTACACCACATTACAAGCCGTGAGCCCTATGTTTGATTACTATCCCAAGCCTAGCTTGGGGGAGCATTAGCTTAGGATGGCATTGTGATGATAAGTTGATGTTGGTGGTTCGTTGGAAAAATATTAATTGCAAGTTCAAAGGTTTGAAGAAAAAGAAAAAGAAAGAAAAGAAGTGTATTTGTTAGTTCAAAGGAAAGCATAAAAGTGTGAAAAGTTGAAAAAGTGCATTTGTTCATTATTCACATTGTTCTGAAAAGAGAAAAAATATACATCATGAGAAAATGAGCTGAAAACAAAAGTTTGTTGTGTGTCTGGTGATCTTCCATAGTGGGATGATGTTTTGGATGTGTGTTAATGTCTTGGGAGTTGTTTTGGATCTCACTTGGTCTTAATTATTAGTGTTAATTGCTCCTCTTTCTTGGCTTTACCATCACAACCAGAAAAGACCTCTTGAGCATGTGTTCTTTGTTTGTTGAATTGATACGGAGTCAAATTGCCAAAGTTAAAGAGTACATTCGCTATTCACTAGAGGAAAAAACCCCAAGGGCTGCGGTCAAAAAGGGCCCAAGGGCTGCGTTTTTTGACCGCAGCCATTAGACTAGCAGCCCTTGGCATTTAGGAAGGGCTACGGTTTTTAACCGCAGCCCTTAGCGCGTTAAGGGCTGCGGTCAAGGAAAAACCGCAGCCCTTAGTGGGTTAAGGGCTGCGGTTAAGGGCCAAAACCGCAGCCCTTAACTCACCAAGGGCTGCGGTTTTGGCCCTTAACCGCAGCCCTTAACCGCAGCCCTTAACCCACTAAGGGCTGCGGTTTTTCCAAAAACCGCAGCCCTTGTGACCCAAAAAAAAATAAAAAAAAAAAATTTTTTTTTTTTGCATTTTTTTGTCCTAAATGATCCAATAATAGTTACATATATATATAAGTATCACTTTTCATTGCAACTTATGTTATTCATACAAATATAAAGAAAATAGCAACAAATTAAAATGTAGTAGTCGAGCATAAACTCCAAAGATCAACACCAACATCTCGCCCAACCACCAACACCATCTCGCAACACCAACCAGTTGTTTTTATATGCATATGAAGTGAGCATCTTCTCCTCCAGGTTTCTACCTTGTCGGGATGTGGCAGGTAACACCATCCTGAATGAATCATGTCCTACAATATCCAAGATCAGAAAATAAGAACCAATGAGCTAGGTCCAGTTTCCAATAAAAAATGTTAACACGCAGCATCAAGAAATGATTTCCACCAATCCACCCTGTAACAAAAATGTGTTTGAAAGCAATCATATGATGAGAAGATTAAAAATATACCCTTTACATCTGCACTTTCGCCTCAACAAATCTCTCAACTTTCAGCATGTCACTAAGAGTATAAGATTTGCAAAGTTTCTAAATCAACCACCCAACTTAACCAAATAAGCCACACATGAGCTATGTTCCATATATGACAAAAATGTTCCATTCAATCAAAAATTGAAATCACTGGGACCTTGGGGTGGTCAGATAAAGGGCGCATAACATGTAAGATAAAACAAGCCCTCAAACTCCATATTATGAAATGAAGAACCCTGCACATTATACCTAAGCAGAAACTTTTCCCTCAAAAGACAACACTATAAAAACAATACCCTCCAAGAACATTTATTTACGAAATGCTTTAGTCTTTAGTGCATACAACACACTACTCAAAACAGCTATAACAAGGATGAGAGATCTGCATGAATTCATATATAATATATATGCAGAACCTGCAGAAAAGCAGCACAGGACTAATCCAAACCCACAGGTTAAATGACATATAACTCAAAAACCCATAGAGACACAACAAAAACAAATATGCAGAACAACAACTTTGTACAGGTACTTTGTACAAAGAATTTACAAAGAAAAGCCTAAATGAGTACGCAAGGACAAAACAGAGCTGGAAAGTCCAACAAACTGGGAAAGCTTCAAAGACCCTTATTCTTCTTGTGTTTAACAGATATTTGACATAACAATATCAATTCTAACAATTATTAAGAATCTTTTATTCAACCCAAGTAGTCTAACAAATTTTAGATATCACACAAAATGAAATATTAATATGGCACAACACAAACAAGAAAGAGGGACGCTATTGTGGAACAAAGGTACGAAACAATCAATTCATGAAAAGTATCATCTGCTAAGACAGCCACTGCAAGCATAGCAAATGGTCATCATAATTAGAAATCCCACAATCTTACATAAAAGAGATGAACATAAACTTGCGATATTACTAAAATCATCGGTCTTAACCCTTAAGGAAATCATACCACATAGTTTTTCACTATCGTGCAGCAAAAATTCATCTATATGGAGAACTTAACAAGTGATAATCGACTATATAGCTCAACATTCCACACTAGCTAGAGATGAATTACGAGAACCATAACTAAGGAATAAATTCAAAGCAAGCACTAGAGTTGTAGAAAACTTTCACAAACCCTAACCTTAATAACAAAAGCAATCTCCAATCATAAACATCAGTACTTATGTACCATACATTCAGTTCACCACATAGATTTATGAAATTCATGTTAAAAAAAGAAAAGAAAAGAGAAGCATTGAATTGGATGAAATCGACCCGTTAAAGGAGTTACGAACACCATAAAAAGCATCGTTGGAAAATTGGACATTCGTATCATCATGGATGTATAAAGTCTTGTTAATTGGATTAATTTTACAATAACATAGAGTTTTAGATAGATAGATCAAGCAATTAAAAACTTGACCATGGATCAAACCATTAAAGCCCTAAAAACAATCACTTAGATGCATATTAGGCCAAGAAATCCTACAAATATCCATAACTAACTAAATTCACCAACTTTAAGCATGAACTAAGCAATGATGGCAAAAAACAATTAAACAAAACCAGCACCATGATCCCAAAGGGGCCAACAATGCCCATACTAATTCCTCGAACAATCATCTTCAACTAAGGGGGAAAAGGGGAAAAATAAGGTTCATCCTCGAACAATCAACTTCGGATAAAAGGGTTCTAATTTCTAAAACATAATTCGATTAAAAGCAGCACAAAAAAAGAGAAAGAATAACACATACCTTTTTCTCATACTCCAGAGATTAATACAAATCAATATATAACGCCTTACTCTAATGAAATTAACCCCTACAACGCCTGCATCGAAAACAACTCCAATATTCAATCAATTATGTTTAGTTCAACCGAAAGAACATATTCAATATCACTGTCAATTTAAGTTTAATTTTTAGTCATATACTAGTTAACGTAATAATAATTATACACTTCTGAACTTGTTGGCTCTAAAGTCTAAACTTAATTTACAAGTCTTACTCAATTGAGTTAAACTTGTTTCTTGAAATAAGACAAATTAAGGCGAGGAGAACAAAGTCTAATCTCAGGTTGTACATTATAAGGCATATACAAGTGAACAATATGACAATGCTTGCCGACATCAAAAGAAATTGCGGCAGCAACAAAAGAACAACAACTATAAGTCCACATGCAATGCAACACTTTCAAAGCACATGATATTTTTCATTTTAGTAGTACATCTAACTTTCAACTTGCAGAAGCATGGACTTAAACTCGTATCTGGAGTATGGGCACCACTTTCAAAGCAAGAATCATCAAACATGACCAGAGCACATGTATTATGAAATGCAAAAAACACCTAAAGAACAAAAATCAAAGAGAAAATAATAATTATGAAGGAGTTTATACAGCATTCATTGACTTGTTGTCAATGAACCCCTGTATACGCTTTATTATGATTGTCAATCCATAGAAAATTGCAGCAGTTCAGAAACCAAAAGATACACCAGATATAAGATTACCAGATTTACCACTTGCATAAGAACATACCACCATCAAACTACAATTACTAATTATGAAGGAGTTCAAGACTTGAAGTTGCTTTATATTTCTGTAGGTTGTAGCTACATCAAGTAAACTAAGAACTTCTAAGAAAACAACCGGATTAATGGGACAACAGTCTTAACTCTTACGTAATACCACCAACAAATTAAAGTTAGCAAAAGAAGCAATACAACTCATACTGAGCCATCTGAGAATAAAAGGAAAAGAACTAGAGCAATGGTTTTCCATCAAAACACCATCATGCACAAGAATATTCGTTGCAAATGATGTTTATACAAATATAGAGAAAATGTGAATCGTTTTTGAATCTAGTGTTATGAATTAAACAAAGTCGAGACGTGTGTTTGCGGGGGCCGTGGGAGGCGGGGGGGTCCGTGCATGGGGGTGTTGTGCGGGGCGTGTAGGGGATGAGGGGGTACGACAGGAGGTGGGGGGCTGTGGAGTAGGGGGGTCCGTGCATGGGAGAGGGGTGTAAGTGCGGGGGATGTGGGAGAGGGGGTCCGTGCATGGGGGTGGTGTGCGGGGGTTATGTAGGGGGTGGGGGGTACGGCAAGAAGACGGGGCCGTGGAGCGGGGGTTGGGTGGGTGTGTGCGGGGGATGTGCGGGGGTGTGAGGGATGTGGGAGGGGGTTGTCCGTGCATGGGGGTGGTGTGTAGAGCTATGTAGGGGGTGGGGGTACGGCGGTAGGTGGGGGGCTGTGGAGCAGGGGGTCTGTGGGGGGCTGTGGAGCAGGGGGTCTGTTGGGTGTGTGTGCAGGGGTTGTGCATGGGTGTGAGTGCAGGGGCTGTGCGAGGGGGGTGTCCGTGCATGGGGGTGGTGTGCGGGGGCTATGTAGGGGGGGGGACTAAAGGAGCATGAAAATGGTGCATACCGATAGGGACTAAAGGAGCATGAAATTATAACTCATTCGTCCATGTTAATAAAAACCATGATTTCCATCATGTAAGAATAGTGTCTTCCTTAGCCTCGCAAAATTAGTTATGGTAAGACTTTTACCACACACAATCACATTAAAAGTGATAGGTATAAGGGCAAGTGGACAAGTATATAGAACAAAGGACATAAAGCTACAAAATTCAGCGAGAGCCTCTATTGATATTTCATATGCCGACAAAGAAGGTATCGAGAGAAAAGAGATTCTTGATAGCTCACCCAATTATCCAGGCTCCACCCGTCACAAATGCAACAACTGGCTTTGCCCCATTTGAATTCTTGGGCAAGTACAGATCAAGCCTGCCAAATGCCCAGCATTAGCTTCATTATAAAATTACAAGAACTGTTAGTATTAAGTAATACATACCTGTTTCGGGGTTGATCACCATAGACTATACCTCTGCGGATACGACTTGAAAAGAAGTACTTATATCCAACTGTGGGAGGGTAAGAACCATAATTAAGCTAACAGTGGATGCTAATAAATAATAAACCTGACAAAATTCAAGAATGTAAAGTGTAAACTAGTAGAATAGACCCAATCTTTCAAAGACATACCTTGAACAAAACCAGGCATCAGTAAAATGGCATAACAACCAAGAGCGAAAAATCTTAGGATCCATCTGTAGCCTACCCTGGATAAAAGTAAAGATAAAACTTGGAAAGCTGCAGAGACAGTACAAATCATATTTTACATCATTTGCAAACAGAGAAAGAAGACGCCTTCAATTCCACAATGTCCCACATGCACAATTGATCAGGAAAAGAAATTCCTATCTATAACCTCTAATATACATAACCATCGCAAAGCTATGTGCATAATGACAAAGACTAAAGGGCAACAAAGAATGATGGCGGCACTCTCTTTCAGTGTAGAAAAGTGCTTAAGTGACGCAGTCGGAAAATCTAAGAGAAAAGCAAGCGCTAATCTCAGTCAAGAACAGACAGATTTACAAGCGATAAATCTGTAGAAAATCCGGAATCCACCAGAAAAAGAGTAAAACTCTGAAATATTATTAAAAGTCAAAAACTGCTCCAAATAATGACCTAAAGTTGTTTAAATACTCAAAACAAAACCCTAATACGAAAATAAGGAAATAATAAAATCCGAAAATACTTAAAATGCTGATTTCGGGCCCTAAACGACCTCGGATGGCTTAAAAAGCCTGTACATCATGGCATAGCGATGAGTTTGACTCGTTGGCCCGTTCCGCTTCCAGAAAGGTATCACAATAACTAAACGGACTCCGGAGGTCTAATTAGTGGAAATCATTTCAAGACTTTTGTCGAACTTCTTCGCTAACCTTCCTACGTCATTAAGATACAGGAAGCATGTCTCTGTTTGTAAACACGGTCAAAAATAAAAAAATAAAAAAAGATTCGCAAGACTTCTTTATGGCCCTCAAGGCGATTCCGGTTTGCCCTTATGGAATATGAAAGCTGGCAAACAGGGTTTTTCAGTGTGTACAGAAGCCCCACCTATTCCAAACCCTATGAAACCTTACAGCATTTTAAGTGTAACCTGTTCTATGGGATCTAACTTACCCTTCATCAAAGCCAAGATATTTGAGAAGATTTCGGTTTCAGCAGAGATAGCAATGACAGGCACAACTCACAAGGTATTCAGTATTAAAAAAAGCTAGCTGCATCTACAATCACATTTCAAAGCATAAGACTACTATCATCGCTAAAAGTATCAAACACACAAGCAAAGATCTCATATACATCACCATATGCTAATTGAGACCACGATGCAAACGCGGTCCACCAAATCCAAATTTCTCATCAATCATCACAACATTTCATCAATCCTTTGACAAACCATAGACATAAACAACGACTAAAATCGAAAGTTAAACAAATCATTCAACAAAACGTCAACATTTCATCAACAACCCAAGCTGAAAATGCGACAAACTCGAGCACAATCAAAATCGATGAAAAACCATTCTCTTCAATTCCTGCCATAATTCATACTCCAATTTCTTCTTTTTTAGGGTTTTTCTTCCATTTTGTTGTAGAATTGAGAATATAAGAACCAATGTAGATGGTCTCTAATTGTGAAATTAGGGCTTTGATGGTGGAAGATGACGGGATGCAGACGAATTCACGCGGTGGCGGAAAAGCGTAGGCAAGGATGTTGCAAAACATAAAACTACAAAACAAATTAAATAAGAGAGAGAGAATCGGACCTCCACCATTAAATTTAATGGCGCTTTGAAGCTTAACGAAGAAGTGCGAACTCTGTGAATCTCCGGCGCAGCTGTACTGTGAGTCAGACCAGGCAAGCTTATGCGAAGAGAGAGAAACTCCGGCGAGCGAACGGCGGCGAGATGCGAAGAGAGATGCGAAGAGAGAGAGTCAGAGAGGGATGAGGGTTTGATGAGGTGAGAGGGAAAATCGTGCGACTGGGGAGGGAGAAGGAAAGTTAGGGTTTTGTTTTGGGATGTGCACGCGGGAGAATTTCGCCCAAGTAAATAATTAACTGGGCCTACTAGGGGCTGCGGTTAGCCCAAAAGCCGCAGCCCTTCAATTAAGGGCTGCGGTCAGACCAAAAACCGCAGCCCTTAATTATTAAGGGCTGCGGTTTTTGGGCTAACCGCAGCCCTTCACTATTAAGGGCTGCGTTTTGCAATAAACCGCAGCCCTTGCACTGCAGCCCTTGCGTTTTTTTCCACTAGTGATTTGAGTCGACCTGAATAGGATGAGTGACATGATACCTTTCTGAACACATGAGAGTGTGAGTGGGAAGGGTTATTATGGTTGGGTCGGTGAGTGTTTGGGCACATTTTATGCCTGCAGCAAAAATTGAAAGGAGTGACACCCTGGTGAGCACCTTTTCGAGATTTGCATGTCATGTAAGGCAGCCGCATTTGATTGCTTGCTTGGGTGATTAGTGGTTAGAGTGATCAGAACAATTGAGCTTGAATTTTACCTACTGGAATGATCCTGAGCTCTGAAAAGTTTTGATCTCTGTTTTTCAGTTCTAAAGGGGTAAAGCAATTATATTGATGTTCATGCATGCTTTGCTTGAGGACAAGCGAAGGTTTAGCTTGAGGGAATTTGATGTTATAGTTTTATATCTACTTTTTCCTCCCACTTCTTTGTTGAAATGCATGCTAATAGTGCTCTTAGGAGGGGTTTTATACTAACATCTTCCATCTAGTTGTGGTTTTGTGTTTTATAATAGTTTTCAGGTTTTAGGGAATTATTTCCTTATTTTCTACTATTCTTGATGCCATAATGGATTGGAGATAGTTAGGAGGCACGTGTATGAGTTCCGAAGCCCGAAGCTGCTTCCCAAAGCCTTCGGGTGTGAAGAGATTTGAAGACTTCGCGTCAAATGCCAAGGAAGTTCCATTATAAGGACCGCCCGATCTGGTCGATCGACAAACTCCCGATCGGGAGGCCACTTTTCTCTAAACGCCATTTCAATCAGGCACGATCGAGCGTAACTCGTCCGCTCGCTATTCGCTGATGGCACCCGATCGGGCGTACCTCCCCGGTCTGATCGGGCGCCCTGCTTTCCTAGTCTGCTGAAGAACTACAACGCTGGAGGCCCGCCCGATGGGCTTGGGCGCCTGAAGCCCGATCGGGTGGTTGACCCGGATCTCAGCTGAAATCCGGACTTTTTTATTTCCTTTTTTGTTCTTTTTTTAGGAGATAGTATAAATAGCCTTGTAAAATATTTGGCAAGGACCTTTTTTCTAGTTTTTATTTTACATTCATTATTTCTCTAAACTATAGTTTTCTCTCTCTAGCCCTAATTATTGCACATTGGAGATTATTCAAGTTCTTCATTTGTCCTTTCAATTGGTAATCGTCTCTTTCATAGTTCTTCTTTACTTTCAAGTATTTGTCTCTTATTGTTTTTAATTGCTTCAAACTATGAGTATTTCAATAGTTATTGTTTGTGCTTTCTTTGCCATGAGTGAGTAGATTCATCTCTAGGGCTTGGTGAGGAAAGCCATGTTTATGCCATGATTTATTGTTCTTGATTCCTTCAATATTTAGGTTGTGGTTAGAGCAATTCTAGTGTGATTCATTTTTAATCTGCGCATTATGTTAGTGTACGATATCATGAATCGATTCTGGCTAATAATTATTTGCATTGATCAAGATCCTACTTTTAGAGGCCTAGAACACACTAGTGAGTTTGATTATGTGATGTGACCATACTGCATATGTTGCCTTAAAAGTGTTAAGACCCGACCATAGGATTAACGCCTACTCTAATTGCTCGATCCTATACCTAAGTATTATTAGTTTTCTGAACCATCCTGATTGATATAAGCATGGTGGACAGATCGAACGCCCTAGATCTTTAATTATTTGATAAATTTCCATCTCTTGTGATTTAGTTTTTTTTAGCTTAGTTATTAGTCAGTCAACAACTTTTCTGTCTAAATAGTTGAGTAATTGAGCATTAATCTGTAGAATTCCTCTCCCTGTGGATCGACCCGTAGTTGCTAAGCATCTGCTAACAACAGACACCGTGCACTTGCAGTGTTATTCTAAAACCCATCATGGGCGCATCTCAAAGAATGCTTTTATGTCTCTAACGACACTCAGATTTGTCAACTTAAATCTCAAATCAGTGATTGCAAGCAACAAAAGGGGGAGTCTTTGGCCGAATATTATGGGCGCTTGATTCGTTTGTGGGACGAGTTGGCGTCGCAGGAAGTTGGCCCGTCTTGCTCGACGGGTGGCTCGAATTGTCAGGTGTTGCGGTTTCTTGAACAACTCCGCACTCAAGATCGTCTTCATCGATTTCTGATCGGCGTTGATGATGTTATGGCCTGATCCGATCAAATCGTCTTGCGCAAGATCCTTTACTTACGGTTACGTGCACCTATCAATATGTAGCTCAGGAGGAACGTTTACCGGGACCGCATGCCTTATCCTTTTTTGTTTCGGGTGAGGGTTTGGCCTTCAAACTCAAATCTCGATCCAAAGATCGAACTTTTAATGATAATCTCCTTTGCACTCATTGCAATCGCGAAGGACACGATGCATCTGGATGTTTTCGGCTAATTGGATACCCCGAGTGGTGGGGGGATAGACCACGGGTGTAATAGCGAGCATTTTAAATACATGTTAATAAAGGACTATAATACTTATATTAATGTAACTACCATCTAAAGCTATTTTGTTAAACATTAGTGTATTTCTAACTATAAATTGCTATGCACATGTTACTAGTATTTTGAAGGGAACTAGATTTTTATTTTTCATCAATGTGAAATTATGTTTTTGTCCTTATGTTTTTTAATATAAAAAAAGAAAAAAAAGGAAGATATTATATGTATCTCATCTCTTGTAGCTTTTCGAAGAATTCTAGAGAATTCTCCATTCTCCCATAAAACCCATTATAAGTAAGAAATACCATTTTTCTTGTTATTCATCTGTTTTCATTCTCGATCAGTCATCTTCCTCCTCTTTCAATTCCTCTTGTTGCCATTACCAACGTTGCTTTCTCCCTCACTGGTTGTGGGTCTAGCTACCCTATTTTCTCTCACCTCTGCTTCGTTCCTCTGTGGTGTGGTGCTGCCGTTGCGAGAAGCCCAGCTGTCGGTGCTCCTCCTCGCCGCCATACTCCTGCCAGCGCCCTATGTCGGTGTGTTGCTGCATGATTTATTCCTTATGTCCACAGTTATCTGCTAGTGTGGGTGGCAGTAAAGCGTGCCCATATGCTCTTTGTCTCTCATTCACAGCCTTTGTGTTATGAAAGGCAACCAAAATAAGTTTTGGGCTATTGTAAATCAAAGGTATAAACTTTTTCCAATTCGTATTTGTTGAAACTCAATCAAAGCTTTATATTTCGGAATTAACTAGTTTCTAAACTCATCTTGGAAAGGAATGTTAGTGATTATTATTCTTAGTGATCAGCTGTTGAAGTTGATATCAAGTTAAATTTAGGAGTTATATAATTGGTTTCATTAGTTTCTATTATGGGATGCAATACTCGTTAACGATCGTAAGACTAAGAAATTGAGATTATCGTTACAAGCTAGTTTCTCTACCACATATATATAAGATTTTATAATACTCATGATGATGCAAATGATATTGGTAATGAGTTTGTGAGCTATATATAGGTCCATCAGTTATAGGATTTCAGTTAATAGGAAATTATGTTTGGTAGGTTTAGTCGGGTTATATATTTTGCTTGGGAATGGTGCTAATGATAGTTATTGTTCCCTGATAAATCATTGTGGAAATCATGCATTCGAGCGGTATGCAAGGATAATGGGCTAGTAGAGCAGTATCCAAAGTTGGTTAAGGCACACATTGTATTTCCACCTTATAAACTCAATTATGTTTCTACAATCGTAGGTTGTATGACTTTCATGAGTTGTCATATAAAAATTAGTTTTCTGACTTGAATTTGTTGTGGTTTTACGTACCTAAGTTCAACATCGTTGGAAAATGTGATCCTTGAGTTCTAAGTTTGTTTGACTTCTTGAGTATGTGATTTCATGCCAAGAGTTTTGATTATATAAAGAGTAGCATTGACTCCCTAATTTTGATTTGAGATTTATCTATAAGCTTTGGCTATGAACTATAGTTTTACTCGAATATTTGGAAGTAATCAACTTATGCTATACTAAGTCAATCTTGGCTTCGAATTCAAGTATAATTTAGTCTATGAGACTTAATAGTATAAGCTATTTAATGACCTAAGTTTTAAGATATTATATAGAAGTTATGAGTGTCTGATTTTGAGTATTTAAGAAAGTGTTCTCAATATATATTTCTCAATGTTTATATAATTGCGGTTTTTGAATTGACCTCGTATAACTATGCGATAGACGATTAGCTAAATTTCGAGGAATCAAATTAAGTCTCCAATGAGATACGATTGAATATGGTTTCAAGTTTATGGATTTCCAATGGTATAGTTACTTTCAGTTAATGAGATTTCAAGAATACCATTTCGTTAAGCGACCTCTAAATTAGAGAGTTATATAGAGATTTTGGAAATACAATTATGAGCTTATGGAAGACGATTATTAGAAATAGCATAGCACCGTAAGTCGCATCTTAATTATGTATGATCAAAGGGTAAATTATACCATTTAGAGTTTATCAGTTTGTTTGTTATTATTAGGATAATTATGATGAACTCAAAGGAATATTTCAGTGAGTTTGATATAATTGGTGAGCTCTACTTTAGAATAATTGAAGGTGAATAGGACATGACTATATCTCCACTAAGATTTGCAATTTAAGCATATAGAGGTTACTACTCTAAGTTATTGGGAATTCGAGTAAATTATGGTAGACAAGAGGTTTAAGATGTCAGTTTCATAGATCTATTTCGAGGATCTTAGTATGGAATAATATATAGATGTAATTGTTATCAACTTTGAGATATATGGACTTGGCTTTTGGAAGACACGAGTTTGAGAAGCAACGAACTAAGTATTGCAAATTTTAGTTTTCTATGGGGAAGGAATCAAGATTAAAAGTTAAATTAAATCACTTAGAGATATCTTCAAGGAACTTTGGGGAAGTTTGGATTTATATATGTCAAGAAATTGAGGAGTGAATTGGTTGTTAATTAAGGGGTTTAGCTAAGGAATATATATATTGTTATGTGAGATAGTTTAAATATCTATGAATGAGTTAATAAAATTGTATGAGAACCTTATAAATCTAAAAGATGAGATAACTATTGAAAGTATGTCGTGAATCACAGACATCAAGTTAAGTAAGGTCTAGGGTGAGAACGTCATAATATTTATATAAGAGTTATATGTGAGTGATGAAGGAGTATCTGATAGTAATCCGATATGTATTGCTTAAGTCATAGGAATGGTAAATTCCATCTTTGAGGAAATAATAAAATTCAAAATAGGAATTTTATAATATAAGTGTCGAACCAGGATATATAATAGAGATCAGATGTTACACTATCTAATTGGAGGAGTAAGATCAAAGAAAAGCAAAGTCAGGGTAACATGCATCTTTTGTGTTGGAGTATTATGAAATTGGTGATATGGATTAATAATAAAGGAAATATAGATATAAGATTAATATGGACGTAAGTTTAATTAATTGGGATTACAACGTTCAAGCAAATAACCAAGAATAAAGTTTTACTACAGATAACATTAGTGTGATATTAAATTTGAGGTAATAAAGTTGTTTCCATTTGGGTTACTAGGAGATCGGAAAATTAAGTATGAGGGATTTAAATCCTTAAGATGGAGGATTAGCCATCAAGTCATGTTAGAGCAAGTATTAGCTATAGTTATAGAATATAAGCCTGAACCTTACAAGTTACAAGCTTGCCACTAGAAACTGGGTTCTAAGATATTTTAACTTATGAGATTTGGGTATATGTATAATATGAACTTTGAAATATAAATATGAGCGATTTATAATTTGGTGTTATTATATTTTAAATTTAGATCGATTATTTAAAAAAAATTAATGTTTTATTGGGGAGATGACAAGAATTTTTTTTTAGTATGAGTAACATAAATATGAACATCGAATAGGTCGTTTTATAGGTTTTAAGGGAAAGATATTTCTCAGCAATTAACTTTTGTAACAAAAATGTAAAGTATATAAGACTTACATTCGAATTTGGGACCCTCATTGGTAAGCTATATTTTGGACTATAATTATTATAAACTTATAGAATTGGACTATATATATTTCTTTTAAAGTTTGTATTTATATAATTTTTGTCAAATGATTTTATAAAGAATTGAATTATACTAATAAGTTATTGGAAACTTTATTATACCGTGTTTATTAAACAATTTGAGTTTGTATATGAGATACTCAAATGCAATTATGCTATGAGATTTTTGATGTATTTGACTCGAGAATTATGAATGAGTTTCAGAAAATATTGAATTATGAATTATGTTTTGTGGAGGCGAAGAAGCTGCTAGAGCAGTGATGAACAACATTTTGTATTCTGTATTCTGCATTCTGTATTTTCTGTATTCTGGGGACATGCCCTGAAAAGTCTTGCAAGCAGTACATAACGAAAAAGGGAGATGTCCATTGTAAAAGCTTAGAGAATTCGCCTGCATGGCAACTCTATTCGTGTTCTCTTCCCCTTTATAAGATGATTTCTGAAGAAAAAAAATTATGTATTTGAATATGTAAGTGGTTTCGTGGAAATATATTTGAGACGTGATTTCCGAGTAATATAACCTTTACTCATCCAAGTTTATGGAATTTCTACACTGAATATGGGAATGATTTCTAAGAAAGTTGTTAAGAATTTATTAAAGGAGTTAATCATATTATACATATTTGGATTAGATACATTAAATTACAGAAGTGCAAGATTTCGCTATGTCTTAAGGTATGTTAGAATTAGAATTGATCTCGAATAACATATTAGATTCTATACAATCCTCATCGTCCCTCAAATTAGAAGTATATATATACTATTATTTTGTGCGCATTATTATTTTAAACAAGTAATATTGTAAACTTGGTGCAAGAATTTGCTATATTCTTTCATTACGCCTACTCTATATCTTGTTTTCAAATGCCTCTAAAGATAAGCTTAAATCTACAAATACGTTTTAAGTCACCAAAAAGATTTTCTTGTTGAACAGTGTGTCTCAGTTTCCCTTACTTTGTTCTTGGAACCTATCCTAGTGGGGGCAGAGTTCATCGTCGGTAATTTTGCAGGTGAGTGTGCTCCAGAAGGGATTGATGATCGTAAGTTCTGATAAGAGAGATGTATAGTTCAACCCATAATGGAGATTATATTATTGTTGAGAAATGTTTTTATAATCGGTTATTTCACCATATACCCCTGATAAATCGCGAAATTCACCATATACCCTCAATGTTTCAAATATTCACCATATACCCCTGACTTTTCAAAACTGTTCACCAAATGCCCTTTTTGGTAACGGACGTTAAGTCACCGCTAGAGTTATTTACAATTTTGCCACCCCTAACCCCGTAAACCCAAACCCCCTAAACCCTAACACTAACCCTAAACCCTAACCATCCCACCACCCCCTCCCCCCACCCTCCCACCACCCCAAGCAGTCCCTCCCTCATCCCCCCCCGAGCCCCCCCCCCCCCCCCACCCCAGCGGCGCCTCCCCCACTCCGTCGCGAGCCCGTAACCCCCTCCCACTCCACCGTCGTATTTCCCCCCCCCTCCCTTGAAGATCGATGGCGCATCCCACACGATCCGAGCCCTTGAAGATGGAAGCCGCATTTCCCCGGCCCCTCCCTTGAAGATCGACGGCGCATCCCACACGATCTCGAACCCTTGAAGATCGACGACGCATTTCCGTAGCCACGTCACCCTTGAAGATCTGCTTTGAATCCGGGTAGAATTCGAAACTCACCCCCACCCCTCCCCGTAGAATTCGAAAACCTAGTAGATCGACGGCGGTGTGGACGAAGATCCGGGCAGCGAAGATCGACGGGTAGGGGAGCAAGATCTCGGGCGATGAAAATCGACGGGTAGGGGAGCAACGAAATCGACGGAACGACGGTGGAGGGGAGGGGGGGGGGCGAGGTGGAGGGACGGGGGGGGGGAGAGGTTTCGACGGTCGAGCGGCGGTGGAGGGGAGGGGGAGGGGGCTAGGGTGGAGGGGAGGGGGGGAGGAGTGGGGGCTGGTGGATGGGAGGGGGGGGGGGGGGTCAATGGGCTTAGGGAAGGGGAGGGGGGGTTGTCTTTGGGCTTAGAGTTAAGGATTAGGGTTTAGATTTTAGGGTTAGGATTTAGATTAGGTTTAGGGATTAGGGTTTCAATTTTAGGGTTATGGGTTAATTATGGTAAAATGGTAAATAAAGCTAACGGTGAGTTAACGGCAGTTAGAAAAAGGGCATCTGTTGAACGGTTTTGAAAAGTCAGGGGTATATGGTGCATATTTGAAACATTGAGGGTATATGATGAATTTCGCGATTTGTCAGGGGTATATGGTGAAATAACCGTTTTATAATTTATTATTGTATATGTTCGGATATTTTATTAGTTAAATTCATGAAGTTGTATAAACTATTTTAGGTTGTTGTATTATGAGCCATGTCCCAGAGGTTACATGATCGATACTTGAGTTATACTCCATTGTAGATGATTGTCTAATTGAGGTTTATTTAATGATAACTGAGATTTCTGAATGCTAAATGTGATTAGCTAGCAGCTCAGAAGTGCAGGCTATTACATCGGGGCCTGTGCGGTGGCATAACAGCAAGGTGCGGCCGATTTCGCCGTGATGGGGGTGAGAGGGGAGCGCCGCCAGCATACGGGAATAAGGTGGTGGCTGGTGGTTCGGCTGACAAAACCGGCGGTGGTGATGGGGCTTCGGCTTCCCAACCACGAGATCTTGTGAGTGTTGGACTTGCAAGGATAACTACTGAACAATGGCAAACTCTTAGATTTGCTGAACTTACCTAAACCAAAAGATTGTTTGACTGGTAAGACTATGTGGATCTTAGATACAAGTGCTACACATCATGTCACAAGCATGTTTTCGCAATTGAGTGCAGCACGGAAAATTAGTGGGTGTCCAGTTGGATTGCCTGATGATAGAACTGCAGATGCTACCTCTGAGGGAGATGTGAATCTTCCTGGAGATTTGAAAATTAATAATGTTTTATTTGTGCCTAATCTTGATTGTAATTTGATCTTTAATCCGCAGTTATTAGATTCTGCAAATTGTATTGTCCAATTAACTAAGACATTATGTGTATTATAGGACCGCATGACAAGGACGCTGATTGGAGCGGGTGAACGGGTTTTTTCTCCAGGGTGTTCCAAAGGTGAAGATCATGGTTGTTGATGGCATGGCATCGATGGATATATGGCATAAGCGTTTGAGTCATACTTCGGAGAAAGTTCTGCGTCATTTACCTTGTGTGAGTCCATCTAGTAGTAGTAGTTGCAATAAAGATGGGTGTGATGTCTGTTTTCATGCCCATCAACCTAGAACTAGTTTTTCTAGAAGTGATTTGTGGTGATTCATATTTTTAACAATAGTAGATGATTAATCCGCACTGTTTGGATTTATTTATTATATAATAAATTGGAGGTTGAAATTATGTTTCTGAATTTTGTGGCATTAGTAGAAAGACAATTTAATCAGACAATTAATCATCTACTATTGTTAAAAATCCAATCTTTCGGTCTTATTTAGCATAATAACATGTGGGTGATAAAAAGGCATGCATGACAATCATACAATAGGAGTATTATATACAGAAAATATGAGAAAAGAGGTTAGAATTTACAAATGGATGCGATTATTAATTAGGAATCTACATCATGACAAGAAAAGGTTAGTAACTTCAATAAAATAAATATAATTATTCAAGGGCGCTCAGGATTATACCTATGCGGTTTAGATCGAAGAGCGTAATGACCTTCAGTCGAAGCAATCTTGAAACCAGGAATATAATAGGATCAGGAACAATAACTGACTTTGAAGATTGAAAGTGTTTGAGTGTTTTTGTATTCGAAGTGTATTTCAGAGTTTTTGAGAGTATTTGTGTGCGTAAAAATAATAATTCGAAGTCGTATTTGATTCGGGAAATCAACCTGTATTTATAGGCAAAACAAAGCTTGCGCTCCAAGCAAGACCTGCGCTAGGTGCAGTCCTACGTGGCAGGCGCGAGGACATGCGTCAGGCGTAGGTTAACCTACCTGACGTGGTCCGTCCAATTAAAACGTTGCACATGGAAACGCGTTTTCAAAAAGATAAAATTTTAACTTGCGTCTCACACAAGACTTGCGCCAGGCGCGGGACTCTGTTTGAGTCACAAAGTCCACGTGGCAGACTCATTAGCGTGCCTAACGCGATCTGGCCAATGTGATGGACGCACGTAGCGCGCTGAGCGCAGCCGCCGCGTCCGGCGCATATTCCATAATATTCCTTTTTTTATGCTAAGCGTGCTTTCAAGATGCCATTTTTATCCCTAAAAATCCGAAGATCGAGTTTTTCGGGTTAAAACTCTGATTTATCGGTAAAGGATAACAATAAAAGCTTTTAGGAAAACATTTAGCCAAACAATAAATATTAAGAAAATTTTTATCAAAACAATAAATATTAGAAAAATATTTATTAAAATGATAAACATTCAGTTGGGCATTTGAAATGGACATAAAAAACAAATCACGGGTTGAACTTACAATTAATCATTATGAATGATTAATTGGGGTTTTATAATATTATTTCAAAACACATATTTCCTGGTTATTCGGACTGCTCCTCCATTGGACTGCGCCAACTAAGACCGCGGTATATTTCATCATTGGGCCCTTAAATGGGGAGACACGATTATGTGTCTACAGAAGCCCCCACTTTGACTGAGGTTTGTAAAACTGAAAGTCAAGGTATACGTGTCGGGATGGAGAATGATTCTAGATGCTCTACAATCCAAAATCACTCTTTTGCGCTGGTACCTGCAAAACAAGCAAAAGCTTTAGGAACAGACATGTGTAAAACATATTTGCAAAGTAATTGTTAATTTGCAAAAATGGAATGATAGGTGGAAATGAAATAGATGTTGTAGAGCATTTGATGTGGAGTGTTTGGCCTATTCCAAGGCAATTGGTGTAGAGTCTTTGGCCTACTCCAAGGCAATAGGTGCAGAGTGTGTTTGGCTTGTTCCAAGGCAATTGTTGCGGAGTGTTTAGCCTGTTCCAAGGCAATCGTTGCGGAATATTTGGCCTGTTCCAAGGCATTTGGGGCGGAGTGTTTGGCCTGTTCCAAGGCAATTGTTATAGTTGATTAGTAGAACGGGAAGGTTGTGTTTTTGCCCACTTTTGAAAGTTCGTTAAATTGTCGCTCGCAATGTCGTAACGAACATTTGAATTCATTTGGAATTAAGCGTGTGGGTTCCACCTGACTAAGTAGCCCCCAAGCGCGTTGTATGGGACTGTGTGCCAGACGCACAGACCTGCGCTTGGCGTGGTAAGCTGCGCAGGACCCAGTATGGCGCGTCGGACGCACGCCTTGCTGACACGTCAGGCGCATGTGGCGCGCTAGGCGCATGTCATTAAATGACCTAAAAAACACGGGCGACCTTCTTCTCTTCCATTTCTCTCTTTCTCCGCCGCTTTCTTTCATTTCTCTCTCTCTCTCCCAAGTCCAAACTCCATTTCCGAAATTTCAAAGCTTCAAACTCCTTATTTCTCAAGCATATTTTCAGATCTACTTTGGAGGAGTGATTATTTTTGCTTGATTGTTACTTTTGCGGTGTTTTTGGGCGTTTTTGAGCGATTTTCGAAGAGCTTCACTAGTGGAAAAATAAGGAAGGGCTGCGGTCAAAACAGCCCTAAGGGCTGCGTTTTTTGCCAGCAGCCCTTTCCATAGCAGCCCTTCAATAGAAAAGAATAACCGCAGCCCTTCAAATTCAATTTTTTTTTTAAATAAATTAAATGCATGCCCCCGCCCACCCCAACCCCCCCCCCACCCCTAGCCCCCGCTAGCCCCGCACGCCTACCCCCGTACTCCCCCCCCACCCCACCCCCACCCCAGCCCACCCCCCCCGCCACCCACCAGCCTTGCACGCCCACTCCCCGCCCACCCCCCATACAAGCCCACCCCTGCACTCCCTACCAGCCACCGCCGGCCCACCCCCGCCCCCCCCGGCCACAGTACGCCCCACCCCAGCCCCCCATGCCCACCCCCGCACTCCCCCACCCCCCCCACCCCCGCCCACCCCCCCACACCCAACCCACCCCAGCCCACCCCATGGACTGCCCCCGCCAGCCCCGCACGCCCTACCCCAGCCCCACGCCCCACCCCACCCCCCCACCCACCCCCCCATAGCGCAACCCAAAGACCCACCATGGCATCCCCCCCACCCCCCACCCAAAACCTCCCTTCGACACAAAAAAAAAAACCGATCAAATTGCAATAATATATGACAAGTTTTTGAACGTAATAATTAACTTTAAATATGTATATTTAATAATGTAAAAAGTGTACATAGAATTGATACAAACTAGTAGATGTAGCTAATTATATCACGAATTCCACCAAAATGTATCATAAGCAATCATCACAAAGGTGGGACGCCAACTTATCCCGAACTTCTTGTAATTCGTCTGTGGTGAAGGCCCTCAAACTTGGTGTGTTATAAACCTTGCAAAACAACCAAGGAATAAACACATAATATAAGAATTCAATCATTTACCGTAGTTAGTATTTCTAAAAATGACATATACCTTCCCGAAATTCAATCAAAAACAAATGCAAGCCTAAAAATCTACACACTAGTTATATTTTACCTTACATTATCATATTCAAAAATAAAATGGAGTTAAATGACTCGAGAAACAGGAATTGGACACGAAAAGGCAAAAATAGGCCTAAAATCACATTTATGTTCCCGATATACAACCAACAACAAATGTAAGCCTAAGAATCTACCCAATAGTTACATTATACCTCATATTATCATGTTCAAAATGAAATTGGGGTTAAATGACGCGATAAGTACGAATTGGACGTGAAAAGGCAAAAATAGGCCTAAAATGCCCTTTTCGTTCCCAAAATTCAACCTACAACAATTGCAAGCCTAAAAATCTACACAATAGTTACATTATGCCTCATATTATCATGTTCAAAATGAAATTGGGGTTAAATGACGCTATAAGTACGAATTGGACGCGAAAAGGGAAAAATAGGCCTAAAATGCCCTTTTCATTCCCAAAATTCAACCTACAACAATTGCAAGCCTAAAAATCTACACAATAGTTACATTATGCCTCATATTATCATGTTCAAAATGAATTTGGGGTTAAATGACTCGATAAATACGATTTGGAAGCGTAAAAGGCAAAAATAGGCCTAAAAATTACATTTTCGTTCCCAAAAATATGCATGTGCTACTTTGGTTTCTAAACCAATTAATACCTATTATCAATCGATCTAATCTAAACTAACATATACTAATAAGTTACATACCTTTTGAAGATCATCGACATTAGTGCAATGGTTGACGATATCGAACATGTACCTCAGCACGTAATAGCCACATGCAAGTCCATCATCTTGTTGCGGACACTAAATGTTCACCAAAGGATGCATCCAATGACATTCATGTTAGATGTGTAGTATGTGGCTAAAAGTGTTTCTATATAAGGACAAATAAATTAGTCATGTTACCTCGACTGATATCGAAACAGGAGCTTTTGGTGCTCGAAGTCTTGTTGCACTAATATGCTTCATCACACTACATCAATGCATTATTATAAGATTAGATGTACTAACTGTTTATATATATAAAGATGATGAATAATGTGTAATATTAATAATTGCGCATATATTGAGTTTCGATTAGGCAACCTATTTAACAATGATTTGATTAGTAAGGACCGTGGTGGTTGTCGACGCAAAGAATCAAAGTGGTAGACTTCGTTACGTGACAAACATATCGCAAGCAGTGTCCAATGAGCCATACAACAAGAAAATATAGTTATTATTAATCGTAGAACAATTAATAGGTCAATTTAATTATCGAATAATAAAAGTAAAGCGAGTTTAACAAGCATACTTTTCAATATAAGGAACAAGAATGATATGATGATATCCAAAACGAGATGATGCTTTGAAACTCATATCGAGATACTCTTTCACTTCGGCTTTGTTTTGTAAGCAATTGTCATCTCGTATTATGTTTGGACATAACCAACCAAACATTGACTCATCACTAGATGTTGCAATCAATTCATTGTATAATAACCTGAGAAATCACATATTGATTAAAAGTAAACTTACTTATTATGGAAGTTGAATTGAAAACTACTTAAGGCATATGTATATGTATACTTAATTTATATACTTATGTATTACCTAATGAATGTTTGTATCATGGAAACATTCAACTCTACCCCACATAAGAATTCTTTAATATCGACCTTAGAAATGAATGTCGATGACTCCTCAAAGTAGTGGAATTGTTGCTCCCCCAAAGGAACCTCAATTGTACTATGATCGGGTAAATCGCTAGCGCACTCATGTAACCAAAAGCATGGAATACTAAGGCCTCGCACCACCTCTGGCTCAATAATAAGTGGATTCTTTGTCATAGAAACATTTCCCTTCACCACATTTCGTTCACCTTCATCACGTAAACTTGTTTTCTTATCAGGTGAACATGCCTTCTTTCCCTTCCTGTCATGTGAGTCTCCCTTCCCCCAAACCTAGTAATTAGTTAAAAGTAAAGATATTACTGACTATCATAGGAACTGTAAAAGAAAACACGCATATATATATGTATGTTAATCATTGTACCTCATCTGAAAACCGCACCAATGCACGCGGCCATAGAACATGACTGCCAAGTGCATCATTTAGTAACTGTAGACCAACTTCTGGCTTCGGCAGCGGAAGAGGTAATTCTTCGAAACCACACAATTTCATTGAGGGTGACCACATAATGATTATCATCCACTAACTGGTTATGCAATCGTACTCGGTCACTAGGGGGTTGTGCATGGCCATAAGCTAGGAGAATGAAACTATCATAACCATCTCCTCGAGCTAATAGTTCACATGGTGTCTCTTCCTCTAAAAAAAAACTCCATTTATAGTTAGTCTATGAAACAACATTATTATATTAAGAATTTCATGCATTTAAGAACAATAGTTGTGTAACAAAGCAAAGGGATTAAGTGATTACCTTCAACTCGGGTACTACAGGTGGATCAGGTAAAGGTATCATTTGATCCATAGATGTTGGTAGATCACTGGTCGGCTGGCTAGGTGTAATATCACTACCCTTCTTGAATGCAGCAAAAGTTGGTAAACCCATTTGCTCCAAAATGGCGTTGAAGTTATGTGTCATCTCCTCTCTGAGCTCCTCTCGAATTGCAGCTTTCATAGCCTCCACATCTACTGACGCTGTCGAATTCATACTACTTGCACTCGATTTTGTCGTTGTAGTGTATTGATCACCATATACCTTTCTCAAACCGAGGCGGACACCTCCTACGCCCCTCACGCGTCCACTGTGGTCCTTTCCTAAAGTTTCGTGCAATGCATCAATGTGTCCTTTAGGAGTGAACTCACCAGTTGCCTCTTTTTCCTTCAAGCCAATCTACATAAGGATAAGAGAGAAATGCTCGTGAGCTCACAATTTATATTATATATACCTTATATAACCATATAATATGTACTTGCAATGGCCTTGGCTATCTGTTGTGTTCCGGGATCAGGCAAGACTCTTTTTCCCTTTGCATCAACCCCATGCATCGAACACCACCAATCGAGGACTCTCTCTGGTTGCCGAGGCTGTGCAACTGTCGTTGTTGAGCTAGTCCCCGTTGCCGTTGTTGACCCTATTGTGGGGTAATGGCTGAACATCCACTTCTCTCTCGCCTCATTGTACGAATGAGCACCCAAATGATGATAATACTTCCTAGCTTTTGCACTCGCACTACTTTTCTCACGACTTGCCTAAAACACACAATTATAAACAAAGGTTAGGTACGGTGTTATACAATAATACTGGATCTAAGTGTATTATATCTTAATAAAATATTCCTACAATAGCTTGTGGGGTTGTTGTTTTGGCAACAAATGATTCCCACTCTTCAAGTTTGATAGTTTTCCATATCTGAAATGGTAATTTGGATGGTCCAGATGATGTTTCCGGTGAAGCCTCAGGACCGGCTTGTGTTTCTCTGCCGTAGATGTTCTTCTTCTTTGTACCTACTACTTTCCTCCGCTTAGTGATCCACCCAGACACTAACTTAGCCTTGAAATCTCTGAATCTCTGGGCAACCGCGGATAGGAATACATTCTTCTTGGCTTCATCATCTTCGATATTGAATTGATTCTACAAAAAACACAGTTCACAGATTAGTTTTCGCAAATGTTGTAATTTATATGCTATAAGTAATATTACACATATATTTAACTAAATAATTAAGAAACTAAACGTTATTTTACGTGAAGCTTACCATAGTATCTTCCCATAGACACCGCTTCAACCCCTCGGGCACCTCTTTCCATGAGTGCAGAATGGAGAGTTTATGCATGCAAATGCCAACTTGCATGCCATACTTTTGACGCCACTTTCCACAAGGTTGACCCATATTATCGTACTCCAAAGTCATATTTGTGTGTTTTCCTAGTGACTTTGTAGGTCCCCTTCCTTTTCTCTTTTTCGTCGCCAATGACTTCCTAGGCATTTGTGCATTTATTTCTTCACGGCGAGGTCGAGCCAATTTACCCTGTTCCTTTCTCGCATCGAAAGACTCATCCTCGGTAGTGTGTTCAGCACTCGTGCTGTTATCCGTATGCACCTCCGCCATCTCCCTGAAATTGTACAAATATATGCATTAATATATAAAAAAAAAATCACATTGCCACTAAGGGGGGGGAGTGTGTCAAGGGCGGTCCGTGTGCGGGGAGGGGGCAGCAATGGGGGGGAGGGGCAGCGGTGGGGGTGAGGGGGAGGGGCAACAGTGGGGGCGGGGGTAGTGGGGTTGAGAGGAGGGGCAGCAGTGGGGGAAAAGAGCCGGGCGGGGTGTGGGGGAGGGGTTTGTGTGCGGGGGGGGAGGGATGCCAGCGGTGGGGGAGGGGAGGGGTGTGCGAGAGGAGGGGGAGTGGGTTGTGCGGGGGGGCATGTGCAGGGCAAGGGGTGAGGGGGTGTGTAGGGGGGTGAGGGGAGGGGCAGCAGTGGTGGTGATGGGAGGGGCAGCGGTGGGGGGAGGGGCGGGGTAGGGTGTGGGGAGGGGGGTCCGTGTGCGGGGGGGAGGGCTGGCAGCGGTGGGGGAGGGGAGGGGTGTGCGGGGGGAGGGAGTGGGGGTGTGGTAGGGGAGGGGAGTAGGTTGTGTAGGGGGGGGGGCATGTGCGGGGAGAGGGGTGAGGGGTGTGCAGGGGGCGTGAGGGGAGGGGCGGCAATGGGGGTGAGGGGAGGGGCAACAGTGGGGGGGGAGGGGCGGGGCGGGGCGTGGGGAGGGGGGTCCCGTGTGCGCGGGGGAGGGCGGCGGCATTAACGGGGAGGGGAGGGGTGTGTAGGCGAGGGGAGTGGGCTGTGCGGGGGAGGGGGGCATGTTGCACGGCCCCACACCTGCCCGCCCCCCCCCCCCCAACCGCCCCTCCCCCTCACCCCCACCGCTGCCCCTCCCCCCACCGCTGCCCCTCCCCTCACCCCCACCGCTGCCCCGCCCTTGCCCCCTTGCACACGACCCCCTCCCCCCGCACACCCCTCCCCTCTCCCCAACTGCTGCCCCCTCCCCTTCCCCCACCGCTTGCCCCTGCACGTAACCCTCCATCCCCCCCCAACTGCTGCCAGCCCCGCATCCCCCACAGCTGGCACCCCCTGCCCCCCTTGCACACAGTTACATACTAATAAGTTAGGAGTTAGATCAACAAAAAAAAAATGACTCGATAAGTACGATTTGGAAGCGAAAAGGCAAAACTAGGCCTAAATAGACCTTTTCGTTCCCGAAATGCAACCAACAACAAATGCAAGCCTAAAACTCTACACAATAGTTACAGTTTACCTCATAAAATCATGTTCAAAAAGAATTTGGGGTTAAATGACTTGATAAGTACGATTTGGAAGCGAAAAGGCAAAACTAGGCCTAAAATGACCTTTTCGTTCCCGAAATGCAACCAACAACAAATGCAAGCCTAAAACTCTACACAATAGTTACATTATACCTCATATAATCATGTTCAAAAAGAATTTGGGGTTAAATGACGCGATAAGTACGAATTGGACGCGAAAAGGCAAAACTAGGCCTAAAATGACCTTTTCGTTCCCAACATGCAACCAACAACAAATGCAAGCCTAAAACTCTACACAATAGTTACATTATACCTCATATAATCATGTTCAACAAGAATTTGGGGTTAAATAATTCGATTAGTACGAATCGGATGCGAATCGACCAAAATAGGCCTAATATGACCCGAGAATCAGGTCACATGGCAATGGAATGCCCATCAGCTGGTAGCGGCGGAGATAGTGGGAAATGTTACAAATGTGGGGAGCATTCCATTGCCATGTGACCTCACTCTCCACATTTGTAACACAGTCCCACCACCACCACCACTACTGCCCCCCCATTGCACTCCATCAATGCCATGTAGCCCTAAAATGACCTTTTCGTTCCCCATATTCAACCTACAACAAAAAATAAGCCTAAAAATCTACAAATTACACAGACCTGAGTTTATGTCTCATGATTTATTGACCTTCCGCCGTTTCTTAGGATCCTCAAGTACATGTATCCCTTCCGTGTGATCTACACGCATATAGTTCTCCGACATATTCACATCATCTTCCACACTATTTTCAGGATTGGTAAAAGGGGGGAGGTCCTCAAATGCATCATATTCTTCCTCATTATCAACATCACCAATACCGAGGATACTCCTTTTACCAGGTACAACAATTGACCACTTATTATCAGCAGGATGAGTTACAAAAAATACTTGCTTAACTTGTGATGCAATTACAAATGGCTCCTCAGTTTCGCGTAAACGAGTAAGGTTAACAAAAGTGAATCCGCAAGGATCATCTTTCCTTATGCAATGTCGATTATCATCAACCCACTTGCAACACAAGAGGCAAATATTAAAAGTACAGTAGTCCAGCTCCCATATTTCTTGTATTCGCCCATAATAATTGCTTTCAGCATGTACAGGCGACTTATCCTTCGAGCTTGCGTATTGTGTAGATGACGCCACAAGTGAAACACCACTATTTTGTTGCGATGTTGACTTCAGATCTTGACGTTCAGTCCAAAACGTATACCCATTAATATCATAACCCTCATAAGAGCGTACAACTTCACGAGGACCAAATGCTAACCACTTGACTGTTTCAGGAACACTTTCATCCAAATCATTCACTACTCGTTTATGAAACCAATCAATGAAAGTCTTGTTATGCATTTGCGTCAATGCCCTAACTCCTTTTCCAGGATTGCTAACACATAATTCCTCCATATGTTCATTTAAATAAGGATGGACAGCTGCTATGTGATGCAATACAAATAAGTGAGCTTGTTTACGCTTTTCTACGGAAGGTGTGATCAATTTTGAACCAATTGTACCCTTGCCCTCAAGTATGCCCTCGTGTCGGGATGTCGGAAGTCCAACAGGATCAACACTAGCAAAATACTCAGCCACAAAATTACTGATCTCTTCACTCACAACCCCTTGAATTATACTACCTTCTGGTTGTGCAGGATTCCGAACTTTATCCTTCACAGTGCCCATATATCTCTCAAAAGGATAGCACCACCTCAAAAACACTGGACCACACAGCTTAATTTCTCGAACTAGATGGACAATGAGATGGACCACAATGTCAAAGAATGCGAGGGGGAAAAACATCTCAAATTTGCATAGAGTTTCAACTACTCTGGCCTGCAAGGAATCGAGGGTCGACGGTTCTAGGACTTTGTTGCATATTGTATGGAAAAATGAACAAAGTTCTGTAATGGTGTGCCTCACATGCTTTGGAAGTATCCCACGAATTGCAATCGGTAAGAATACTTGCATCATGACATGACAATCGTGAGAATTCATACTCGATAACTTCAACTTACCATTTAAGGTAACAAATCGCTTCATATTCGATGAGTAGCCAGTTGGGACCTTAATGCGATACAATGACTCGCAAAAAATCCGTTTCTCTGCACGCGACATCGTGTAGCAAGCTGGTGGCAAATAATTCTTCTCCGAATCCTCCACCTTCTTTTTACTTTTCTGAGTTTCATCATCAACCCTTTCCTCCACTACTTTCTTCTTCCTTCCGTCCCTTTTCTGAGCCCACAACTCTGGTCGAAGCCCCTGTTTTTCCAAGTAAAGTCGTGACGCCTTAACATCTTTTGTCTTGCCCGGAATATTCATAAGTGTCGCAAGAATAGCTTCACAAACATTCTTCTCTATGTGCATGACATCCAAGCAATGTCTGACCTTTAGATCTTTTCAATATGGGAGTTTCCAAAAAATGGACTCCTTTTTCCATAATCCTGTAGGTCGATCAACCTCACTAGCAGTTTTACCAAAGATTGTTTCAATGCCCTTCACCTGATTATAAACTTCAGTACCAGTTAATGGTCTATGAGCAACTTCTTCTTCAACCGTCCCATCGAATGCCTTCTTCTTAAACCGATAAGGATGGTCGCGTCTGAGGAGCCTTCGTGTGCGCATATACACATGTTTGCAGCCCTTAAGGTGTGTAGATTTCATGTCATCTACACAAATCGGGCAGGGCTGTTTTCCTCTAGTCTTATACCTAGATAAGTTCCCATAAGCTGGATAATCGTTCATAGTACAAAAAAGCATGGCACGCAGAGTGAACATCTCATTAGCATACGCATCAAATACTAACACTCCTGAGTTCCACATCTTCTGTAAATCTTCAACAAGCGCCTGGAGGTATACATCAATGTCATTTCCAGGTTGTTTGGGCCCCGATATAAGAAGCGACAGCATCATGTACTTGCGTTTCATGCACAACCAAGGAGGTAAGTTATAAACCACTAAAACTACTGGCCATGTACTATGCTGCGAACTGAGATTGCCAAAAGGGTTCATGTCATCCGTACATAAACCAAGCCTCAGATTCCTATCCTCATTACCAAATGCCTTATGCACCCTGTTGATACTTTTCCACTCAGGCGAATCAGCCAGATGCTTGAGCAGACCGTCTTTCTTCCTACGATCTGCATGCCACCTCAAATTCTTCGCATCTCCTTTAATTGAGAACATGTGCTTAAATCTAGGTATTATGGGTAGATACCACAACACCTTAGCTGGTGGTCCTTCACTACCTCCAGCTCCTTCACGCTTGTACCTCGACAATCCACAACGTGGACACTCATGTAAATGCTCATACTCATTACGATAAAGCACACAATCGTTAGTTTAAGCATGTATCCGCTCGTACTCTGAACCGAAAGGACGCATGAGTTTCTTCGCATAATAGTACGACTTTGGCAGTTCATTTCCATCAGGGAGCATATCAGCTAAACTTCCAACAACGATGTGAAACTAGAGTCCGTCCAACCAGCTTTCAACTTAATGTTGAGCAGTGTTATTACCGCGGAAAGTTTGGTGTACTTTGTACAACCTGGATACAACGGCTTTTCAGCAGCCTCAGACATAGACTCAAAAATACGAGGTCGTTTACAACGACTGATCTTCAACCTCGTGTATCATCTCATCTACCCGATCCCTATCATCATCTGCAAACTCATCATCCCAATTCTCATCCCCGAACTCATCATCCCAATTCTCTAAATCCTTCTTTTCTTCACATACATCGTTCATTACTCTAGAGCTTCCTATATACTTCCCCTGCTCACCATGCCAAACCCATACGTGGTATTGAGGCCTAAACCCACGGCGAAAGACATGCTCCCTAACCACATGTATACTACTAACCTTGCTCACATTTCTACAATCGAAACAAGGACAATAAAAGTCGACTGCTCCAGAGGATGTTTGATATTGTAATGCCGTTGTACAGAATTTCGAGACCCCTTTCACAAACTCAATCGATTCACGACTACCATACATCCAAGTACGATCCATCTCATTCAAGAAGACCTCTAATAATTAAACATAACCATTCATTATAATGCATCAATCATTATTTAAGTACATACACTCACATATTCAAATCACACACGTATAGAGCAATCTAAGATAGTGACATGTTCAATTGTATGCATGCAGCCGAAGGTCCTTATCACTCCAACCTAACCCATCCTTGGACGTCTAATCTCACTAGTGAATATATGCCAACTTTTCAATTCTAAGGAAAATCCGGCAGCATTTCCCTACAGTTCTCCAAGTACACAATATAGATAATTGCTTATCTACATATGTACCCAGAGAACAATGTAGAGAAACGATAAGCCAAGAATTTCCTCAGAATTGAAAAGAAGCCACACATTCACCACCTAAGTGAGATCAAACGTCCAAGAACAGTCCCAAACCAGGGACTATTCAAGACTTACTCCTAATGAGAAAGTATTGAACGGGTATCTAGGCATATGATCACGATTCAAACAACTTATAGATTTCATAGCTAAATTACATTGCGTTTTCATATAATCTCATATCAAGAAATATACATACACTACACAAACCCTCCGAAATTCCTATCAGCTGGTACGAATTGGACACGAAAGACGAAAATAGGCCTAAAATGACCCGAGAATCAGGTCACATTGCAGTGGAATGCCCATCAGCTGGTAGCGGCGGAGTTGAAACTGTTATAAATGCGGAGAGCACCAGATGGGCTTTCGATTGCCATGTGACCTGACTCTCCACATTTACAACAGCCTCACCACCACCGCCACTACTGCCCCCCACTGCACTCCCTCATTGCCATGTAGGCGTAAAATGACCTTTAATTTTCGCTTCCGAAATTCAACCAACAACAGAGGGAAGCCTAAAAATCTACACAATAGTTACATTATACCTAAGTCCTCCCCCACCCCCGCCCAAAGATCCCCGCCCCTCCCCCACCCCCCGCCCCCTCCCCCACCCATTGCCGCCCTCCCCCACCCCATGTCCAGCCTCCCCAACCCTCCCCCACCCCCCGCCCCCCCCCCCCCCCGGCCGGTATCCACAGCCCTCCCCACCCCCCGCCCAAAGATCCCTAGCCCTCCCCCACCCCCGCCCGCCCCTCCCCCACCCCCCCAGCCCTCCCCCACCCATTGCCCGCCCCCTCACCCCCGTCCAGCCTCCCCAACCCTTCCCCACCCCCTGTCGCCCCTCCCCCACCCCCCGGCTAGCATCTACAGCCCTCCCCACCCCCTACCAGCCCTCCCCCACCACCACCCGCCCAAGACCCCACCCCTACCCACCCTCCCCAGCCCCCCCCCACCCCCTACAATCACATATTCAGCTAATACAACCATATTTTACAACAAAAAATAGAAGTTGATTTCAAAATCCAATGAAATTAAACAAAAATTAGAGAAATGTAAAAGAGGAGAGAGAGTGAGAGGGGATTTACCGAAAGAGAGTGAGAGAAGGGATGATCCACAAACAATGCAGTAGTGGAGGAGAGGAGAAGTAGGAGCGTAAGGTGGTGCGCAAGGTGGTGCAGCTGTGCGTGGTGGTGGCGTCAATGCAGTGGAGGGCAGGGCAGTGGCGGTGGCGTCAATGCAGTTGGTGCGTCGTCGTGGCGGTGCGCGCTGGTGGTGCGTGAAATGAATGGTGGTGGCGCACTGGTGGTGGAGATAGGATTTCGCGCTGGTGGTGAGAAATGTAAAAGAGGAAAGAGAGTGAGAGGGGAAGTTCGCTCGTGAATTTGGCTAAGGGAGGGAAATTAAAATGGGGGCACTGTGTATGCGCGCAAAATGCATATAAAAAAAAAAATGGAAGTGACGGGCTGCGGTTTTTGGGATATTCGCAGCCCTTCACTAATAGGGCTGCGGTTAGCCTCAAAACCGCAGCCCTTCATACAGTATGAAGGGCTGCGATTTCTTGTTAAGCGCAGCCCTTCACAAAAAGGGCTGCGGTTTCCTTCAAAACCGCAGCCCTTCCAGCGCAACCCTTCCTTTTTTTTCCCCTAGTGCTTGCGGGCCGAAAATTTCGTCCCCTCTTCTGTGCTGTTTTCCGGCGAACTTTCGGGCGATTTTGTTTCACTTTTTTTTTATTTCTCACTATTTGCCCCCTTTTTTTTTGGGCGGCTGATTTTGTTTTGGGTTAGGCGGGGTGCGCCGTTTCCAACGAGTTGAGGCTGCCTTTGCCAGCGAGCTTCCGGTGAACTCCGACTATATTTTACGGTGAGTTTCCGGCGAATTCCAGTGATTTGCAGCGAATTCCCGGCGAGTTTTGTTGTTCTTCACGAGTTTGATACTCGTTTCATGTGAGTTCGTTGTTAAATAATTTGTTAGATCATGAATCGAGAATTATATTGCTTGATGTAATTTCTAAATCCGAAACTTAGAAATATGTTTAGGGAACTTTGAATGTGTGATGATTCTTGGATCATGAATTTCAGAATCAGGATTAGTATAGCTTCTAAGTCTGGAACCTAGAAACATGCTTAGGGAATTTTGAATGTGTGATTATTCTTGGATCGTGAATCTCAGAATTAGGATTAGCGTATACTTCTAAGTCTGGAACCTAGAAACATGCTTAGGGAACTTTGAATGTGTGATGATTCTTGGATCGTGAATCTCAGAATTAGCATTAGCGTAGCTTCTAAGTCTGGAACCTATAAACATGCTTAGGGAACTTTGAATGTGTGATGATTCTGCTGGTAGAAATCATTTTTTAGGCAATGAATCTATTTTGCTGTGTGAAATGGATTCTAGGAATCTCATGTAGTGGTGACGTTTTGAAGAGGTTTTTAGGATTTACCGATTCATGAAATCTGGTAATTTAGAGTCGGGAACTCTTTGATTCTTAGTTTCATTTGTGATGTTCCATTCGATTAGCATGTCGTCAGAAGATTCGGGCGGGGAGGATGATGGTAAGGCAGCTTCAGGATCTAGGAGGGCGTGGAAGGCCGTGGGGTGGACTCTCGATCAGCTATACTTTGATCCGGAGCATCATATTTCACATCGCCCGCTCTCAGGCGTCGTAAGTATCCGTGTTATGTCAACTTCATTTTATGTGAAAGCCTAGGCATTTTATTAATTTTACTTACGTTTGCAGGACGAGGGTACTACTCGTCATTTTGGGACTTTTGACTTTGCCTGGCTCAGGAAAGTCCGAAAGGTCCGAGATTGAGTTGTCCTCATTGAGTAGAGTGGTCTAGCCCCTTTTCTTGATGTTTATGAAAGTATGGGAGAGGTTCACTCCTCCCAGATTGTCGTCCGAGGCTTGTTGGAGTGGTGGCGGGATACCACCAACTCCTTTCACACGCGTCGTGGGGAGTTGACTATTACTCCGCTGGATTTCTCGCTGATTTCGGACCTGTCTTTTACCGGTGTCCGAGTGCCGATAGGTGATTCGTTGCCGTTCAAGTCGGTGGTGGTCCGAGGTTTGATCGGCCCTGTTACCGATATGCTTCCTCCAAATGCGTCTTATGCTCCTCGGTCTAAAGTGGCTAAAGGACTCACCCTTCAGGGAACTACTGAGGAGCAGAAGGTACGCATTCTGCTGTGGTTAGCTATCTGCGGCCTGTTGCGCACTGATAGGGGATTGCGCGTCTCGACGCGATACCTGAAGCCCTTAAGGGAGTTGTCTTAGGTGTCGACCTATGACTGGGCCGAGCTGGGCTATTGCAGTCTTTTGTACTGCATGCGTACTGCTTGCAGGCAGTTGAGTGATGGTGGGCCAGTCTCTCTTTTTGGTCCATGGAGACTTCTGGAGGTATGATTGTACACATCGTCCGTCTTTTGTCTCGTTATCCTGATCAGAACTGAGGTGATCTTATTGTTGCAGATCTGGTTTTATGAGTACTTTCCGGGATTAGCCCCAGAAAGGGTTCGTGGCCCTACCTTTCATGTCGGCATGTCCTAGGCGGAGCGCGGGATGACGCAATATGGTGCTGTGGAGAGTGTCCGGAAGGGTATCCGGCGAGTCAAGGACGACAAGGTAATCGTAGTGAATCAACCTTGTCCTTTGGTTTTGTAGCAAATGTTAACTTTTCTTTGCTCTTCAGGATACCTCTTATCCTTGGGCGTCGTTTCCGGAGATGTCGGCTTGGGCTCATAGGGCCCAAACTCTGACTCATGAGAGGGTCATTTTTTACGGAGAGGCATACCCTGTGTGGTATCTGGGTGAGAGGGTGACCTATCAGCACGACGGGACGAGGCTATTACTGGTGCCTCATGACCCCCATGTCACTATAATGAACAGGTTTGCTCTTGTTCAGGCTAACGACGGAGGGGTGATGCTTCGGGTGAGCTATCACGACTTTGTTTTTCGTGATCGCGATTACCAGGCTGCCCTCTTGCTTCGCTTGGCTCCTCCTGCCAAGTTCAACGAGGTATGCACATTGAGTTTGCTTGTTTTTTTGTTTATTTTGGCATGATCAAAGTATTGAATGTTATTGCTTTTGCCAGGTGGCTGCTGCGGGTCGTACCTCTTTTGTTCCGGATCTGAGAATCTGGTAAACGGGAGATTTCGGGCTTGTTGAGGAGATGGTCGATGTTGCCCAGAGGCAGAGCAGCACGTTGTTCGTGCGATGTCGGCCCATGTGAGCTCGGTAAGTGTCGAAAGTCAGGAACTTTTATTTTATCTATTTTGCTTGTAGTGACTTATGCCCTGTTTATTTCCAGGTTCCTCTGGAGACCGTCGTTCAGATTCTCCGAGTGGTTAACTCGCTGAAGCATGGGATGGCCAAGCTGAAGAGGAGCATGTCCTGTCGCCACAGCGACGCGCATAGCCAGGTAGACTGACATATTGTGCTTTGGTTGTATTTTTTCTCTTTGTTGCACTTGTTTTGCTAATGCTTTGTGACATTTTGTGCAGCGTCGTCCTCAGGAGAGTGGGCCTCGTCCCGAGGTGAGAACATCGACCCAGTCCAGGCTTTCGACTCATACCCCTCGAGAATCGACATCTGAGAGGCCTCCGATGAGTCCGTTTGTTGGACAGTTTGGTGTTGACAGTATGGATTTTATAGGGGGTTACAGACCCGATCCATGCCCCGGGCCTCCTCCGATGTGGATGAAGCAGATGCAAATGCAGCAGATTTTGGAGATGCAGCAGATGCAGTTGTTGCAGATGCAACAGCATATGTTGGGGATGCAGCAGCCGTCTCTCGTGCGGCCGAGTCCACCTATGTCTCCTTTCACGCAGCCTAGGATAGGCTATCATGTGGGAGAGTCGAGTGGGGTCCAGGTTGAGGAGCCGGAGGTTTCCTCTTCGAGGGAGCAGGATTCACCCTCCTTTTAGAATTCTGCAGTACTTTGTGTATTTGTGGCCTGCACTTTTGTTATGATGTATATTTTGCATCTTGATATGTGTTGCGTGTTTTGTTCAAACATTATGTGGTCATTGGTGTTGCTTTTTTTTTTTTTTTGGTGGCCTTTTGTTAGTATTGACTCCTATCCTAAAATGCAATGTATGAATGCAATACGACTGACGCGGTTTAAAGCAAGTTTGAATGGAGCGTAGCTGACCTTCTCCCAACAAAAAAAGAAAGAAAAGGGAAGCGAAAAGGGTTTGGGCTGGTGGGTTTAAAAATGAATCAAATATGAATCAAAATGAATCAAAATGTAGGAAGTATGGATAGGAAAAGATGTGACCTATAAAGAGTGGCCTCTAATACTCTAGACTTAAAGGTGTTATCGTGTGTGCATATAAGTCTGTGTGTATGTGTGTGCGACTCGATGATTGACGCTAGAAACCTATGGCTAAGGACGATGCTTTGCTTGACACAATGTTGGATGATGCAGATATGTAATGCAAATGCAGAGATGTGACATTATAATTTTAGTGCAGATGATATGATATGATGTTTTGATCGTTCCATTAGAAGCTCAAATTTTCGTTTAGAAAACTGTTTTCGGAAGAGAAGAAAGGGGAAGCCCCCAAGGATGATCCACGTAGGTTATGTTTGATTCAAAATGTGTTGTAGTTGTTACAGGCCTAAGTGAGCCCATAAAACAGTTATAATCTCATATGGGTCGGGAGCCCATAATATTTTGTATGGACTCGTAATGAAGTCCTTGTCAAAGTACACATGGAGCCTATGAAAGAGGAGACATGGGAAGCCCACTAGGATGATTAATTCAGTTAATGGATGATGTTGGATTCGGAATTCATTATAGAACGAGCTTTTGTAGCGCTTGAGTTGTATATGCTTTGAGGTTTGTATGCCAAGGGCCTAAGCGAGCCCATAAATAAATGTGGTGTTGTATCCATGTGAGTTTTTTTAAAAATAAAAAATAAAAAAAAACCCAAGATGTCATATATGGACTCGTAATGAAGTCTTTATTACGATAGACTTAGACTTGGAGCCTATGATTTTTTGTGTGGATCGGTGACGAAGCCTCTAGTAAGATGGAGTAGATGAAGTATTTAGCTTGATTGCTTGATTTTGAAGATATCTCGTCATGCTTAGTGGAAGTTTCGACTGAAGCTTCCATGTAGGGTTCCTAAGGTGAGAAGATAAGAAAGGTCAAAGAAAGAAACACTCGAAAGATGAGGCGCGGTCATAGCGTTGAGTGTTGAAAGGTTATACTAAGGTTGGCTTAGAAGCGATAATGTGGCCGAGAAAACGGCAAGGGATAAGAATTAGAGGAGGACGGAGCCATAATGAATCGACTCATGCAATAAGATAGGCTAATGATGCAGGTTCAAATCCTAGTCTAGTTCTAAGCGTAGGGAATCCGCATTTAAAATTCATGATTTTTGGGCAATCGCGCTTTTCTCATGGGCCTAGGCGAGGCTTAAAAAATATGTTTTGAATTAAAATGGTCGGGCCTCGAAATAGGTTGCCTACGTATCCATGATGGAATTAGGCCAGTCATAATTCTTAACATTTTAATCGGTGGCCTAGCATTTTGCTTTGGAGCCATTTGCAATGAATTAAGCATTGAATTGGAAGAGGTCTTTGGCAAGGGTGGATAATGATGTTGGTTTGGTTTGGTTTGAAGCGGTCGGACCTCAGGGTGAGGTTTCCTACGTATCTTTAGCAGAATCAGACCATTCGTAGTTCAGGCCAAGTGAATGAGAAGATGCCCTGACTTTTGCCTAAGTTGCCCTTATGGGTTTTCGACCTAGCGGGCTTGGGTTTGTCTTTTGAGACTTATTAGGACGCAATGTGCGTGGTTGTTAGGAAGGTTTATTACAGAGATTTGATTTGACTTGTAATGGTTTAGAATCGAAGGTTACCTTTTGACAAAGCTATTGACGGGCTTATTTGCAACACTTGTTTCTTATATATATTTTTCACTTTATGTATCATCTTTTTTTTTTCTTTCTATTTTTCGCTCTTTTTTTACTTGCCCTTTATATTGAGTTGTTGCCGAATGTACTTCCCATGAGGTAGGGTAAAGGGAGAGGGGTGTTATGCATTTAGGTTGAAATGGATGATAAGGAGGGGATGCCTTTTTTATGCCAGTTATGTTCATTGCCTTTATTAGAATAGACAGGAGAATTAGAAATTCATTTCTTTTAAGGCGACAATCATGCTCTTCATTGATGCTCATTAACGCAAGGTTAAAATATTAAATACTCATTTATTAATCTGGAAATTATGAGTACATGCAATAAAAACGGAAATCCTATATTAGACTGGAAAAAACAAGAGAGATGAAACAGAAAATGAAATCCTAAGTCTAGACTCCTACGTCGCGTGACAAGACAGCTTCGTCGCTTTGATCTTCATGAGGTCTCTGTCTAAACGAAAAGAGAAGAAGTGTATTTTTTCGCGTTGATTGGACCTAAGCGAGTCCAAGTGCTTTAATGAATATATGCTATTGGAATTGGGGTTGCGACTTTGTAGTCTGGGTTGGATTGCAATCCTTTGTACCCATGTCAGCGACCCCTATCCTATTTGGGACCTCGTTCGAGAGAATCGGAAGTCTTCCCTCTTCTATCATGTCGTGAATGAGGTGCTTTAATCTATAGCAATCGTTAGTTCTATGTCCATTCCCTCTATGGTATTTGCAATAGACGTTTTTATCCCAATTTGGCCCTTTTCTGTCTTCCTTAGGATCTAGAGTGGGTCCCATAGGGTAGAGCAATTTTCTGAAATGAAGATACTCGAATATAGCACCATAGCTCATACGTAAGGATATGAACTCCCCTTGAGGCTTTCTTCTAGGCATGGTAAGAGTTGGTGCAAGTCTGGAATGTATCTCAGTAGATGCTTGGGCGCTAGGTGAATCATAGATAATTCTTTTGCCTCCTCTAAAACGAGACGAGTTTTCAGGGATTGATTTGATGGAAGGGTTTATCAGCGGACTATGTTGTGTCATGTCATGTAGTTCATTGATCCTTTGCCGGTCAGTCGTGATTGTGGCAAAACTAGCTGGTGCCTTGTACTGTGCTTCTAGTTTGGTAACACGTGCTACAAGATCGACGAGTGTACCCTGCAACTCATCAACTTGTTCTTGAGGTGAGCTTGACATATTGTATATTTCCTACAATGGATCATCCAGCAGGAGATTAGAAATGGGAGTGATGATGGAGAGGGAGACAAATGGAATGAAACAATGTGCGTTTTTTTAAAAGTTGAGCTTTTAGGAACGATATGAATGTACAAAACATTTTTTTTTTTTGTGGATGCACCTAGACCTAATGCATGCATGCATGACTCAACCTAGGCGTTCAAACTAGCAAAGGCTGCCTACATGTCCCGAAAGAGGGAATCAGATTGCTTGTAGTTCAAGACTACTAAATGCGGAATGCATGAAATGAAGCGTATGGATGCAATGAGACTCCTAAATGCTTAGAACTCTAGTGTATGTATGATGGACTAGCAATGCAAATGAATTCTAATGTGAATGCAGTCTTAATGGATATGAAATTCTATTGACTTTAGAATCCTAGACTTGATAGACTTCTAATGACGTGAAAATTCTAGGTTTGACGGACTTTAAGGATGCTAGACTCCTAAAATGGACGTAATTTTGATGGATTTGGACTCCTAATATGGGCAGAACTCTAATGGATTCGAGACTTCTAAGATGAATGGAACTCTAATGGGTTTAGACTCCAAATGATGGACATAATTCTAATGGATTTAGATTCCCAATGATGGACATAATTCTAATGGTTTTAGACTCCTATTATGCACGGACTTTCTATGCACTATAGACTTCTAAGATGGCAAGAATTCTAGTGACCCTAGACTTCTTAGATGGTTGACCCTAGACAGGGTTAAGACTCCTAACATGAATGGAGTTAGACGAGATTAAAGACACTAAATGAAGTGAAACTGGATGAACCTAGACATTTGGATCAGATGAACTTCTAGTGTAGTTAGAATTCCTAGGTGGATGAGGCTTTTACAACATGATGGATAGTAAAAGGAATCCTAAATGATGTACACATGAAAAGATGGACAATACACATGAAAGGATGAATTTTTGAAAAAGATATGAGATAGGGAAAAAGACAGAGATTTTTTTTTTAAAATAAAGGTGGAGATAGAATTTTTGAAGTAGATAGAAGATCGAAGATAGGATAAGTTGCTAGGGAGGATAGGAATATCCGACTTTCTCCAACAAAATATGACCATGCACCTAGATGAGACCTAATGACGATAGAACTCTAAAAGAAAACAAAGACTCTCTTGTTTTTAGGTGAAGTTAAACATGAGCTGTTCTGGATGGTCAATGACTCAAATGCACGGAGTACTATACGGAATTGATCACATTGCCTAAAGTGACGGAAAATGAGAGATGCACAACAATACGCCACGTAGCGAATTTGCGTGTGGCGCAAAGTGTGCGTCTGGCGCAGGCCAACAACGTCAGGCGCATCCTTATGCGTCTAGCGTGCTGAGCCCACCCTCGTGTTCGTGACAGTTTAGACGATGTTTTGATAAATCTGGGATAATGTCAAGACGCGAACACTGACGCACTAATTATAACAACAGTTTAAGACGTACCAAGTTTAGGACGCACGAATTGGCGCAAATTGGTGACGCGAACAGTGGTCTGAAGACCAATTTACATGGGACGAAAAGACTGCGTGTCATGCAACAAATGGGCGCGGCTCGTGGGCTTTGCGTCTGGCGCAGGAGTGTTGCGGCAGGCGCAATTTAATGTGTTTGGCGCAACAATTTACGGCATGCATATTGGTAATTTTACGAATGTTCGGGGGAAAAAAACAACAGGTTTTAGGCGCGAATTGCATTATTTTTTAGGCCTAACACATATCAACATGTTAATAAAATATGATCAGGCAAAAATTGCAATCACACATAAATGTCAAGTAAGATAGATGCAAAAGTTCTCAACCTAAAGTCCAGTTCTACATTCAACTATGGGTCAGGTTTAGGTTAAGGCTGAAAGGGTCTATGACTAAGAGATTGATCCCACGCTTCGTAACCCTGCTTAATGAGGTGGCCACGTGTAAGACGCACTCCAGCCTCAAGTCAGGAACAAGAGAACAATGCCGTATTTTGGTAGGTTTGCTTATGACTAAGATCCAACACTATCGCTCATGAAGCTTTTTGGAAGGACAAAGCGCAAACCCCCCAGGGGTGACCTCACACATAAAACATGTGCTAATGAGGCAAGGTAGATTGCCCTTATGGTGGTTAAACAATAGCCATGAACATGCAAAACAGTATATTATTCTAAGGCATAAAAATAAGAATGAATCGTATTTTTCAAGTTTCACCCACTCATTTTAAAAAAAAAAAAAAAATTTAAAATCCTCTCCAATGGAGTCGCCAAATTGTAGGCGTGGATTTTGAATTCCTTTAATGCCTACACGCGGTGTGAACGCGTTTATTTGACTACCCCATTGTTAAGGTTTTATTAAATATATGTTTTGAAGTCGCCAACAATTCTTTAGAGGAAGAATCATAAACCTAATTGGATATTGAAACGGAAGGGACATCTTAGGGACTTATCCAATGTAGATTTCCCCGTCCTGACTCCATAGATGGTCAAGAACCAAAAAGTGAGTTCGAGAGTGAGGGTACAATATAGTCAGGAACTATATTGCCCATTGGTGGCCTCTACTAAATAACAATACACAACAGATTTTATGCAATAGAACAATCAAACAATATTTTAAAGCACCCTAAAATAATTAATCTAGATTGGTTCAGGAAACACATCAAAAGACTAATTATTTAGTGATCAGTTATTAGGCAATCATTTTACAGGGATCCTAACAGGTTGTCCAAATTTTTTGAATTAATGAGAACAATTCTTTAGGTCTTATTTAGCATAATAACATGTGGATGATAAAAAGGCATGCAGGACAATCATGCAATATGAGTATTATATACAGAAAATATAAGAAAAGAGGTTAGAATTTACAAAAGGACACGACTATTAATTAGGAATCTACATCATTACAAGAAAAGGTTAGTAACTTCAATAAAATAAATATAATTATTCAAGGGCCCTCAGGATTATACCTATGCGGTGTAGATCGAAGACCATAGTGAGCTTCAGTCGAAGCAATCTTGAAACCAGGAATATAATAGGATCAAGAACAATAACTGACTTGGAAGATTGAAAGTGTTTGAGTGTTTTTGTATTCGAAGTGTATTTCGGAGTTTTTGAGAGTATTTGTGTGCGTCAAAATAATAATTCGAAGCTGTGTTTGATTCGGGAAATCAGCCCGTATTTATAGGCAAAACAAAGTGTGCGCTCCACGCAAGACATTCGCCAGGTGCAGTCCTACGTGGCAGGTGCGAGGACACGCGTCAGGCGCAGGTTGGCCTGCCTGACGTGGTTCGTCCAATTAAAACGTTGCACATGGAAACGCGTTTTCAAAAAGATAAAATTTTAACTTGCGTCTCACACAAGACTTGCGCCAAGCGCTGGACTCTGTGTGAGTCACAAGTCCACGTGTCAGGCGCTCATTGGCGTGCCTGAGGCGATCTGGCCAATGTGCTGGACGCACGTGGCGCTGGAGCGCAGCCGCCGCGTCCGACGCATATTCCATAATATTCCTTTTTTTATGCTACGCGTGCTTTCAAGATGCCATTTTTATCCCTAAAAATCCGGAGATCGAGTTTTCCGGATTAAAAAACTGATTTATGGGTAAAGGATAACAATAAAAGCTTTTAGGAAAATATTTATCCAAACAATGAATATTAAGAAAATATTTATCAAAACAATAAATATTAGAAAAATATTTATTAAAATAATAAACATTCAGTTGGGCTTTTAAAATGGACTTAAAAAAAATCACGGGTTGAACTTACAATTAATCATCATGTATGATTAATTGGCCTTTTATAATATTATTTCAAAACACATATTGCCTGGTTATTCGGACTGCTCTTCCATTGTACTGCGCTAACTAAGACCGCGGTAGATTTCATCATTGGACCCTTAAATGGGGAGACACGATTATGTATCTACAATGGGTTAAACGGAAACATCAACATATTTTAAATGTTGCACGTGCCTTGAGATTTCAAGATAATCGACCTTTGAAGTTTTGGGGGGATTATGTCAGGCTGCTTGTCATTTAATAAACCGTATTCCCTCTGTTGTCCTTGATTATAAAACTCCCTATGAGTGTTTATATGGCAAGCCTCCTACTATGACAGATATAAGGACTTTTGGTTGCCTGTGTTATGCATATAATTTGAATAATCGTGGTGATAAGTTTGCAAAATAGGAGTCACAAATGTGTCCTTGTTGGTTATTCTTTCACCCAAAAAGGTTGGAAATTGTTTGACTTAGAAACCAAACAATATGTTGTCTCCCGTGGTGTGAAGTTTATTGAACATAATTTCCCTTTTGCCTTGTATGAACCTTTGATGGACTCGAGTGTGGGGGGAATGGAAGGTGATGTCGAATCGTGTGATGAGGAGATGATCATGCCCCTTGTTGCGGTTCCCGTGGGGGTTGAAGGGGGACCTAGCGAGGGAGGGGGGATGTGGCGCACGAAGGGTCAGTGCCCGTGCGTGTGGATGTGGCACCGCAAGGTGCTGCCTAGGTGAGTGCACCTCGTGCCGAGGCTCCGAGAGTTCATGGACACTAGTAGAATAATTGTTTATTGTTGCGGCTGAATTGCTGCAGTTTTACCCATACGCAGCAATAAACCAGATCAAAAGAAAAGGAAAAATCGAAAATCAACCAATTGTTGCGGTTCTGGGTGGAAACCGCAGCAATAGATGTCAACGGGAATTTTTCAAAAATGTTTGACTGGTTTGACCAGATCTATTGCTGCGATTCCGGGTGGGAACCGCAGCAATAGATTTAGGCCAGATCTAAGTCATGTACAGATATAAAGGTTTGCTGCTAGGATTTGCTCGCTCATCATTTCATATGCTAAGGACGACTCTTCTCTCATCCTCTCACTTCTCCCAGCCTCCCAAATTCTCTCATCTCCTCCCAAACTCTCTCATACTCAACAACACCAAGTCCGTCGTCCTCATAGCCAACAAATTCTCACCATCTTCTCCTTCTCGGTCGTCCTCACCACCACCGAATTCTCACCACCTTCTCATTCTCTGGTGCCGTCATCATTATCTCAGTCACCTCTCCTCCCTCTCACTCCATTAAAGTCGTTTGAGTCCTCTGTTCTTCGCTGCTCCAATTAAAACAATCGGGTTTTGTTCGATTCCTCTCGCGTCGCCGGTCTTGCCGAATCAAAACCATCACTTTCCCTTTCACTTCTTAGTCGCTCGATTCTCGGGTTTCGTTGGCTGAAACACGCGCTACTCGGCGGCGGCGGTCGGCTGTTGGCGGTCAAATTATATAGCGCTGAAGATTAGTTTGGCTCAAGTTTTTTTTTTTTCACATATGGAATTTTTGTTTATTTTTTTGCGATTTATCCTAGCTATGGTTTTATTTATCAGATCTCAGATGAAATCACAACATTATTTATCATTTTCATTTTCGATCTGAATTTTTTGTTTACATTATTTAGGGTTTCTTTCGTTCTCAAATTTCTACGTCCTTCTCGCTCGTCGTCCTCACCACCCCCCAAACAACCGAGAAACGCAAGTCATCCTCGTCATCTGATCACCACCTTGGCATTATATTCGTCTTCGTCGCTCGTTGGAATCTTCCTCGTCGCTCATGGATCGTCGCTCGTCGGAAGTCTTCCTCGTCGCAAGCCGTGGCCGATGTCGCGCATATTCGAAATCTTTAGATTTAGTTTTGTGTTCATGGTGAACTAATTTTTTATTTTTTTAGGAAATTTCTGAAATTGTGTTACACATTTTTCTGGTTTTGTGCATTGTTTAGCATTGTACTCATCTTTTTTTAATCTCATTTTTTGTTAATTTGTAGATCTAATTGAATCTGTATTTTAGGTTTATGGTGAACTAATTGAATTTGTATTGTTTTAGATATCATCTTTATATATTTTTTAAATCTTATTTGTATTTTCTGATTTCAACATAAAACTTATAATGTCAAATGTAAATGTTGTAGTTATGGGCTTTATTAATTCATTTGATGTTTGAATGAATTCCAACAAATATGGTTGTGTGGTTTTCTTTATGAAAATGTTGCATGGGTGAAGTATGACATTAGAAATGTATGATTTTTTTTTTTTTAAAAGCAAACTATTGCTACTGTTGTTTGGTAAAAACAACAGCAATAGACTCACCTATTGCTCCTGTTTTTACCAAACAACAGCAGCAATAGGTTGTTTTTTATTTTTATTTTGTTATTAACACTACCTATTGCTGCGGTTTTGGGTAGGAACTGCAACAATAGGCAGCTCTATTGTTGCAGTTAAAAACCGAAGCAATAGGAATTACTTATTGCTGCTGCCTTACTTGTGGCGCGGCTAAATCCGCAGCAATAGGCCCTTTGAAGAACCGCCGCAATTCAATGTTTTTCCACTAATGGGAGGGAGTTTGGAGGATGGTACTAAAGTTATGGGGCGGGCAGACGCACAAAAATTCCAAATAAGAAATTGCAGGATTATGTGACTCATAGTGAAAAAGATAAGTTCATCTGCTCAGGCACCTGCTTCATCAAAGTCCTCAGGTACTCCCTATCCTATTACACATTATATTAGTTGTGAAAACTTTTTTGACAAACATTGCATGTATCTAGCAGCTATAACTACAGGGAATCCTCCGAAGTCGTTTAAAGAAGCTATGAAGCATGAAGGATAGTGTAAGGCCGTGGGTGCAGAAATTAAAGCTTTGGAGGATCAAGGAACTTGGGAATTACAACCTCTTCCTACTGGCAAGAAAGCCTTGGGGAGTAAGTGGGTGTATACAGAGAAATATGATGAGCAGGGTAAGTCACAGAGATTGAAGGCCAGATTGGTTATATTTGGTCATCATCAGGTAGAAGGCATTGATTATAATGAAACTTTTGCTCATGTGAAAAAAATTAAGACGGTTCATACTTTCCTAGCTATTGTAGCAGTGAAAAAAATGGGAATTTCATCAGCTGGATGTGCATAATGCATTTCTACATGGTGATCTGGAGGAAGAAGTAGATATGAAAATCCCTTCTGGTTTTCAAGAAAAAAAATATTAATCTGGTGTGAAGGATGAAAAGTTCGGTGTATGGTTTGAAGCAGGCACCAAGGTCTTGATTTCCAAAATTAGCTATTGCTCTCAAACCCTATGGGTTTAAGCAGTCTTCTTCTGGTTATTCCTTGTTCACTCTGACCAGGAAAATAGTTCAGCTGAATGTGCTTATATGTGTTGATGATATGATTAATGCAAGGAATGATTAGGTTGCTCTACTGAACTTCAAAGCTTACCTTGGAAAATGTATAAGATGAAGGATTTGGGTGCTTTGAAATACTTCCTTGGATTAGAAGTTGCCATGAGTCCTTAGGGAATATATATGAGTGAACAAAAATATGTCTTGGATATTATTTCCGAGTTTGGCTTACTTGGTACAAAACATGCGGATTTCCCCATGGAGCATCATCATCAGCTCGCTATGGCTAATGGTCCATTGTTAGATAATGTAGAGAAATATCGTAGATTGATGAGCATGTTGATTTATCTTGCTGTTACTAGACCTGATTTGGCATATCCTGTTCATATTCTGTCATAGTTTTTACGGGCACCAAAAGTAGTCAATTGGAAGGCAGCTTTGAGAGTTGTCAGATATTTGAAGAAAAATCATTGAAGAAAAATCCAGGTCAAGGCATTTTATTTCGTTCTAATAGTGATCTCCGCCTAAAAGGGTGGTGTGATTATGACTAGGGGTATTCACAACTGGGTACCCGCATATCCGGGTACTTGGAAAGTCGGCCCATGACCAGACCCGGGAAATTCAAGTACCCGATTACCGGGTACCCGGTTTTCCCGGGTCGGGTCATAGGGTACCCCGCTCGTTTTTCCTTTGTTTTTTTTAGCTAACACTAGTGACTAGCCCATTGCAAATTAATACTTGAAACATAAAATTGGCCCACTGCCAAGAGCCAAAGTCCATAAAACTTCAAACAAATCACAACATTTTGTTGATTATGCACTGCCACTGTCTTCTAGTTCTTGTTAGAGAGAGGCGAGGCAGAGTGTGGACTGTGGAGTGAGGCTCTGAGAGTGTTAGGTGAGGACTGAGGGTTTTGCGATTTTGGTTTACTAATGGGTTGTGTTATTGTGTTGTATTGTTGTTGTGGGCCAAAAACAAAAGGGCAAAAGTTTGGCACTGGTTCGAAATATAAAAAAAAAAAGGAAATCCTTAACCAGCCGGATACCGGGTACCCGCCTCTTTTGTATCTTCGGCCCATTACCCGACCCGGATTTCCTTGTTTTTACCGGGTCGGGTACCCGGCCCGATAAAATCCAAAAAATCAGATTTTGACCCGGCATTTTTTAGGCGGGTCAGCGGGTTTTCGGGTCGGGTTTTTTTGAACACCCCTAATTATGACTAGGCTAGTTGTCCTGTTACTCGCAGGTCCCTGAGAGGACGATTTGTTCTATTGGGGCATTCTCCTGTCTCCTGGAAGACTAAGAAGCAGCCTACCGTATCCCATTCCTCTGTAGAAACAGAATATTGTTCTATGGCTACTATAGTTCATGAATTAAAATGACTTAAGCTACTACTGGGTGATCTTGAAGTTCAGCATCCTGCAGGATGAGGTTATATTGTGATAGTCAATCTGCTTTGTATATAGCCAAGAATCCAGTGTTTCATGAGCGCACTAACCATATTGAAGCTGATTGTCATTTTGTTCGTGATGCAATGACTATGGAGCTTGTTACTCCTTATGTTCAGACTAAGTTTCAGTTGGCAGACATTTTTACTAATTCTCTTGGTAAGACTCAGTTTGAGTTTTTGTTGTCCAAGTTGAGCAATCGTAATTTGCATGCTCCAATTTGAGAGGGGGTTTAGGACTCTATATGTGTTATGATATTATTTAGGATTATTATTCCTAGTTTGTATTGGAGTGGGACTTTGTCCTTTAGGATGTATAAATATAATTTGATGATGAATTAGACGGGTGACACAACTTTGACCAACACAAAATAACATACAAGTTTAATATCTAAAACTCAGTATATTGACAAATTTCTCCTCAAAAACAAAGGATATGTATGAAATAATTTAATATGGGGTCAGGGAGAGGGAAAAAAATCAAACATTTTCATCAATTCATTAGAAGCTATTCAACAAACATACTAACTAGATAATCTTACAAATCTAAATATACTAGCGTCTGGTTTTCGTAGTTTGATATGAATGTAACATCTTCTCCAACTATAACACAAATTTCCAAACTCAATTTACAGGCTTAGTAATCAATAGGGAGGGCAGTCAAGAATGCCAGCTGATGTGGAGAAGTTGATTTCCCAAAAAGAGAACACGAAATTGGAAGCTTCATCAAAACTTTTTCTGTTTTGGGAGTTAATCTGTCAACATCAGTTCTCAATTTAATAAGATATTTCTGTAGATCATTATCCAGGTGTTCAGAAGCATGAATAGCATTTCTGACCCGTTTGAAAGTTAGATCAAATTTTGTTGGAGCATTCTTTCCTCCAGAAAACTGGATGTTATGCCAGCCATCCATACTACTCTTGTCGCCCAACGGAACTAGCACCTCAGGATAACCTGAGACTGAGAAACATTCAGAAAAGAAAATATATGAGGCCACTGCGAAAACGAGAACTAAAAACAAATATAGGACAAAATGATGAAATGAGTGTAAAATTTTCATTACACTTGATTCATAACACTTAGTTTGTTTCAGACGATGTCTCAAGTGCTTATTCAGTTATTAATAAACCAAATACTTTAAGATACATAATACTAAAAGTATCCTTGAAAAACCTATCAAATAAGATAATAATCTTAAAATTTGCATATATATTATGAAACAACAATATTAATGCAAAGGTTTTAACTTTCCTTTTAAATTATTACGTGATTCTCATCAAATTATCCTAGATTGTGATGGGTTATATATCAAATTGTTATATGGATCATTCTTCACTAAACCTTGGACTGCGATGGAAATAAATGGAAAATGCAAAAATAGATTCAAAAGGGTATATTATATAGGAAAAATTCACATCAATAATTCCAACTATGAACACTCTTCCAATATTAATCCCAACTAAGGATTATTCCAGTATAATCCTAACTATATCAGTTGTCTTCCCAAATTGATCCATTACTTGTTATAACCTGTTTAACAGGTTAATTTTCTTATGTGGCGCAATCTAATTCGCAGATTTTTTATTTTTATTTTTTCTTTTAATTTCTTCACATCTCAAACTTTCTCTTTCCCTTGACACCTGCTAGCAGCGTATCTCTCTCTCTCTTTCCTCAGACCATTGAAATAACCCACATGCCATCCACCCTCCCACCTAATCACCCACCCACCGGCCACCACCCCTCCACCAAAATCAACAACCAGACGTCCAGCGCTGGACCTCCCTCACTATCCTCACCGCCTCGCCGTCCCCAACACCTCACCATCTTCCCTCCGTCCACCGCTCAAACCCACCTCCAAACTCTACTCCGCCAACTCGCCCCCACCTTTAGTCCCCCAACCTCATCATCCCCTCCCTCAAATAAATCACGCTCAGCATTTTGGTTTGAAAGTGAAGAAAATATGAAGTAAGAATCGAGAATTTCAGAATTGATTTAACACAAAAATTAACAGCGAAAACACTTGAACAATAAATTGGACGCAAAAATTAAGGAAATAGAAGGAACCTCGGCGGCGATTGTACTTGCCTCTTGGCGGTTCTTTGCGAGAGACGGCTTTCTTGGCGGTTGCGCCGCCGCCGATGTTCTTGCCTCTACCGGCCATGGAGGAGTGAGGAGCTGTAGTTGTTAACGGTAATTGTACTGGGTTTTTCTGGTGGGTTTGGGTAATTGTGGTTGTGATTGTGTTTGTGATTGTGTGCGTGGTGGTTCCGGTGGAGGTAGATTATGTGTTAGTTGTGTAAGTGGTGGTGGTTGTGGTCGTGAGATGGTGGTTAACGGTGGATGTGGTGGTGTGCGCTGGTGGGTAAGGTGGTGTGTGGTAGTGGTCAATGGTGGTTAGGTGGTGGGTGGTGAATTATTAACTTAATTAATTAAATAAATTAAGAAAAATTGCAAAAATTACCGGTTTAGTAAGTCACCTGGGTCACCGGGGATCGTTTTCGGAAGATGCACCCCATAGTTTGGATTATACTGGAATAATCTTTAGTTGGGATTAATATTGGAAGAGTGCCCATAGTTGGGATTATTGATGTGAATTTTTCCTTATATATAAATAAGTTTCCTTCCTTATAATAACCTGAAGGCTTTTCTTCTATAAAAAGTTATTGGTGAATATGTAGTGATCAAGATATTTTTACTAAGCGATGGTCCTGGTCAACAAACAACAAGCTCAGAGTTCATATGAACAGGAAATAGCCAAGGAAAATGAGGATTTAGTATTACTAATAGATGCAATGGGTTATTCACTTATTCCTACCTCTGAATTCAAAATCCGCTATTTGATCAGTGTTGATTGCTATAGACCATCTCGTTGAAACTTTTGTGTCAATTGAAACTTCTGTTAAGTCCATCTTCTAGTCACTCTTTTATTCAAATATGGGAATATCGAGGTCACTCCATCCACTTTCAGTTTCATTATAGGTTAAACAACCATACTTCACAGAGAAAGTAACAAAATCAAGAGCCTTCTCTCTACCACATTCAAAACCCTCTTTGAGCTGTTCAATCTCCTTATTCATGTTCCCTGGCGTTGAGGAAAAGAGTGACACATATGAGCTGAGGTCTTTCGTATTTCCATATCTTCCCATTGTATCCACGACATGAACAACCTGAGTATCATAAGAAAACGTCATATACACATATTGGATGCTTGACCTCAGTGACTAGAGACTCGAGAGCAAGGAAAAAAATTGTGGATGCGGTCACGATCGTGGTAATTTTTGCTTTGTCGCAGAAGCGGGATGAATGGAACGGATCGCGGCCGATGCGGCGTGAATTTTTTCAGAAAATTCACATTAATATGTTCTAACCTTGTTTGCATTGTTTGAATTTATGAAGCATATTTACAACATAATATAATCAATTCTATCAGAATATCATGTTTCATCAGCTATATAAGTAATTCATAAGGGGGTCGTTTGGTTGCCAAGAGGGTAAAAGAATGAAATCAAGAAACGGGTAAAGGGGGAAAGGAAAGCAAAACCCTTAGATTTACAAGGTTGTTTAGTTGGAATTTTTTTATTTCTCTTGCTTCCTCCTCTTACATTCTTCCACTATCCTCCCTCTCTTGCTCGCTGTGCCGCCGGAACTCCTCGCCCCACCCAAGCGCGCCGCTGAGCTGGCGCTCCTCCCCCTCCCACCGTGTTGTCGTCCTTTCCCCCTCCCCTCCCCGCAGCGTTGCGCCAGTGCGCCTCTCCCCCTCCCCTTTCGCTGCACCGTCACTCCTCCCCCCCTTCTTTGTGCCGTCGCGTCCTCCCCCTCTCCTTCCAAATCCGTCACTGTCTCTTCCCCTTCCCCTTCCGTGTGTTCTTCCACTTTTTTTCTAGGGTTTATGGGTGGATGGTGGTGGCGGTTTCTCAGTGGTTGGGTCACTTGTGTGGGAAGTTCTGGTAGTTAGGTGGACGATTCTCAGTGGTTATTGCCGTAGTTGGGGTTTAGATCGTGAATGGTGGTGGCGGTTTCTCGGTGGTTGGGTCACTTGGGTGGGAAGTTCTGGTAGTTGGGTGGAAGATTCTCGGTGGTTAGTGCCGTGGTTGGGGTGTTGGGGTGGAGGAGTCAGGTGGTGGTTGGTGGTTGGTGGCCCGTTCAAGTCGAGGTGATTGGGTGGGCAGGTGGTGCTAGTTGGGTGGTCAGGTGGTGGTTGAGGGGCGGTGCTAGTGGTTGGGTGGTTTGGTCAAGTAGTGGTTGGGTGGTCAACGTCCTCAAGGAGATGATCAATGATGAGTCAAAGAAAGGGAATATGAAACCTTGGGGGGATGGGGGGATGGGGGGAATGAGAGTAGAGGACTTTGGGGGTAAGGAGAAGGTAAAGAGAATCATTAAACTGAGCAAACAAACAAGTAAGGGACTTGATTCCCTTACCCTTTCCAGAAGACTCCCAACCAAACACCCCCTAAAATATTTTTGGCCAATGTTTGAAAAGAACGGATGTAACATAAAATGTTCTGACGCAGCGAGTTCGTGTTACGGAACGGATAACGCGGTGAGAAGTAAGTGATTTTTATTATGGCATTCCGTAACGGGATTTCGCAGAACAACAAATCCAAAATCCGTTACAGTATGGCCGTTTGGTGATGAAACGGGAGAGTTTTAATTCCATGCTCGAGAGTGCTAACAATAAAGGATAAATTTTAAGTTCAGACGCAATAATAACAAGAGGAAGTTATGCAAAGACACATCGATGACATGACATAAACAACTCGTTGTTATATTTGACTCTTTAATAATCGATCGTCTTTCATCCATCATTTGGAGATGATACCATCTTGTTCCTTTTACAAGAATGTTACGCTATTTTTACAAGATTCTAGGTTATCTTTGCTCGTGTCTCCGGCCTTGAAATTAATTTTATCAAGTCCAGCATGTTGGAGGTCAAAGTGAATTTTCACATATCAGAAGGTTGAAAGAGAGCCTGTATCCAAGAGCACATCAAACTTATCCAATCTTGCTTCTTCAACACTCCCTTATACGACTCATTCCACCTTCACTTTTCTGTGGCCACGGCTCAATAATTGGATAAAATTACAAGAGACTTCATGTCTGATGAGTTTAGGACCTTGTTAGACATTAGGAAGAAAGCATGTGTTTGAAATTTTGTCCAAAAGAACTTTTTGGTGGGAAAATGGACATGGCGGCTCCTTTTTGGAATCTAACTCTCTTTGGCATAAAAAGTCATCTTTATAAACGCCTCTTTTCTACTGAAGGCGGAAGCATAGTGTGTTGTGATGAGGAGTATACTATTACTAGCTATCCAAAAGAAACTTGGATGGGGAAGGACACTCTATGCCTTGACTTAATTGTCTACTCTAGTTCTTTATGCCATTATCACATAACTATTATGGTTACAGGATGTGAATCTTTTCACACGGAAATCAATAGTTTTGGGAGATCTTTAGGATAAATTATTCTTCAGTAATGTTTTTGGTCAATAAGTCCCAACATGTCATTTCTTGTAACACTAACAGCTTGAAAATTTCTGGACCACACAACATCTCACATTCTAATTAGATTTGAAAATCAAAACGCCCTTAAAAAGATAATGGATTTTGTCTGGACATGTTCTTGGATAAACTAAGTTCTAATGTAAATAGTATAGTTGACATCCCAACAAAGCTTTTTCTTCCAGTGTATGTTGTGTTGAGTAACGAGAATGGTAACCACTAAGTTTGCCGTATGGCCTTGCTATTTTCCTTCAAGAAAAGTTATTTGAGGTCGCAAAGGTGGATTGTTAGATTGTCCTATCTCCTATGCTGTTTTGCACCTGGGTTCACAGAAAACAAGGTTGTGAAGTTTTGAGTTTTATGCATGCATTGCTCTTTCTAAGTGTTATGCTGGTGGGCTTTTCCAGGGTAGCCTTAAAATAATGCACAGCCTTGAGGCCTGCATGTTCTCGATTGTCAGTCTTTGTTGTCCTCTTTCATGAAGTTCTCCTACCTATATTTTACAAGATTGAAGTACGGAAAGCCAATACATTCAATAAAAAGGACAAACAGAGAAACAAAATTACAACACTTAAAAAAGAGACATAACCTGGCAAATGTAATAGGAAAATTACAGCACATTAAAATAACAGGAACTGAAACCATCTGAATATATTAAGAATGTCAGGGAAAGAACAGATGTTCTGCTTAAAAACATATATAAGCAGTGACTTACATTCACAGCTCTAGCAGTATCTTCAGTATAACTTGTAATGAGACCAGACCATATTGCAGCCAGAGAGAAGAAAAAGAGAACACAACTCACCAGAATGATAGACTTTTTAGCTCCTAGACATGTTGCAGAAACACAAGTCCACAAATTACAATTTTCATTCAAAGAAATTAAATACCATGAATTAACAATTTATAAAAAAAAGGGAATTATTGTCAATCTCACAGGTACTTTCTAGATTAACAAATGAAAATGATCAAACTTTCTGAGAGACAGACGAAACGTCTGCTGATAGTAACTTGATGCACAGTGTGTCTCTTGAATAGCCTGATGTAAAGTTCACATTTTCGTTTTTTTCCCTATAGGAAACAAATGGGCAACTATGAAATACAAGAACTTCGCTGCAACTATTAAATAACAGAGGAACTATATTTAGCGATTTTTAGCTAATCTTTATTTTACGAATAATGTTGAAGGATTCAAGATTTCATCCAAGGGGAAACATAGTTACCTTAATCATAATTTTTACCTATAATTTTTTAACTCTTTGGTTGGGTGTAAAATATCTTCATCCCTTCCATTTTCCATTTTTCCATGACTTTTCTTACATGGAACCATACAAAGGAAAATAAATTTCGCAATTGTATTTGCCATTCTAAAATGCTTTCCTTGAAAATTTATTTTACATTGAAAATGTTTTATGTCAAACTAAGCGGAGTCTTAACCGAAGTCATCCTGTAGTTGGCTGCCTTTGAGCAGTGAGCACAAAATCCCATCCTGCCAAAATAAATTAATGTCTTGCAGCCCCAAAACCCTAGTGAAATGCTATATTTACACTATTAATTCTTTTTTTTTCCACACCCGAAGATCCCACCTCTCTTTCTTTCTCTTCACTCTCTCAATTTGCTCTTCCCTATCAAAGATTGTTAATATCACCTATTCCCCAACCCACCCTCCCTCCCTCCCTCCCTCCCTCAAACAAATCTATAAAAAGATAAAAGTATGAAGCTAGATCGAAACATTAATTTTCCTGAAACTATAAGTTTATCACAAAGCAAGTCCTCAACTGTCAAGCATACTCAAATCCACAATAATTCACACTCAAAGGTCAATGAAAGCAAAATGCAGGGGATGAAGAGCAACAAACCTGAAAGGTGGACGTACGAAAGTAGATACACCAATGTCAAGCACACAACAGCTGCCACAACTACAGACACAATTACATTTACTAGCCATTCAGGAGCACCCCCAGGATTTCTACAAACAAGCAATTAACATAATTAGCCATATTCTGAATGCTGATAAACAATACTTCCCCAATTTGACAATTAATTGACAAGCTTCCTCCTTATAAGAGCATCTAAAGGTCCCAAGAACAAATTTACACATCAGACACAATAATATTATGCAAGAGCATCCACCTCCATGATCCATCAAAGGCATTCCAAATTTCATGCAAGGTCACGGGGTTCCAAGTCCAACCAAGCTTCTTAAACCACTTGAGCAACCTCTTTTAACCATGAAAAAGATCCATGGATTTAGTCCATGATTGAAGTTTTTCTCATGCGATGAGGCTCTCTCAGATTTAGGCATGGTCATACAAGTTTATAACTGGCAAAAGAAAAATGTACTCCCTTATGCTTTTTTACAGTCCCCAAGACTTTGACCATTAATATCTTTTTATTGCATGTTAACAAAAATAATAAAAAGTTGATATTCTGAATATACACTTTGCAACGAATCAAACAAAATGTCATTGATATATTTTTTTGTATATATTAATGAAAAAAGGGTCAAAATTTATGAACTTTAACCCAAGAAAAGTGTATAAGAAAATATTATGAGAGAGTAAAGCATGTTTTCCTCAGTTTGAACGCAGATGCTTAGGGCTATATAATAAACCTTTTACAATTATATTCATTTTAATGAAGTTATTCGAATGTCTAGCTATAGCAAGGGAGCATCAGTTGGAGCAATGGCGAACAGCAACCAAAATCCATGAGTTAAAGCATAAGCCCACAAAGAAGACCTGCAGGCTGCAAACAGCAATTTTGATCCTCTCTTGACATGCTGTCAGCCTGTGACACTCCTCTAATTAGGTAAATCTAGAGCAATAGAAACTTCAATGAGGACATCCTTGTACAGCTGAAAACAAGCAAATTCAGCTTCCTTTAAAGAAAGCACAAAGTGGAAGTGACATAAGTGCCTTTTCCAACTTCAAGCTATTTGTTTTATTGGCATTTGAAATGAAAAGAAATGGACAGAGATTTAGAACTGCCAAGGAACCTAGAAGTATTTCACAAATCCTTAGGATGACCACGCAATGGATGATCTAGAAAAGGTTGAGTTAAGATATACCATTTGTTATTCTATCATTTCAGTTATTTCATATTCATTTATTCGATATAATTCATTGTTAAATATGTCTGTTTCCTCATCTTAAAATCAAAAAAGAAAACAGGATGAGACAACAGACTTTTCAGATACTTCACAGTATCACTAACTAAACTTATACCTGTCAAAGCGCACAGCAGTCCCGATGAGCACTCCGATTATTCGAATGATTGAGCCAGCCGAAACTACGAGAGGAACTGATAGAGCAATAAGCAAGGTTGCAATCTTCAGTGGCTTGGGTAACCGAATGGGGGACAATGTTGCCTCTAATAGCCCATCTACATGGATATTTCAGCAAATGTTAATCAGGGAAAAGTATGTGCAAATAAAGAAGACAGCATATTCAACACCTTATTTAAGGAGAATCTACCCTATAATGATATGAGATTACTTTTAGTTAAATGCTAAGATTTTAGGATATTATGATGAATTCGCCATTTCATTGGTGCTTTTGTACTGTAATTTGTATTAGCAACATGCAAAACTATTTTCACAAAACAACACTTGAATTCTATTTTGACAAACAAAATATCAGCAAGATTTCAATTTTACTTTTTATTTTCGACTGAAATCAGGTATTCAAAAGCCCTATTTGTGGTTTACAGTTTTCATTGCTAGTATTAAATTCAAGAATACTATGATATTATAATGTCAATCAAACAACTTAGAGTATTACAAAAGAAACTCAAATCTTATAATCATACCAAGCAGGCCATAAGATGTTTGGATTTGATAGTGCTAAATTATCTTTTTATATGTAAGAAAATTATTCTATTCATACAGCAAAGAGGGCAAGTAAACCTTCACCTAAAAAAAGGGGAGAAAAACCATTTTAACAGTACGAGAATGCCAACGACTGATCAATCTGCCAAAAGAGCCAACCTCATATATTTCTTATTAACAAGGGTTTAAAATATAAAAGGGGGGATTCACTTACATGAGAAAGCCAGCGTAACAAGCCAAACCAAGGGTACATATGAAGAACCCACTTTATAATAATGTGTCAGCACCAATATAAACAGCCACTGCATTGTTCCTGATTTAAAGAGCCACCTTTCAGCCTCTAACCTGGCCAAATAAACTTGAATTGAAGGCACCACAGTACTTTTTCCCTGAGCATATTTATTCGACAAATACTTCTGCAGAAGGAGAAAGCCAAGATGTTGACCAGCAAATGCCCCAAGAAGAGAAGGGAACCCATATAAACCAATAACCAACCAAGGAGTTGTAATGTATGGCACTGTTGCCAATGACATGCTTGATAGTAAAAAGGCAACAAGAACAGAGAAGCTTATAGAGAGTACCCACATGAGGATAACACTCAAACATGACAAAGCACATGAAACTATAGCTGGATAACCGCCCATAATTAAGGACATAAACCATATCAACAGCGAATGCATAATCACTGAATTGTGTAGCATATTTGCAAGCTGCTGACGATACACGATCATGTAAGTTCCCTGATAATGACCATTGTATAGGTATGAATTAAAAAATGAAATTTGACATCGAGCAATATAACAAGTCCAATCAGATAGGAAAATAAAATCCGCAGGTAATACCAAAATGTCAAAATATATGGCAGAATTCTGATCGTTTTTCGCTGGTGCTCCGGAAGCATTGCCTTTCGCAAGATCAAATGAAGACGCAGCCTGAAGCAAAAACGCCAACATATTTTCTCCAAGATGCTGCAAAGAACCAGGCTTTAGCAACTCCACCTTGTCATTCTGCAAATAAATATTAGGTCAATCAGCCTGTGGGCAACTTCGAATGTTTAAAGCAATACTTTTCCCTTTCCTCTAACTACAGTTACCCCTAAAAAATATTAGAACAAAGGGAAATTTGTCGGGAACAACCTTTTATAAACAAGTTTGTGCGAGAAACAACCTTTTTAAAAAAAAAAATCTGGCAAAAGAGGACCTTAAAAAATATGAGAGGAACCAAGCTTGACCTTTTTCCAGCGTTGACTCATTAAAACCTAAATGTGCAGCGCATGTGACCAGTATCTCTTATGTTTCAACATATTACCCTCCATCATCCAATCATCATAGTAGACCTTATTGATTTGAGACTTATCTGCCTTATTGGAACTTATATGCCTCATTGAAACTTATCTGTTTTATTGGAACTCAACTGGGAATTTCAGGGTGATTAGGAGTCTTTCTTTTTTTTTCTTCATTTAATTGATCTCGTTTTACTTTCTTCAGAAAATCATATTAAAACAATCTTGTTTGCTATGCATTTCTAGCAGGTATTAAACCTCTAAAAGGATTGAAGGATTCTGTTGATATGGATCCGATGAAAAGATTGAAGATAACTAAATTAGTGGATCTTATGAATTATTGGGCTTGGATCATCTTACAATTGAAGGTTGTGAATAGTGCTTTGATGTTAATTTTATGTGTTAATGATCCATATGAGAGATGGTCATTTCCTACAAATCCTAGTTCGGTTAGGATTTGTGTTGTTTTCCTAGTTCTAGTAGGATTAAAACTCGTAGTTTTGTTAGGAGTATAATAGCTTATAAATTCTAGTTGAGTTAGAAATCCAAATCCTAGTTGGATTAGGAATCTAATTGGAATAGAGTTATATCTTTAATAGGAGTCTAGTTAGTAGACGCCAAGTTGAGTTTGTTCTACTTGGTTTAGGAGTTTGTTATTTCTTTGTTATCTTTTATGTTTTCTAGTCCTAGTATAATTAGGTATTTGCAATGCCTATATAAGGCTTTTTTTCGGTCATTAATAAAACAGAGATTATGAGTTTATGAAAGTTCATTTCGTGAGTTTAATTGCTTACAAACCATTAATTAATATTTAGGAGTGTTTATTAGTTAGTGTTAAACAACTTAATTCCAGGAGTGGTTTGAGTATGTTTAAAAACCATTGAATTCAATTCAGGAGTGATTTGGATTTAGAGCTTGATTAATTAGGCTAGGAGTGACCTAATTGAATCAAAACCCTATTTGATAGTTCAGGAGTGTTCAATCAAATAGTACTATCCTTTTGTTCGAGTGTTATTTGAGTTTGTTCGTCAAAGATTCAACCAAGAAACCATCAAGAACCAATCTTTCTTTCAAGATTCTTGGGAAATTTAAACCTTCACTAAAAGGTGGAATCACATCCACATCAAATTGGTATCAGAGCTTGTCGAAAGAAAGGCGGAGAAAGGTGCTTGATTTCGTTCCAGATTCATCCAGAATTTGGTACATTTTGTTCTGTTTCGTTCTCCTAATAGGAAACGAATTTTTCGGAGTTTCTTGATTCTAAACTGGTCTATTTCAAGTCTAGTTTACTGTCCTAAAATTTCACGCAATTTTGAGATCGTTTGATACACTTTCGATACGGTTCTTGTTAGTTGTGTCGGCCTTCGCAGGAATCGGCATAGGTGACTTCGTTAACTACCGCAAGCGTTTGGTCGGGAATTTTTGAATGAAATTTTTACCGTGATCCGGAAACATTTAGATTTAAGTTCGTTAAAATTTCGGAATATTTTGAGTTCATTTGGTGGAGTTACGAATTTTGTAACTTGTTCGATGTTTAGATAAATCTGGTGCCACGGTTCGAATAAAGGTGCGATTTTTATGTTTGTTTGACTGGACATACGCAATGGGAAGAAATCTCGATGAGTTTGTGTACCACGAACTTAAATACTTAATCACAAGTAGAGATCAAATCGTTAAAGAGATGCAAACCATCTTGAACGACCTAATGTCAAAACTTGAAACTAGGGAAAAGCATGCAATGCAACGGAAGCAAGAACAACAAATGGAGACAAGTGTTGTTATAATAGATGACTCCAATGAGAACAAAGTTATACATGAAGTTCTAATTGATGATTCTATCGGCTTGGAAGGGGAAGATGCTACTGATATTGAAGATCATATTGCACACGAGAATATAGTTGTGGAACAAATTCTCGAGGGAAAGCAAGAAGAGCAAATTAGAGAAATTTCTAGCAGTACTTCTCTTGTTGTCAATGTTATTGAAGAGTTGTCCAACAATTCTACTATCTGCAACTTGCCAAGTAAGGTTGTCGTGAGAGATCTTGATACTTCGTTAGCTCATTCTTATGGGTTCGACAAGAGTAAGGTTGATCATGATGTTCTACAATTGAGATTCAAGAAAATTCGAGGTCGAATTTTTTTTTAGAAGCGGGAGAATGATATGGATCCGATGAAAAGATTGAAGATAACTAAATTAGTGGATCTTATGAATTATTGGGCTTGGATCATCTTACAATTGAAGGTTGTAAATAGTGCTTTGATGTTAATTTTATGTGTTAATGATCCATATGAGAGATGGTCATTTCCTACAAATCCTAGTTCGGTTAGGATTTGTGTTGTTTTCCTAGTTCTAGTAGGATTAAAACTCGTAGTTTTGTTAGGAATATAATAGCTTATAAATTCTAGTTAAGTTAGAAATCCAAATCCTAGTTGGATTAGCAATCTAATTGGAGTAGAGTTATATCTTTAATAGGAGTCTAGTTAGTAGACACCAAGTTGAGTTTGTTCTACTTGGTTTAAGAGTTTGTTATTTCTTTGTTATCTTTTATGTTTTCTAGTCCTAGTATAATTAGGTATTTGCAATGCCTATATAAGGCTTTTTTTCGGTCATTAATAAAACAGAGATTATGAGTTTATGAAAGTTCATTTCGTGAGTTTAATTGCTTACAAACCATTAATTAATATTCAGGAGTGTTTATTAGTTAGTGTTAAACAACTTAATTCCAGGAGTGGTTTGAGTGTGTTTAAAAACCATTGAATTCAATTCAGGAGTGATTTGGATTTAGTGCTTGATTAATTAGGCCAGGAGTGACCTAATTGAATCAAAACCCTATTTGATAGTTCAGGAGTGTTCAATCAAATAGTACTATCCTTTTGTTCGAGTGTTATTTGAGTTTGTTCGTCAAAGATTCAACCAAGAAACCATCAACAACCAATCTTTCTTTCAAGATTCCTGGGAAATTTAAAACTTCACTAAAGGGTGGAATCACATCCACATCATTTGTACAGTTCGCAGATAAGGATTTCCCCCACCCTCAACACCATCAAAAAATTATATAAAGTGTCCTTAAACAGTTAAACTTGATTACTAATTCATTCTTTTAAATTTGGTTCCTTTTGGCTCAACTTATTTCAAATCCATAATATTCATTTAAACTGAATCAGACAAGATCATACGAAAGCAGGCGAAATAAAATCAGATCGAAACAATCAATCTTAATGAACCCTATAAAACATGCAAAAGTGGTAGAAAGTTGTGAAGTAAGCAAACATGGGACAGAGGGAATAATATTTGTTTTCCTAATGAAACCCTACAAAACATGCAAATATGGTAGAAAGTAAGCTTAATGAACCTTTGTGTGGTACACTGCTGTATTGTCTGAAAATGCAAAGTCAAGTCCAGAAAGACCAGCAACATCCTTGTAAATTTGAAAGTCTGTAGCGGATTTAATAACACCAGAAGAAAACAGATCCTGCAGCAGCAAATTAATCTGTCAAAACCAATTACTCGTATATAAAACTATGCAATGTAACACACAAGAAACTAACCTGTGCCATGACATTACCAGATGGATACTTGGCCACTAAGGCAAAATTTTCGATAGCCCAGGGATGAGGTCCAGCCTGTACAAACGATATATTAGCTGACTACAGATGAATTCTAATGGTTTTCTATTTCCAATGCAAGCATACAGTAATTAAGTTACAAGCAACAAGAGATAAGAACTGAAAGTTTGTAAAAGACCATATAGCACGAATTGTTTGGGAATGGTTGAATAAAATGATTATAATCATGAAATTGACTAGAACAAACAATGACATGAACAAAAAAAGAGTTTCAGACCTGAAATATGTGGGCCTTCCCTCCAACACCCATGGCCTCTAAATCAATAGCAACACGAACAGTTTCACTCCATGGATGCTGCATTCACATACCAGTCAAACTTCACATATTCCAAGCTACTATCCTGTCTCCTTCATCCCATGAGAAATGAGGAGAATAAATTATATAACAAATTTTCCATGAAAAGAGAGTGCTCTCCCCTTGAGCATGAACATATGAATGATACCTGGGTAATGAAGCTATGAGCACCGTTTAGACCCTCCTCCTCACCCGTATTAAACAAAAAAATGACAGAGCTCTTGAAACCATGAGCCCAGTGTGAGACTCCTCTTGCAAGCTCTAACATGACCGCAACACATGAACTGCAATCACCAGCTCCTCCCCTAAAAGAAAAGCAATTTTAAGCAGATAGGGATGGAGATACAGTGATAGAAAAGAATAACTGCAGCAGAATAGGCACAACAAACTCAAAACATGTTGTCAGCCATGGCTGGCTCAGGAATTTTGAAGATGACTAGTTATACATCAGCTATAGAAAACTTAATGCAAATTTCAAATAGCGAAAGAGCCATGGCTTGCTCAGGAGTTACCTAAAAGAGGTCTAGTAATGTCAACCAAAGAGGGGGCAAAGTCAGTGATCCTTGGTTTTGCCATCAACTAATGACAGGAGAAGCCAGGTCTTTCCTGTATATATTTGTTAAAGGAGTCAAGGACATGAATAATTAACATCACATACAATGATACAAAGCAGTAATCCCACACAGACAACACAAAAGTTTCTCGTCTGGATATCACGAAATTTCTAGGAACTCAAAAGAAGGGCTGTAGTCCCCCTGGACATCTTAAGGTAAAGCCAACTCCCACTCTCCCAACCAAGATAGATATATAACAATTTGTAAATTAAAAAACGAGGAAAGAAGCATATACTCAAATTTTGCGGAAACAGAGCCAATGGCACTGCTAGAGTTTCATACTGAATTGTGTTACCAATATCATCATTCAAAGTGGTATATACTTCTGAAATGTTGTTTAACGTGTAATCTAATTATTCTTCTGATAAAAAACAAATCTTGATTGTACCAGAATAGCATAATGGTAATAACCAACTAGAAATCTTCAGATCTAGAATCAAGAGTAGTGGAAAAAAAAAAAACAGCCCATCCAAAAGAAAAAACAGTAATTTATCTTCCAATGCAGTCAGGAGACAACCAATACAGCATGTTCCGACTATTCACTTTATCATTCATACAAGAACCACGGCTAGCTAGAAGCCCGGATTATAATAGATAAACAAGGTCAACTCATAATGCATAACATGCATTTTACTAAAGGCCCATGGTCAAAAATCCAAAAACTGTATCCCATAAAGTGACAAACTAACATCTAGTTAGCACAACAAAGTTCAAAACTAGATAAATACACAATATGTATACGAAACTAAGCTTTTTCATAAAGAATTAGGCTGTATTGGTACTAGTGATTCCATTAGCTAAAAGTTGTCAAGTGTTTATCAGTAATATATTGGTTCCAGAAGCTGATTAGCAAATAAATTCAGTGTAACATTAAAGGAAAATATGGAAGGATGTAAAGATGGATAAAGAAAAAAATGTTACTGTCCAACCACCAAAAAGCTAATTATTAGCTTCTAATGAACTCCATACAGTCCACTAAACCACTTGAAACACAGATCCAGGCGCTAGTCTATCAGATATGCATAGATAAGAGTTTTTTTTTTTAACACGATACGGCGACCCACTAAACTCTCTCATAAGCTTGACCCAAGTCGCTATCACAGACAAAGTAAAAACAATACTGAAAGGTATCATAATCACATACGTACGTAGAGAAAACAGTATCGATGTAGGATGAGACCAGAACAGAGTTCTGCTTTGCTTCAGATTCATATTTGGGTGTGATCCGCAAGATAATATGATTCAGATCAGCATAAATAAGTGTCTTCCCAACAAATAAGCCATCATTTAGACGATTCGCACCAGCCTTGACATGAAATTTCTCCACCTCAACATCAACCTCCCAGTGAGATGTGTTTTTTATTTTTTCCACAGTGCGCTGCACATACTGTCCAAAAGGAAAAGGAATTATTAATGAGACGTCCAGGGAGATTACATTCAATGAATCAATAGCACAATAACCCGACACACATGGATCACCCAAGACAGATGCAAGTCACAAAAATCAAAGAGAAGAGACTTCTCGAGTGTGGAATATGAAATCAACAGAAGACATAAAACAGACAAAACAACTAAGTGACATCGCGACAAGTTCTGCAGCAAATATCTTGTAAGATTGCAATCAGAAATCATGAACAGCATAAGGGCTTGAGACGAAAAAGTGAAAGATTTGACCAGAAACCAAGAGACAAACTTCAAAGCCCCAATGTTCTTCATATGAGAATTATTGCAGTCTAATTCACTCTTGTCTCCTTGACCAAAGTCCTCCTTAAAGACGCTTTTATTGAAACAAAATCACAACTTGTAACAAGGCATCATCAAATAGAATGACAAAATTATATAAACATCTACAATTAGTTGGTTAGGAATTCAATAAGAAATAAATCCTGGTATTATAAAAATAAATGCAAAAAGACTCTAACAACCCGTTTGATAATTGACTATAAATGGTGGTAATGGTAATCCATATAAGTGTAAGTTTGCAAGGGAATTTGCATACCAACATCCATGGTAATGGTGCTTCACCTGAAAACATCTAATTTTCCCCCAAATTTTATTACAATCTGTTACCACTTGGGAAGGCGGTATTGAATGCCAATATAAGGTTATGAAGATAAACAGATGTTTGGGGATGAAATTTCATCATCGAGGATATTACATGACATTTTCTTATAAAATTAAACACAAAATATTACCATTATCACCATATACTACTCCCTACTATATAGGCCATACCGCCATAAGAGACAGCAAGGTTCCTACGCTTCCAGTTGTGTGTTGGGTGCAATGGTGGAGTTTTCAATCATATTTCCAACTCCTAGTCATAACAGGTGAGCTGGCAGCACTATAATGACATGAAAGCACATCAAAATAAAGTCACTCATCACATAAAAGCACATGAGTTGCATACTGATGTGAATCTAAAGAACGTTATTTTTGGTGTTTTTACTTTAGGCAAAATTGGCCTAACACCACAACTATGGCGCAGGTGCACCCAGTGCCACCAACTTTGACTAGTAGCCACTAGTAGCCAAAACACCACAAACAATTGGCTAGGTGCAGCAAGTGTCATAAACGACGCCAAAGCTAACTTTTCTCCACACATGCTCACTGGGCTTCCAATTAATGAAAATATAGGATAAATTAAAGAAAAGGGGTAAAATGGAAAAAGAAATTAGTACGGATTCCCCGCCGCTGATAAAAAAAGTTAGGCCCGGCGCCATTTATAACACTCGCTGCACCCAGGCCAATAATTTGTGGTGTTTTGGCTACTAGTCAAAGTTGGTGGTTCACAGTGAACCCGCGCCATACTTTGTGGTGTTGAGGCCAATTTTGCCTTTTATTTTATAAAACAAAAAACAATAAAAAAGGATAGATTAATTCCTTGAAGTTGCTGTTCAAGGTCGGATTTTGTGGCCACGATACATCTCCCCACAAATCTTGGTTATGTGTTTGGTTTAACATTTCTACCACTAACAGCAAAAGCTCATCAAAACGACTAAAAGTCAATACTCAATCTCAAATCTTATTTTTTATTATGATAGGCGTGCTATATATATATATATATATATATATATATATAATCAAAAAGCTAGAGTTAGTTTCCTTTTAGAATTAGGAAACTTACCAGAAATCTAAACACCTTGTCGCCAATTCTAACTAGGTTTAGGAAACAAAAACAACTTTAGCAAGCGACCTATGCTTGCCGCCAAAGTATACCTTATTGAGCTATCTTAGGCGTGCCAAGCTACAAGGAAACAACTATCTAACCCCAATTAACAACTAACAACACGACTTTGATTATGTAAAAATCCCAAGTTTAAGAGTTAGGTAAAAACCATGATCTTATTCACTAAGAAAGCAATAAAAGATAGTATACTAAGCAAGACTAACTAAACCACACCTCTTAGCAAGTGACACAGGTGAGAAACTCTTGCTTGGACGCAAACAAATTGAACCCCATCACATCCAAGACCAAGGTGATTGGTTCCTCCAAAGTTGGTGCCTTCGAATCCTCATCACTTCCACATAGACCTGGTTATTGGACAGGGTAGCCCAATGGGTAAAGGGTTAGGGTCAAATTTATAAGGTTTTTATTGGATAGGGCTTTATTGGACAGGGTCGTTATTGAACAGGGCCGTTATTGGGCCAACAAAAAAACCCAATAATTTTGAAAATTAAAATAGATTTTTTAAATAATATTATATGTACGGATTCGTATTCATTTATACTCACTTTTGGCTCTTTTTGTTCCTTGTTTTTCTTGCTCGTTTACCGACACGCCCATTATCGACCCGCTACCCGTTTAGCCCGACCCGCTTTCGGCCCTATATGATGTGACCCTCTTAAGACCCGGCCCGCTTCCGACCCGCACCGACCCTGACCCTGACCCGACCCGCCCAATAACCAGGTCTACTTCCACATCACATACTTGCATCAAGCAAAATTTGCCACATTTGCCTTACTACCAAACATTATCATCTTCGAGAGAACAAACAGTGAATTACCATTACAATCGCAGCTTTGTCAAGCGTAATAAAGTGCATACATCAAAACAAAGACAACAAACCTGCACAGCAAGATCAAGAGCATCTGAACCAACAGAATGCGGACCCAACTCCGCCAAAGCGTTGACATGTTTCATAGCCTCTATCTCCGAAAACCCTCGTTTCCCCGCCTGTTCAGCACTTTGAGGCAGTGGTAAGTTCTCATACTGATAATGATAAACACTCCAACAGCAATACATAATCAACGCACACAACGTTAGCATTGTATAAGACGACCTTTTCGCACTCCGTAAACGAAGCATTGCCTCGGACCCTGAAGCAGCATTATTAGATGAACTAGCAGTTTCTTCACTGCCATGGGAATTTATTGGTTCTGTGGAACTTCTGTTTCTCTGCCGGGTCATGGTTGTCTGCGATATTCAGTCAAATTATTGATAAATTATTAAATCCGCCAAACACTTGTTTTTAACTTACCCAGGAAATTATCAACTTATTTCACATTCAGTTGAACCCCCAAAATCTGTATTTTTTTTTAAAAAAGTTTGAACAAGCATCTTATACTAGTGAATTAAATTGAAAATTTCTTACTCAAATAATTAAGGCTAAACTACAAACCTTAAATCTTATCACTTACAATATATAGGAAAATTAGTCCAAAACAGACCTTCAATTATTTTGGATTCGTCGTAATAATTCTTCAATTTGTTTCCCCCAAAAGTAACTTTAATTGATGCTGGAAAGTGGAAATCGAACTTATTAGATAGAAAAGAAGACTTGAAAAAAACCTAACCTGTGATCTGTAGTCTGTAGAGAGAGATGGGATTTCACTTGTAATCGCAGCAAATTCTACGAATTTGAATTTGGAGAGTTATGTTTCGTCTTTTTTTTTTCCTGTAGGCTATAGCCTTGGCAGTAGGCAGTATCCGTTGACCGTTAGGCCCTGTTCTTTTGAACATATGTTGACTGAAATTAAATTAAATTAAATTAACTGAATTGAAAGTAAATTAACTGAATTAAAATTAACTAAATTTAAATTAATTGAACTGAAATTAAAATTATTATTATAATAATTTTTATTATTTATTATTTATTATAATTATTATTAATATTTATTATTTATTATTTATTATTTATTATTATTATTATTATTATTATTATTTATTATTTATTATAATTGTTACTTATTTATTATTATTATTATTATTATTATTATTATTATTATTATTATTATTATTATTATTATTATTTATTGTTTATTATTATTTATTATTATTATTAATATTATAATTATAATTTATTATTATTATTATTATTCATTATTATTACTTCCTCCGTAACATAAATATTGCAACATTTGGAGTCGACACGGACTACTAGTCAAAATTTGGTAAGTGTAATTAGATGGGTGAATTAGTAAAAAGTAGAAGAGAGACAAAAGGAGGGGACCATTTAGTTAGTTGCCCATGTGGGCATATAGGAGGAAATTTTAGGGGGAAATTTTTTGGCTTTTTTGTTTTTAGGAGAGAGAAATAAAAGACCCATACATGCCCCTTCCTCCCCCCCCATTTCTGATCAGTTTTAGGAGGAAAGAGGTAGCAGCCTCTTCCCTCATTTAGGCGCCAATCATTTTTGGCTTTTGATAGGTAGGCGCCATTTTTTGGAGCCAAAACATGGAAATTTAATCAAGGCAAAAATGTAAACTTAGTCATTAAGTAACAATTCAAAGTTTCCCACCAAATGCCATTGTTTCACCCCTAATTACACATCCCTCTATATAAAGAGAGGAACCCATAAGAAACTGATTGTTTCATTACACAAAATATCAGCCCACATGGCTTAAGCTAACTGTCCAACTATTCACTGCACACACTGTACATCTTCTTCATCTTCTTGCAACCCCAAAAAACCAGCAGCATTAGTAGCACCTTCATCCTAGCAACACAAAAAACAGCCAAAATGGATGAAGCAGATGCATTCTTTGGAATAGATCAACTACTTGATGAAGAAGGGTTAGGAGCACCTACACCTACAGAAGAAGAAATGTGGGTCAATGCATTTATAAGAAAAGAAATTATGTAATCTAACAAACAGTCAAAGAGGTTACATCAGTTTTCAACTCCTATGTATGATGGAAAATGGAAAGTTACCATGGGGGAAAATTTCATGGGTTGCTAAACAAATTGGTGTGCATAAAAGTACAATATCCAGAATTTTCAAAGAAGCAGAAAAACAAAGAGCAAGAGGAGAAGCCATTGATGTCAGTTCAAAAAAAAGGGTAAGTCAGGGAGGAAAGCACAACAAGTTTATGAGGATTGGCTACAATCAGCCCCCCTTCATCTGAGGTGTACTTACAGAGCATACGCAGGGTACTTAAAGTGCTCACACATGAAGATTTTCAGGCTACTGAAGGCAGGAAAGCTAAGGGTCCACACAAGCAACAACCATCCAGCAGTGACAGACAAGCATAAGATAGAGAGAATGCAGTGAGTACTCAAGCACATTGACTATGCAACAGAGGGTAGCAAGCCATGCTTCATCCCTATGAACAACATTGTTCATATTGATGAAAAATGGTTTTACTTAAACCCTGACAAGAGAAGGTTTTATTTGCTACCATCAGAAATTGATCCATACAGAGTATGCATGTCAAAAAGGTACAGGATCAAGGCAATGTTCATGGGTGTTACATTAAGGCCCTTGTTTAATGAACATGGTGTGATGGTACATGATGGGAAATTTGGAATTTTCCCATTTGTGTTCAGGCAAAGAGCAAAGAAGAGAAGCAAAACCAGAGAAGCTGGAACACTTGAGACCAAGGCAATACAAAATGTTACTAAGGTTGTCATCAGAGATATGCTGATCAGGAATGTGCTACCAAGCATCATGAATAAATGGCCAGAAGGGGTGTGCAGAGACATCTTCATTCAACAGGACAATGCAAGGCCACACCTAAGTGATGATGATGCAGAATTTAGAAATGCAGCAAGCCAAAATGGGTTTAACATTCACCTTATTTTCCAACCACCATAGTCTCCTGATTTCAACATCCTAGATTTAGCTCTTTTTAGGGCTTTCCAAAGTTTGCAATACCAATCCTTTCCTAAAAATGTGGATGAGTTGATTGAGCAAGTCAACCTAGCCTTTGTAAACTTTGATCCCAATCTGATTAGGTACACATGGATTCATTTACAACATATAATGCTAGAAGCTCTCAAGGTCAAGGGAGGGAACAACTACAATAATCCACATGTGGGGAAGGCTAGGTTGAAAAGGTCGGGGTTACTAAAGGAGAATGTTGAAGTTGAACAAGAAGTCATTGATGAGGCTGTTGCATATCTTAATGTTGTGACAACTGATTTTTTGGAAGCAATGGAAGAAGACATAGAAGTTGATGCAGATTAAATGAAGCATGAACATGACTGCCCCTGTTAACCACTTATGATGAAGGTTAAGCTAAAATGTGTAAGCCCCTTTTTGTTCACTTACCTAGATTTTAAGCCTTCTAGTTAAACATTTCTTTTTGTTAAGTTAACTGTAGTGGTTAGAAGGTCTTTTTTGTATTTATGTGATGGCAGTCACTTGTTGCACTTATTTTGGTGATCCAAAATGTAAAAATTTAACTTTAATGGAAGCTATCTTATGTCAATGTTTGCCACTTCTGTGTTGTTATAATCATATTACATGCAAGCTTTCTGTTTTCATAAGTCTTATCATTTGACAGCCTTAGGTCCATCAGGTTTAGGGTTGTCACAAAGAAGTTTATGATGTTTGTTACCTCAACGTTGAAAACAAGGGCTAATGTCAATGGTGTAACACCAGCATAGGTCCATTGTCTTAAACGGAGTAATTCAAACATCATAACTAATTGTGTTGAGTCTCTTCATCACTTGGACATTAACACATAAAGGACTCAAACCAACAAAAGGGACAGGGACACTCAAGTGCAAAACTTCTCCCTATGGTCATTGAGGTTGTATTCTTACATGCACACACAGACAACATCATCCAACAATGGCTTCTCCAACTCAAAGGGCAGGGACTCATTCAAATGGACATGGACATATGCAAAAGTGAGAACATTAAATCAAACCCCAACAACAACAGATGACAAACAGATTCAACACACCAATACAAACCAACAGTCACAACAAAAAGGCAACAGCAAGAACCAATAATAATCCAACAGGAACTCAAATGAATCCAATAGCCAACGAATTCCATCCTCCAATCCCATCCAACACCTATACAAGTTTATCCAACAACATCAACACTACAAATCCAACACCCAGACAAAAATCCAACACCAACACATATGTATCCAACACCATCACTAATAACAATCCAATAGCCACACAAATGATCCCAACATCATAACACATAATAATCCAACAGGAATTTAAAAGTAAGCACACAACAACCCAAACATAATTCCCACAGCAACCCAAACATAATTCCCGCAGCAAGGCAACATATGACAACCCATGCAAATATTTGAAACAAGAATTCACAAAAAAAACCAACAAAAACAACAAAAAAACAGGAAAAAAATTAGAGATCAGCCTTAAACTTAGCTGGGTTCCTCTGCCAAAGTAAATCAGATGGTCTCTGATTTGTTGGGGGACTCAGAATCAGATGACAAAATATAAACAGGAACATGACCTCCATTACCATCAGAATCAGAAACCACAGAATCAGATGTACCCGTAGAACCCAGAATTTGAATGTAGGAATCGTCACTTGATTCCAACATTTTTGCCTTTTCCTTCTCCTTAACCGGTGAAGACAATTCAGCAATTTTCACCCCAACCCCTCTTGTTTTCCTCAAGTACGAACACTTAGAAAACCGAGTTTGCGGCGGTTTTGGGGACTTAACTTTCGCTTTCTTTCCTTTTCCTCCAGAACTGCGTTCCCTAAACTGAAATTCAGACTTACCCACCGCAGGCAAACCGCAAACCACACTCCACTCAAACTTCTTCGCCTCTTTAACGCTTTCAACAGCAACACCCAAAGCCGCAACCGCTTCGGGACTCAAGCGTTCTGAAACGGCCCAAAATGGCAAATGTTGCATTTTTTATGTTACAGAGGAAGTATTATTTATTATTATTATTATTATTATTATTATTATTATTATTATTATTATTATTATTTATTATTATTATTATTTATTTATTCTTTATTATTTACTATTATTATTATTATTATTATTATTATTATTATTATTTATTATTATTTTATTATTATTATTATTTTTATTATTATTTATTATTTATTATTATTATTATTATTTATATTATTATTATTATTTAATATTTATCATATATTATTATTATTTATTATTATTAATGTTATTATTATTATTATTATTTTTTATTTATTTATTTAATATTTCTTATTTTTTATATAATATTTTTTATTTATTTATTATTATTATTATTTTATTTTTTTATTTTTTTTATTGGGAGAGAAAAACTAGGTTAGTCCCTAATATGGGACCAACCTAAAACATCCTTTCGGATGATAGAGAGGAAAACAGGGTCATGAAGCTCAAACCAGCGATGAGGAGACCTGACCGAATGACCCTTGTGAGCTAGAAATCCGCCGCTTGATTAGCTTCACGAAAGTAGTGATTGATAGATCGAGAAGGAACCAAACACCCTAAGATCCATCCCTGCATCCAAAATTAAATTATTAATTTCCTAAGGGATTAACCAAACTAGTCTGAGAGAGTTAATAACCACAAGGTTATCTCCCTCCACAATAAGACGAGAAATGCCTAACGAAACAGCTGCTTTAATTCCTTCTCTTAGCTCCCAAGCTTCAGCAGTAAGAATAGAAGAATTAGTATGAAGACTCCCAGCTAGCCTCCCCTCTCTCTTTCTCTCTCAAACCCTAGCCTCCCCTACCCCTTCTTCATCAGTTAGGGGCTGCCATGGATGATTTCATCCAAGGTAAGCCCCTTTTCCCTTTTTATTTTGACTTTTTAATTCATTTTCTTGTTTTGTTTAATAAATTAATCTCTCTTTATGAGATCTTTTCAAACCCTGTTATGGGGTTTTTAGTTTATGTTTTGGAAATCTCCTTCTCCCCTATGGGAGTTGTGAGTATGGTTTTTGTGTTTTTAGGTATGAGAGATTGTTCTCATTGGTTGAAGTTCGAGACTCAACATGAAGGTATTAGAATCTCGGATGCGGCCAACATGACTCGGTCAAGAATGTTCTTCCCAAACTACATCAAAATGATAGACTTCCTCATCAATAGCTGCTTGAGTCAGTAAATACAAGGGGACTGCGTTGTATTGCTCGATCTGGTTCATTGTAGTTCCTTCGAAGACGAATTTGATTTAGCCTTGTTTAATTGTATCTTGTTTTTCTTTAATACCTATTGTATATGCCGTTTGACCTCCAATTAATGAATTTTCTCTTTCAAAAAAAAAAAAAGGATGAAGACTCCCAGCACCCATGATGGAAACCGCACCATGCGAATCACGAATAAGATAGCCAAAAGCAGTATCTCCATTGGCTAACTTAGAGCCATCAAAATTAAGCTTAAACTCATCACTAGGGGGGCTTAGACCACCAAACCTCTTTAGAATTCGAATGGGGCTTAAACTTTTTGGAAATGGAAAGATGATCTTCCATACCTTGTGCATGACTCCAATCCTTATGGAAGTGAACAATAGAAATCGCTACCTTAGAAGGAACCAAAAATTCTTCTTTAAAAGAAATCCTATTACGAGCAAACCAGATATGCCACCAGACTATAAAGATTGTACAAATATACTCATGGCTACAAGTGTTTCTCATCCCCTCAATATTCTCACTCAGACTTAGCCTACTATCAAAACAAGGCATAAACGACCATGAGCCATAATCACGCAGCTTAACAAAAACATTATGAGCAAAAGGGCAATCACAAAACAGATGATAATCATCTTCCTTATGGAAGTTGCAAAACACACACTCTTGAGGAAGAAAAACATGACTTCTTTCTAGCCGGTCTTTCGTAGGAAGACCATCCAAACAGATTTTCCATATGAAAAATCTAATTTTAGGAGGAACATTACTTTTCCAAATCCAATCATACTTAACTTTAGGGGTATAGCGGATACCATAGCCTTGTAATAACTTAGCCCCCGACTGAACTGAATAATCTTCATGAGGAGTTAAACCCCAAACCAAGTTATCTTCCATACATGAGGTAGGAAGAAACAAACTTTTAACCTCCTGCACTACATTGAGCGAAACAACACTAGCTAATCTCTCAACCATCCACTGATTATCCTCAGAAATAAAATCACTAACCTTCAGCGAATCTTCATGAACTACCTCCAGAAACATATCCGCCAATGAAAACGCATAAACCCAATTATCAAACTAGAAGGAAATACTAACCCCATTCCCAACTTGCCACCTCAGACTCTTTCTAAAAGTCGACATAAGCGATAAAAGCTTTTTCCATTGCCAAGACACTGAAGTAGGAGGGACATGACTCCATAAACTATCATTTTTTAAATACTTTCTTGAGACCATAGAAACCCAAATATTGCCCGGATCTTTTAAGATTCGCCAGAGTAGCTTTACTTATAGAGCAATGTTGTTTACATTGGCTTTTCTAATACCAAGCCCACCAAAACACTTTGGTTTACAAATTTTATCCCAACCAATAAGATTTGGTCCTGAACTATCCACACTTTTGTTCCAAAAAAAAAAAATCCTATTAATTTTATCTAGACTAGAAGTATTAGCCGCAGGTAGCAGAAAGCTTGGCATTTGGAAATTTGCCTTGGTAGACAGATTTGATTGAATAAGGACTGTACGTCCAGCTTGGGAAAGAGAAATCGCTTTCCACTTTGATAATTGTTTTTGAGATTTATCAACAACTTCTCCAAAAGTTTCTTTAGTGACCCTTTCAGTTATAACTGGACACCCTAAATACTTACTTAATGATAGAGAATGATCCATTTGGAGAATATTCTTAAAAGAAATACAATCCTGCTCCGACACATTTGACATGCATTGAAAAGCTGACTTATGAAAATTAACCAACTGCCCAGACATTCTACAATACTTATCTAGAATATTTTTAATAACAGAACATGACCTAGAGTTAGCTTTTGCAAAAAGCAACGTATCATCAGCAAAGGTTAAGAAAGGAATTTTAATTCTAGATCTCCTAATTTTAACACCTAAATCCTTATTCCCAAAAAAGCTCTATTGATGCACTTTCCTAGGTAGCAACTCAGCACACAAAATAAACAAATAAGGGGATAAATGATCCCCTTGCCTTAAGCCACGTGATGGCATAAACTGGCTACCAGGTATACCGTTAACTAGCACAGAGAAGGACACTGTAGTAATACAACTTTTAATCCACTCAATAAACTGACTATGAAAACCTAATTTCTTGAGAGTAGTAAGGACATAATTCCACTCAAGCCTATCATAGGCTTTTTCCATATCTAGTTTAATAGCTAACCAACCTTCTTTCCCTCCTTTATTTTTAAAAAAGTAAAACACCTCATGAGCAAGCAGGATATTATCTTGAATTATTCGTTCAGGAATGAAGGCCCCTTGAAGCGGGTGGATTATATTTCCTAATGAAACTTTAAGTCTGTTAGTGTAGGCGTGTTTTTATTTCGCCTACGCGGCGTGAGCGCGTATTAGATTTAACTACCCCACTGTTAAGGTTTTATCGAAATTGTTTTGAAAGAAGTCGCCAACAATTCTCTTTAGGAGGAATCATAAACCTAATTGGATATAGGAAAATCATAGGGACAAATTATCCAATGTAGATTTCCCCGTCATGACTCCATATATGGTCAAAGTGAACCAGAGATTGAGTTCGGGGGTGAGGGTACAAATATAGTCATTATGAACCACATTCGGCCAAAGTTGGCCCCTACTAAATATCGATTCATTACAGATTTTATGCCAAAGAATAAACAAATAATGTTTTAAGCACCCTAAAAATATTTAGTCTACATTGGTTCAGGAAACACATAAAAGAATAATTTTTAGTGACATGTTATTAGGCAATCAATATTACAGGGAACCTAGCAAGTTGTCCAAATTAATCTGATTAATATTAGAACAATTCTTTAGCTTTTGTTTAACAATAATAACATGTGGGTGATAAAAGCATTAAAGCAGGACAATCATGATAGCATGCATATAATGATCAGGCAAGTATAATAGTAATGAAAAATAAATAAAAAAGAAAGAGAAAAGAGGGATTAGAATATACAGTATAGCGATTTTAGATTAAAGATCTACATCAGGAAAGAAAACTGTTAGTAACTTCAATAAATAATTTATTTAAGGACCCTTAGGATTATACTGTGGCTTGGGTCTGAGAGATTGACAACCTTCGGGATGAACAATCGTGAAGCCTGAAAATCTGAACGTCTGAAAGTATGCAGATTGAATGTATTTGTGTTTGAAAGTATGAGTTTTTGTAAGGAAGTTTTGTAGTTTGTAGAGAGATTCGTAAAGTATTCGTCGAGTTCGAAGTATGTTAAATGTGAAAAATCCGTTCTGAAATCTGTTCGAAAATCAGGCCTATTTATAGGAAAAACGGCACTACGCCTCACGCGCTGGCTGCGTCTGGTGCAGCTGACGTGGCAAGCGTATGATGCGGTGTGACCAATAAAAAGTGTACACGTGGTACGCGCTTTTAAAAAGATAAGAAAGAAAATCCGCGTCTCAAGCAGAGAGTCGCGCTTGACGCAGGACTCTACATGAAACAAAAGTCTACGTGGTAGTTCTGGTGCGCTTAGCACAGCCTGTACGCTTGGCGCAGCCAACGTGGAAGTCCACGTGGCAGGACACGTGCGCTCAGCACAGTCAGCTGCACTCAGCACAGTCAGCTGCACTCATCGTACTGCCTTGTTTTTGATAGTTTTTTGATATAAACGCATTTTAAAGATTCTCTTTTATCTTTTAACTCCGGAAATCTGATTTTACGGGAGAAAATCTGATTTTGACTTAAAAAATATATCTTTTGAAAATATTTATTTATTAAAATAAATTATCAATTAATTGGGTTTTTCAAAGAATTGGGTCCAAATACAATTAATTAACAATTCGAAATGGTTTTGAATGGCTCTTCGGACTGCTCTGCCCTTGGATCGGACCAATTAAGACCACGGTATATTTCATCATCGGATCCTTAAATGGGGAGACATGATTATGTGTTTACAGAAGCCCCCACTTTGACTGAGGTTCAGGAAACCGATAGTCAAAGTATACGGTGTCGGGACCGAGAACGATTCTAAACGTTCTACAATTTGGAACTGATCTATAACCGCCGGTCTCTGCAAAACAAAGTTAGTATGCAGGACAATAACTAGAAGCAATCTGATTACCTGCAGGGAAAGATGTTAGCACATAGGTGCAAACAACTCACATAAGCACATAGTGATGCAAATGATGCAAACTTAGACTCTCTAAGGATGCACAAGACGCTATGCAAGGATTAAGGTTATGCAAAGCTAAGGGATGACACGTCATGCAAGGTCAGGGTTATGCAAGACTAGAATGTATGAAATGCAATGCAAGGTCAGGGTTTTGCAAAGCTACTATGCAAGGTCAAGATTTTACAAGGCTAGAGGATGTATAGAATGATAGAATGATAGACTTATTAGAAATGGATAGAATGATTTTCGAAAATCGTTTTTAGCAAATGATTGGGGTCCGTAAACGAGGTCCACGGATTACAACTTCTCGGGAGTTTGTTTTGATTGGAGGAACCACCACGCGTAGGAAGTCCCCACTTTGGGTGAGCTTGCCTTGAATTAGGCATGAACCTTAATCGAACTATACTTGATCTGATATTGAAACGCAGTTGATCTGCCTTGAATGTTGAAAGTTGTCACTGGGGATTGTAATGGGGATTCTTCTTTGGAAAATTGATTAGGCAAAGTCAAATATCGCCAGAAACCATGGAATTGTCGGAGAGTCCTTCAGGGAAAAGGAGAGCTTGGATTGAAAAAACAAAAAGTTAAAATTTGTGACTCAAATGAATGTAGGTGGGAAAAGGCTTTGACGAGGCTAGATGCAGACTCGAGTCTATGTTGGGATCTAGAAAGAGTATGCTCCTAAATTCTAGAAAGTCAAATCATTAGACCATGACTAATTTTATTTTGTTGAAGCGGTCGGACCTCGAGATGAGGATTCTTACGTATCCTTGCTGAATCAGACCATTCATAGTTCTTGACCTGACTTTTTTTATGTGCCCTAACTTTTGCCTAGGCCGCCCTTTCGGGTTTTCCACCTAGCGGGCTTGGACAAACTTTGAATAAAAAATTAGGATTAATGAAAGGTTGAAAGGTTTAAGGCTTGAAGCTTTGATGAAATTTCAATTGGTTTGGCGAACATAGGATCATGGATTTGGATTATATAAGCTAAGGTTTTGATGGGTTGAAGGATTTGAATGAGGGGTAGAACTTGTGTGCAAGCCCCCTAGCTTGACTTTTCGTTTCTTTGCCTTTGGCTTTTTTTTTTTTTTTTTTTTTTTTGCTTTTTTTCTTTTTGTCATGTGCGTTTCTTTTGCTTTTGCTTTTGCTTTTTCGCACTTCGAATTTCTTTTACCTTTTTTATTTGTGCCTGGCATTGAGTTTTTTTTATGTAGTAAGGCTTGCACACAAGTTATTGGATTTGAGTATTGAAGGCTATTTGTGGAGCTTTGATGTTGAAGGGCCATTTGGCTAATGAAGATGATGTCTTATGGAAGGTGATGGAGGAAGAGGCAATAACTCCTTATCCAAAGTATGTCCTCTTTTTTCATTTTTCTCTCTTTTTTTTTTTGTCAGATCTTTTTTATTAGTCAAGTTCATTAGGTGATTTGAGTTTCATCATTGAATTAGAAGCATAAAAAAAATGATGGAAGGCCAATGATAATGAAAAATAAAAAATTAAAATGAAAATGGAAAGGCTATAATAAATGAAGTCCTATAGTGACATAGACTCAATGGGAAAGGAGAGAAATGGCTCAGGGTAAGGACTCTCTGACTCGTCCTAGGAAACCAGAAATCAAAGACTATGCACTTTTGAATTGTCGATGCACTGCGCAAAAAGGTTACTGGTGATGCTAATTCTCCTTGAAGCAAGTACTAGTAGTCTATCGTCATCGACTATGTTTAGCAGTGCATTTGTAGGATCTAACACAAGATGTCAGATGTTCATTGTTCTGTTGGAATTCACGATAGAAATGTACTTTTCACCTTTTGAATTATTTTTAGGTGCAGGGTTCATAGTAGACCCTACGAAAGTGATCGCGCCTCTAATGTGAAGGCGGTAGACCCTATGGAGTGATCGCACCTCTGTTGTGAAGGCGGTCAAAAGTAATCTTCATGACTCTAAATGAAGTCGGGGTGGTGATAGTGCAATTGATGAGCTTTAGAGTAGGCTCACATTTTGTTTCTTCTTTAGTCATCCCTAAGTTGTAATTTCTCGACTGGTCATAAACAGAATCGAGTGGACCTCATAAATTTCAAGAAATGATGCTTTCGAAATGAGAAATGGAAATGAGGGATGGAGAAATGGAAACGAGAGATGAGAAATGAGAAATGGAAGTGGAAATGAAAATGAAAATGGGAAATGAAAATGGAAAATGAAAATGGAAAGTGATTTTGAAATGGAGATGGTTATGGGTTTTGGACTAGTATAGACTTGACCATGATGGAGACATGGGCCTAACTATATGCAAATGCAGACATGGACTGGACTGGACTCCACGATTGGGTTTGGCAGAGACTAGACTTTGAACTTACGGGTGAGCAAGCAGGCTAGACTTTAAGGAAGGTTTGACAATAAGGGAGACTAGACTCTTAACTTAAGGTAAGCAGGCTAGGCACCTAGACTTTGAACTTACGGGTGAGCAAGCAGGCTAGACAACTAGACTTCGGAACTTACATTAGACTAAGCGGGCTAGACTCATAAATTGCCTATGGATTTATGTGATGCTAGACTTTGAACTTACGAGTGAGCAAGCAAGTTAGACAACTAGGAAGGCCAAACTCATAACTTAAGGCAAGCAGGCTAGGCAACTAGACTTTGAACTTATGGGTGAGCAAGCAAGCTAGACAACTAGACTTCGGAACTTACATCAAACTAAGCAGGCTAGACTCAAAAATTGCCTATGGACTTAAGGAATGCTAGACCTTGAACTTACGGGTGAGCAAGCAGGCTAGACACAACAATTGCCTATAGACTTAAGGAATGCTAGACCTTGAACTTACGGGTGAGTAAGCAGGCTAGGTTTACGGGATGAAGTTTTATAGTCCTAAGGCTGGATTTTTATAGTTTGAATACTGACTAGGACCTACATAGAGATGCAAACTAGACCTATGATATGAATTGGCCCTAAATGGACCTAAGATTTGGATTGGACTAGATTTAGACTTAGATTGGAATTGATTAGGGATAGACTTGGACCAGACTTCACATAAAGATGCAGATGGGCCTAGATTTTGAGATGAACTAGATCTATATGGGCCTAAGATCGACTCAATGCTAGAGAATGTATAGACTGCAATGCACGTGTGCCTAAATGAATGCAAAATGGATTCTAATGCATATGGGCCTAGAATGAATGCAAATGAATTGGATTAAATTAGATTGGATTGGCGAAGGTATTTGGAATGGGCTTAGAATTTTCGAAATTCATTTTTGAAAGGAACCCCTTTGTTTTATCTTTTGTTAGGAAAAGATGATGGATTGATTTGAATTTTTTTTTTTGGCGTGTCGTGGCATGATGATGATTAGTAAATGTTTTTGAAAAAAAGTAGAATAGAATATGGTGTAGGATTGATTTTGAAATATGTAAGATTTTTGAAATTGATTGAATATGGTAAGGTAGGATTGACAGGGAAGATTAGTTGAACAGCAAGGAGAAAAAATAGGAAGAGGTAGCCATGCATGACAACTCTAACTTTATAATGACCCTTTAGATGCATTTTTTTAGGACATACTTGACCTTGCATGAAAAGACTTATTTTTATATGTTGAATTAGGTGGTAAGCCTAGATGACCAAATTACGCGAATGAAGACAGACAGACGCACATAAGACGGAACATAGGATCGACAATTACGACGGCTAAATTAACGAAAAGCGTGCAATGCACAAACGCTGCGCGCGGTGCACAGCCGTGCGTCTGGCGCGGGAGTAGTGCGCCTGGCGCAACTTAATGCACTTGGCGCACTACTCCCCGACACGTTTTTCGGGGATTTAGGCGACGAATTGGCCGATTGACGAATTTTTTCTTGTTTGTTAGACGCGATTTTTAGGAATGACGTATAATAATAACGAATTGACAGGATAATAACAGGCAATAATTGCAATCATAGGCAAATGTCATATAACATGGATGCAAAAGTTCTCAACCTAAAGTCCAGTTCTACATTCAACTATTGGTCAGGTTTAGGTTAAGGTTAAAAGGGTCCATGACTCAGAGATTGATCCCACGCTTCGTACCCCTGCTTAAAGAGGTGGCCACGTGTAAGACGCACTCCAGTCTCAAGTCAGGAACAAGAGAACAATGCCATGGTTGGGTAGGTTTGCTTATGACTAAGATCCAACACTATCGCTCAGGAAGCTTTTTGGAAGGACAAAGCGCAAACCTCCCGACGGTGACCTCACACATAGAACATGTGCTAATGAGGCAAGGTAGATTGTCCTTATGGTGGCTGAACAGTAGCCATGCCTATGCAAAACTGTATATTATTCAAAGTCATAAAAATAAGAATGAATCGTATTTTTCAAGTTTCACCCACTCATTTAAAAAAAATAATTTTTTTAAAATCCTCCCCAGTGGAGTCGCCAAATTATAGGCTTGTTTTTATTTCGCCTACGCGGTGTGAGCGCGTATTAGATTTGACTACCCCACTGTTAAGGTTTTATTGAAATTGTTTTGAAAAAAGTCGCCAACAATTCTTTTTAGGAAGAATCATAAACCTAATTGGATATAGGAAAATCATAGGGACAAATTATCCAATGTAGATTTCCCCGTCATGACTCCATATATGGTCAAAGTGAACCAGAGATTGAGTTCGGGGTGAGGGTACAAATATAGTCATAATGAACCACATTCGCCCAAAGTTGGCCTCTACTAAATATCGATTCATTACAGATTTTATGCCAAAGAATAAACAAATAATGTTTTAAGCACCCTAAAAATAGTTAGTCTAAATAGGTTCAGGAAACACATAAAAGACTAATATTTAGTGACATGTTATTAGGCAATCAATATTACAGGGAACCTAGCAAGTTGTCCAAATTAATCTGATTAATATTAGAACAGTTCTTTAGGTCTTGTTTAACAATAATAACATGTGGGTGATAAAAGCATTAAAGCAGGACAATCATGATAGCATGCATATAATGATCAGGCAAGTATAATAGTAATGAAAAATAAATAAAAAAGAAAGAGAAAAGAGGGATTAGAATATACAGTATAGCGATTTTAGATTAAAGATCTACATCAGGAAAGAAAACTGTTAGTAACTTCAATATAAAAATAATTTGTTTAAGGACCCTCAGGATTATACCGTGGCTTGGGTCTGAGAGATTGACAACCTTCGGGACGAGCAATCGTGAAGCCTGAAAATCTGAACGTCCGAAAGTATGTAGATTGAATGTATTTGTGTTTGAAAGTATGAGTTTTTGTAGGGAGGTTTTATAGTTTGTAGAGAGATCCGTAAAGTATTCGTCGAGTTCGAAGTGTGTTAAATGTGAAAAATCCGTTCTGAAATATATTCGGAAATCAGCCCATTTATAGGGAAAACGGCACTGCGATTCACGCGCTGGCTGCGTCTGGCGCAGCTGACGTGGCAAGCGTATGACGCGGCGTGGCCAATAAAAAGTGTACACGTGGTACACGCTTTTAAACAGATAAGAAAGAAAATCCGCGTCTCAAGCAGAGAGTCGCGCTTGACGCAGGACTCTACATGAAACAGAAGTCTACGTGGCAGTTCTGGTGCGCTTAGTACATCCTGTGCGCTTGGCGCAGCCAACGTGAAAATCCACGTGGCAGGACACGTGCGCTCAGCACAGTCAGTTGCGCTCAGCACAGTCAACTGCGCTCATCGCACCGCCTTGTTTTTGATAGTTTTTTGATATAAACGCATTTTAAAGATTCTCTTTTATTTTTTAACTCCGGAAATCTGATTTTATGGGAGAAAATCTGATTTTGACTTAAAAAATATATCTTTTGAAAATATTTATTTATTAAAATAAATCAATTAATTGGGTTTTTCAAAGAATTAGGCTCAAATACAATTAATTATCATGAATAATTAATTGCGCTTTAAAATAGTACTTTAACACTTTTCGAAATGGTTTTGAATGGCTCTTCGGACTGCTCTGCCCTTGGATCGGACCAATTAAGACCACGGTATGTTTCATCATCGGATCCTTAAATGGGGAGACACGATTATGTGTCTACAGCTAGTTAAAACTTTTGCAATAATTTTATATAAAGTAAAGCATAAGCAAATTGGCCTAAAATTGTTAGCTGATTCTGGGTTATGAATTTTTGGGATCAACGTAATATAAGTATGATTAATTTCTGACAGCATTCTACCAGAATGAAAAAAAGCTTTAATTGGTTTAGTTACGGAATTACCTACTAATGTCCAATATTTCTGAAAGAAATAAGGAGGAAAACCATCCGGCCCTGAAGCTTTATCTGGGGCTAAATCGAACACAATAGCTTTAATTTCTTCCTTAGAGACGTCCATTATTAACTCTAAATTTTCTTGGAAAGAAATAATCGGAATGATTAACTCAAAATCTATGTCTTCGTCAAAATAACAATTGTTATTAGCGAGAAATCTCTCCCTAAAGTCTTTAATAATCTCGGCTTCTATTAGCGAAGGATTAGTAACAATTGAACCAGTACTAGATTTATACAACTTGATAGTATTACGATTTTTCCTAATAGTCGCACAAGCATGGAAGTAGGAGGAATTAGAGTCTCCTTTTATCCAAAAATTATCTCTGCTCTTTTGTGTCCAATAATTTGCTTGAAACGAAAATAAATCTTTTCGTTTATTAAGCAATCTTTCTTGTTTACCAATAAGCAAATTGTTACTAGAATCCCAAATTAGCCTATTTTGGACAAATCTCGAATTAGCCTATTTTGGACATTTTCCAGTTGCAAATCAACTAACGCAACTTGTCTAAAAATATTGCCAAATTTAGTACGATTCTATTCCTTAGCTTTTGTCTTTAATAAATGCAATTTCTTTACAAGACAAAACATCATAGACCCCTGAAACTGATGACACCAAGTTTTTTTAATGAGAGTATCAAAGTCTTTACGCATACACCACATATTTTCAAATCTAAAAGGGGGAGCTTTAGGGGAATTCTCACAACATAAATGCAAAGAAATTTGACAATGGTCGGATGAAGTAAATATATGATTTTGAAGCTTAGCTACGGGAAATAGATTTAACCTTAGCTATAGCCTTATCTAATCTTTCTAACGTACTATCAACTCCACCCCTTTTCCTTCTCCACGAAAAAGGTTGACCAAAAAACTCCAACTCTAAACAATTAGTAATAGTAAGAATATTATTGAAACGAGCTACTCTAGAGTACTTAAATGGAGCCCCACCCAACTTATCCTTTATAAAGCTAAGCTCATTGAAGTCACCCATTATAATAAACGGATCACTAATGCTAATCACAAACTGAGCCACTTCCTCCCAAAACTTACACTTATCCGAAGCATTAGCAGGAGCATAAACAAACACAATAACAAAGGAAGTTCCCGACATTAAAAGAGATAATTCACAAGCAATAAAACGCGAGGCTTTAACTAACACCTTCATATTAAAAGGATTAATAACATCATATTTCTAAAGTAACCAGATTCCACCAGACAATCCTTGGGTTAGGATGTACTCAAAAGATGAGAAACCAGTCCTCCTCAAACAAGCAGGGGAGGGGGGAAGGACAGACTTGGTTTCACATAGCATTACAATAGATAACCTATTTACATTGCAAAAAAGTTTAACTTCTTCTAATGCGTTTTTCCTTTTACATCCACTAATATTCCAAAGGCCCAAAGACATTTTAAAACATTTTTACAGCAACCAAAAAACCATCATCTTTCATGAAGGCTTATACCTTTGATCTCTTCAGGGCTGAAGATGCATAATCTTCCTCACTCTTCCCCTTCCTTCTCTTGGCAGCAATAGAGAGAGAGGAAGGTCCCATAAGGGGCTCTTGCTCAACACCCATGGCACTAATGTGCCTAACAATGGAGCTCTCTGAGTCAATTGTATGAAATGAGGTCTCAGGCTGGATTCGGGGCTCACTGGGAGATTTCTCATCATCATGAATGATTATGGTATCATTTTCAATGCCAGACTCAAATACAGAGATTCCATCATAGGCATGATCAGCAATATTAGAGAGAGGTCCAAACTGATTACCTTGCAAATAATCCTCAGGGTAAACAATTTGTAAAGGGACAGGAGGCAGCATCACTTCAGTGGCCTTGGGTGGAGCAAGATCCAGCCTTACACCCTCACCTTTCTCACAGTGAGAGTAATCAAGCATGGCATCTTGAAAGCAAGCATCATAGGGGAATGAGATAGGAGCAGCATCAAAATCAGCTTCATCATCAGAGTCACTCACCTGAGCATACTTAGGGCCAGCAGCAAACAAATAGCCTTTCCCATAAACAGGTACATCATCTCTGTTAACAAGAGCATAAGAGTTGTCCTTAAAAACTATATCGGACTCTTTCTTCTTACCAGAAACAGCAGCAAACTTTGAACGAGACATAGCCTTCTGATTCATGAATTTCTTATTAGGAAGGACTCTAAGTACTGACCTAGGCTTAGCTTGCACCACATTGGCTTCCTCAGCCCTGGTGACAAACTTTTCCTGCCTATTATCCAGAGATAGAATCTCAGCCAAGTTCTTTTGCTTGGGACTTTTTAGAAGAGAGATGGAAATTTCTTTCTTAGGGGCATGTAAAAGATGGCAAACATCAATAACATGATCCTCAGCACCACAAAAAGAGCACCCAGTATTGAAATCCTCATACCAAACATTGTACCCACACACAATCCCACCAGCACGAATTAACTCAGTATATTGAACCAAAGGCTCGCTAATATCCACACGAACACAAGCTCTAGCAAACCTTATCTTGTTTCTTAACAGAGAGTTAGAATCAAGCTTAATCAATACACCCACATTATTATCAACTAACAGGTTTGCAATTGACTCAAAGTTTAAAAGTTCAGTAGGAAATCTGGGAATACGCACCCAGAGATCAACCCATTTGATCTCTTCAAGAAAAGGGTCAAAATTAGGTTTTCAGGCTTGCAACACAAACAACTCACCTGGACATGCCAAGGTCTTTCAGACCATACCAAGAAAAGGTTATTAGGGTTAGCAAATTTTAAAAGCAGCCAATGATTTCCCATATCTAAGAATTCAATATCACCTTTCACAAATTAGCATTCTGCCTTAGTACGAGAGACTATAGTACGCACATCAAGAGGTTCACCAAGCATCTTACCTAATAGGCAGGACTTAGATAACTCTTCGATATCTTTCTGAACCTGGGACAGTTCATTAATCACAACAGCCTCAAGAAATGCAGCATCAACAGGGGGATCATGCACACATTCAGCAATAGAAGCATTAGTAGCAATACCAACAGGAATATCACTCACACTTGCCTCATTAATAGCAGAAACCGAGCTATTCCCATCATTCTGGATAATCCCAGAAGACATAACAGCATCTTTGAAAGACATGAGAATAATTTTACTGATTCGAGCATTTTTAAATGAAAAACAACACAAAGGAAAACAACTGAAGTAAACCAACAGACAAAAGGAGAGAGAGTGGAGTGAAGAGAAACACCCAACCTTCCAACCCTTTACATAGTAGTCATAAATCACACGACCACAAAAGTGAACAAGCTTCAAATTACCTTTCAAACAGATACTTATCATCACCATAAATGCTAGGTTTTTAATCTGAGCAATAACTCTGCAAACTTTCTTAATCGCACACCAAAACCAGATGAGATTTATGTAGAAAACCTCACTGTTAATGAATGACACCACGACAAACACACTATCTCTCACATACAGCACTCGAGCTCTCTGCCACTCAATAATGAGAGCAACAACAACACCCAATAAAAATCCCCAAAACTTCGAGAAAACCCTAGCTCATAGGGATTAAATTGAGAATTCTAAACAAATTTATGGAAACCAGCCTGTAATCTGCCTCTTAGAGGCTTAATAACTAGCTTTAATTGAGAACTAACCCTACCCAAATAGAGTAGGATCGAATTATTACAGCTAGTAAATCTTACTTTACTAACTTTAAACCAGGCTAAATTAGAGCAAAACCAACACGAAAACATAATTGCACTCTGAAGAGAACGAGAAGAAACATCAATTAGGAAGTAATTGCAGAGCTTGGCATCAAATGGAATTAGTTGAGGAAATTTTTTCGGAAGAGCTAGGGGTTCTCGGGTTTTCAATTGGGGCTTTTCCTCCTCTTTCTTTCTCTTTCTCTTTCTTGCTTTCTCTTTCATCTTTTCCCTTTTTCTCTCTAAAGGAATTATTATTATTATTATTATTATTATTATTATTATTATTATTATTACTATTATTATTATTTATTATTATTATTATTATTATTATTTAATATTTATTATTATGATTATCATGATTATTATTTATTATTTTTATTATTTATTAATATTATTTATTATTTATTATTATTTATTATTATTATTATTATTATTATTATTTATTATTATGATTTATTATTTATTATTAATATTATTATTTATTATTTATTTATAATTATTATTTATTATTTATTATTTATTACTTATTATTTATTATTTATTATTTATTATTTATTATTTATTATTTATTATTTATTATTTATTATTTATTATTTATTATTTATTATTTATTATTTATTATTTATTATTTATTATTTATTATTTATTATTTATTATTTATTATTTATTATTTATTATTTATTATTTATTATTTATTATTTATTATTTATTATTTATTATTTATTATTTATTATTTATTATTTATTATTTATTATTTTTTATTTTTTATTAATTATTAATTATTAACTATTTATTATTATTTTTTTATTTATTATTATTATTATTATTATTATTATTAACTGAACTGAAATTAAATTAAATCAACTGAAATTAAATTACATTTACTGAAATTAAATTAACTGAACTGAAATTAAATTAACTGAACTGAAATTAACTGAAAATAAGTCGAAAAGAACAGGGCCTTAGCCATCTTACTCATATATATCTTATATGCACGCAATGCGTGTGAAAGCGTATATAAAATAAAATTAATTGTGTAAAAAGAATTGTCTTTGCATTTTGTTTTTCAATAAACTGTTGTATGCAGTACTTTTTTATTTTTCCCCCTTTTTTCGTTAAAAGGAAGCAATTAGTTATCCCCTATTTTTTTTTTCATTTTTTTCCTTTTTTGATTTTTTGGTGTTCCCCATTTGTTCTCTTATATAATAGAGATGATAAGGCGTTCTGAAACAAACAACTATGTTACGTGGCGCTATCCTAGATTTGATACCACGACTTCAAACTTATATTCTAAAGTCTTAACCACTAAACCAAGTAATGTTTGGTGTTGTAATTTTAATATAAAATATTAATAAATAAAAATCATAATTACTCGGGCATAGCTCGGGCCTAAAAACTAGTTGCGTTTTCTATAACTATTTGAACCACCGTGGGCAAATCAATGTTCGCCTTGGAGGCCCTCCTTCCACCTAAATTTCCCCTTTACAAGTAGAGCTGACAATTATCTACGGATGAGTGGATTATCTACACGCCCTCCTAGTTGGTGAAAATCTATAATAAGGCGGGTGGCAGGGCAGGTCAGATATGGAGTGAGACTTTTTGATCCATCATCGGCTCCATCCATCCACCCATATATATATATATATATATATATATATATATATATATATATATATATATATATATATATAATAGTATATAATATACCACATATATTATTACTATTATTAATAGTATATATAATAGTCATTTTACTGTTAGTAGATGGCTAAATTTTAATTGATTAATTAATTTTTGTAAATTGTTAATTATACAAACAGCTTTTTCTAGTATCATCCATTTCCCACCCGCCTCATCCGCGATTGATGGATGGGGTTGATATGGGTGAAATTTTTGGCGAGTGATGGATGGTGTGGATGGAGATTTGGTTCGCGGGTGATAGGCCAGGTTGAGGTCCACCCGCTTCATCTCAACCTATTGCCAACCCTACTTGCAAGCACTGGTCAACTTGGTATCTACCATATTATTCATTCGTGATAATTTAATACTTCTATCTATAATGGTTCTTTCTTTTTATGAAAGTGCTACAAAACCTAGTTTTCATTTTAAATAGCTATAATTTCCTTATGGTATGGGATCCCCTTATCTTCTTCCACTCCACATCGTCGCACCTTTCTGACTAGTTTATCTCCAAATGAAAATATAATTACTTTGAGCTTACTACGTTCACAATTATGCTGCAATAGATTGATTAATGAGCTACTAATGTTGGATACTGTGTATTTTACTGATGCATACTTTTGTTCTTTTGATAATAATGATTATAAATTTATACAGCATTTACAATTATTATATTTTATAATTATATTTTAAAGAATTTAGAGAAATAGATCAATAACCAACAATAATTGGTTTCAAGTAAGACAAATAATACCATTGATATTTATTATCTACTATGACTAAATAGATTTTGATTCAAAGAAGATATGTAAAAGAATATAAAATTTCATAAATTTCTTATAGTGTTTTCTTTTTTTAGACTGATAAGATAAATTGCCCTACCGGACCGGAAAATCGCACAGGTCAACGCGACCCGGGTTAGCAAGCTAGACGCTTTGAGAGTAATCCTGAGAAAGGCTTATTTAAGGTCTTAAGCTTGACCTTTCTAGTAAATAGCAATTCAAAGATCGCAAGAGTTTTTCAAATGCATTAGCACACAATTCCATTCTTATTAAGTATGCAATGACAAAATGCAAAGTGTGCATAAAGTGCAATGAAACTCCATGCAAATGAGGAGAGGGATGCCAAAAATTAGAAGGATTAAAAGGAAAAACAAAGAAGTAAGAAAAACAAGAATCAAAATAAGAAGAAAAAGATGAATAAGATAGCAAACTCTCCTGAACAAAATATTTTTTGGTGGCAAACTCACTCTTTTCCTCAATTATAAACGAATTGGGCCCTTGAAGATCAAAAGAGGCAAGAAATTCATCAAGAGGTGGAGTTTTGAGAGATGAGAATGAATATGAAATGAGAGTAGAGGGAATAAGGTCAATCCTTCTTTTAATGGTATATGAGGGGAAGGGATAGAAATAAGGGTTTCAATATCCACTTCACTCACATCACAAGACTTAAGAGGGAAGACTTCTTCCATCAATGAGTTCCCCTCAAGCACATCTTCATTATCCTTCAAAACTTCAAAATCATCACGACCACCAAATGAGGTATCTCACTTTCAAATTGACCAAGATCTTCACTCAAGATAGAATGGGTAGGAGAGGATTAGTGTTGTAAAGCACAACGAGGGGGAGTAAGGTCCAATCCGCTAGAAGTAGATACATGAGACTCAAAAAGGAAATGTATAGACTCATAAACATCCTTACTTTCAACAATATCCTCTATAATGGGTGTTTTCTCCTCAAAAACATACCCCTCATCGTCACTACTCCAAAAACCATCATTAAGATCTTGGGGTTTTTCCAATTGATTTTAATTTTCAACATACCTCGAATCAACATAATCAAACTTGAGAATATCATTTTTGCAACCCCAATTTTCCCTAAGCAAATTCAAACCACATTTTAATTATAAAAAGAGATCTTCAATGGGTTTTGGGTCAAATTTAGGGAGAGGCTCATAATTAGCACTATAATTTGCCCCATTAAGATATCCCTCAAGAGTAAGCTTCAATTCAGATTTCGATGATTCGAAATTTAAGGAACCTTGAAAATCATTTTTGGGGGAGGGATCACAATCAAGCATTTGAGAATCAATCTTGGGGACATGTGGCACATCATTGAAATTTATGCATAAATTTGATGAAAATCGAGAAGTAGCATGAATATCATCAACATTGGAGTCTACCTCATTACAACAAACATATGAGGGAATATGATTATGCATAATAGGTTCACTAGTGGGAACATTTAACTCATCAAAGAAATTAGTGCCAACATTAGAGGAATCATGACAATTTGCATAAAATTCGGAATCATAAGTGTCCCTAGCTAAGCACAAAAAAAATTCCAAGCTTCATCCGAAATGTCGCTCGAAAGTCACCGTTAAACATATTTTCAACAACTCCTCTATTATGCTCATTTAGTCCCCATTATGTAATCTCACAAGCTTCCCTAATATCATAGCCATGGAACTTTATAAACTCCCCAAACCTATCAAAGTATGCCCAAAAGGATTCATTATCATATTGAGAAAAAGAAGTACTCGCCATTTTTTGAGATTTTTTCTTTTAAGAACAAAAAGAAAAAAAAAAGAATATTCACAAATAGCCTAGACTCATCTAATCAACACGAATCAATGCAAGCCGAAGTCCCTGGCAACGGCGTCAAAATTTAACACGCTCGTTGTAAACACGTCAAAGATACCTAAACTACCCAATATAAGGCAAGTAAAGAGTCGAATCCACAAGGACTAAGGGAAGCACCAATAAGTGTCGATTTTTAATAAACTAAGCTAAGTCTATGTTTTAAAAGATTTATAGATGAAAAGACAATAAGAAAAATGACTTTGGAAAGGGGTATCCACCAATCAACTCATTCACAAACCAAACAATCACAATGTGAATCAACAATGAGGATCAATTGAGGGGAATTGTTCATCCATTGGTACTATAACCTGTAATCCCCCGTAAATTTATGAATTTTATAAATATATTTTAATATATATTTATATATAGAGTTTTTTGTCAGAAACAACCTTTTATAACCACTTTTTTGCGAAAAACAACCTTTTAAAAGTTTTTTTGCAACTTACAACATTAAATGAATTTTTTTTGCGAGATGAAACCTTTTCTATTTTTCCATCATTGACCGTTAACTTTTTACCTTTGACCGTTAACTTTTCATTGATTCCTTTCCCCCATTTCTTAAAATACTTTCTTTCTCCTCTCATTTTCCCTCTCTTACCAACGACGACACAGAAGTAGCATAGACCAACGCCGGCGACCGTCGTTTAGTCGCAAAATTTCAGCTCCGTTTTCGCCGCCGTCTCTAATTTCCAGCGATTTTCTCTCTCCTCTTTTACCTCTCTTAATCTGTAAGCTCCGATCCACAAACTCTTCTTCTACTTATTTATCTTCAATTATTCATTAAATTTTGAATTTTTGTAATTTCATCGTATACTTCAACTAATCGAATTATATTTTCTTCACTTTTTTTGAGAAGTTTTAGGATAAATTATTGAAATTTCAGCTCCCCTGGCAGTCGTCAATGTCTGCCAGGGTTTTGTTAATCTTATGCGAAGAATGGTGAATTTTAGGGTTAGTGTTATGGTGAGGGCTATTAGGGTTTGTGATGATGATGGTAGTGAAAGTTTGGATAATTTGAGAAAATGGTGCGATAATTTGAGAGTGGGTGGCTTATTCGTTTCTTTGATTCGGCGTTTTTCTGTGAGTGGGTGGCTTATTCGTTTCTTTGATTCGGTGTTTGTCGGAGCAGATGGACGATGTTGGCGTGGGTCGCGACTGGCGCGGTACTGGGCGGTGAGCAGGAGGTGGGAGGGCTGGTTGAGGGGGATGTTGTTGGCCTGTATGGTGTTGCGGCTGGGTTTGCAAGGAAGGATGGGCGGACGGTCGGTGGTGGTGGTCGGTTGTAGGGCCGTGATTGGGAGGGGCTAGTTTGCAAGGAAGGATGGGAAAATGAGAGGAGAGAGAAAGCATTTTAAGAAATGGGGGAAAGGAATCAATGAAAAGTTAACTGTCAAAGGCAAAAAGTTAACGATCAATGACAGAAAAATAGAAAAGGTTTCATCTCGCAAAAAAATTTCATCTAAGGTTGTAAGTTGCAAAAAAATTCCATTTAACGTTGTAAGTTGCAAAAAAATTTCATTTAACGTTGTAAGTTGCAAAAAAACATTTAAAAGGTTGTTTTTCGCAAAAAAATGGTTTTAAAAGGTTGTTTCTGACAAAAAACTCTTATATATATTTTAGTATTTAAACGATTTATTCTTGAAAGGTTGACTATTTGAAAGTCAAAGAAATTCTTTAATGATTTAAAGAATCAAACATTTTATTTAGTCATACTTTGAAATATATTTGAATAGCTTAAAACACTTTTGGGTTTGTAAAAAGGATTTTAAATTGGGTATGAGGAACCCAACCATTCAAATCATCAACCATTAAATAATACCTTGAGCCCAATGACTTTTTCCTAAGCCCAAAAGGGGAACCTATATAAACTCCCAAAACCCCAAAATTTTCCCCATACGCTTATTTTCTCTCTCCTCTTTCTCCTCTTTTCTTTCGGCCTCCCTCTTCTTTTTCTCACTCTCCCCCGATTTTCACTTCCTCCTCCTTCGGTCTTCTTCGGCTAGCAGCACCGGCGCCACCACCACCGGCTAACCGCCACCACCACCGGCTAACCGCCACCATCACCGGCAGCAACGCCGCCCTCCCTCCTTACCGTGACTTTCCTCCTCTTCTTTGCTTTGGTTATTTCTTCCTCCTCAAATTATTTTAAGGAAAAATTGATTCTAATAATCCAACCTTTGGGCCATTCGCTCAAAATAATCCACCCTTTTGATTATTATTTAATAATCCAACCTTTTATCCCAATCCGCTCATAATGCACCATGTGACCGGTAACCTGTTGGAATGGTAATTTTTTTTTTCATTTTCTCCTTTAATCTCCCTCCCTTTCTCCCCTCCCTCCCTCCCTCCCTTACCAGTCATGAATCCCCACCCCACCCCCCACCCCCCACCCCCACCCCCTGTTTATGAATCCCCACCCCACCCCCCACCCCACCCCCCACCCCCGCTCACCCCCACTCCCTCTCACAATCCCCACCCCACCCCCACTCCCCGCCCCGCCCCCTCCCTCACCCCTCCTCCCCCGACCCCCACCGTAGCACCCCCTCCCCTCCACTACCCTTCCCGACCCCCACTATGAGATCCCCACCCTCCCTCGCCCCCCCTACCCCCACTTTGAGCACCCCCACCCCACCCACACCAGCCCTCCTCCCCCGCAGCGCCGCCCCCCCCCCCCCTCCGTCGCATCCCCTTCGAATCCCCCTCCCCCTCCCCCGCATCCCCCTTCGAATCCCGCAGCAACGCCGCCCCCCTTCGAGTCTCTCTCTCTCTCTCTCTTCTTGATGATGCCACGCCTCCCATCTTGGAATTTTGAATTGGGGTGGTGGGGGCGGATTGTGCAAAAAGTTTCGTGGTGGTTGGTGCTTTGCGATTGTGTGGTGGTGGTCCGGGTGAAATGGGGGTTGTTGGCGTGGTTGTGGTGGGGTGGGGTGTTGTTTGGTGGTGTTGGCGATGGGTGGGTGGGGGGTGGGAATGCTGGCAGTGGGGGTGGAGGGTGGTGTTGGTAGTGGGTGGGGTGGGGGTGTTGGCGTGGGTGGGGTGGAGGAGGGTGAGGGGTGGGTGGTGTTGGCGTGGGTGGGGTGGGGGTGGCCGGTGGGGGGTGTTGGCGGTGGTGACGGGGTGGGGGGTGGGGGGGGGGGTGGGGGTGGGGGTTGATGTGGTGTGGTTTTGTTTTAAATATTTTAATTAAAATTAAAATTGATTAATTAGATTAGAACGAATTAGAACACGACACGTGTTTAATTAACCTATTTCAATGGTCACCAACCTGTTTCAACAGGTCAAGGCTCAATATGAGCGGATCGTACTAAAAGGTCGGATTATTAAATAATAATCAAAAGGTTGGATTATTTTGAGCGAACGGCCCAAAGGTTGGATTATTAGAATCAATTTTTCCTTATTTTAATGCAAAGTTTGTATCTTTATTGATTGTTTTAATATGTTTATGTTTAAAACCTATAGTTTGATGATTTAATTATGAATCTAATATTATGTAGTTTATATAATGAAGTTAGAAAATTCAGATTTAGTAGTTATGTTTAAAATAGGGTTTTAAAATATCAAAGCATGGATTTTTAGGGTTTTATAAGTTGGAAAATCATAATAGTATGTTGTAGTTTGTGAAATTGAGTATTCTTATGATTTTAAGTATGTTTAAGTAGGTTTAAAAAGGGTTTCTTTATTTTATAAGTTGTTGGAAATTTGAAAAGGATGTTGATGATGAAGTTTTCATGACTAAACTATGTGTTTTTGAGGGTTTTAAACAACTAGTATTGTAGTACTATACTAGGAGGTTTTAACAATTAAGTTTTAATGATGGGAAAGGTTTTAAACACTCTTGAGAATGGTTTAAAGTATTTTATTATTGCTGGAAATTTATTAAGTATTGATTGTGGATTATATTGGTTATTTTAGGCGGAGAATTCTCTTTAGGCGACTTTTAAGGTTGTGAAAGTGGCCTCTCGATTTGTCTACACAAGGTACGTACATACCTATGTGTGTGTTGGATTAGTATCATGTCCTAAGGAAGGGATTTATGTAGTATCATGTATAGGGAACTATTTTTAGTTCATATGTGATTTACATTCTATTGAATTTGCATGTTTTATGCCGTTGTGTGAAGCATGTTGGTTATGATGATGATCTTTTGTTTGTATGGAATATTGATGCAAGCATGTGGGATTTGGGAACTTTAGTTTATTAATTCACATGAGAGATTAATATTTATGTTGGTATTGGATCATAATTGAATCATGTTGTTCCCTTTGGATTATTTAATTAGTTTATGATGACCGAGGCCCTTATTTGGTAAGTTGATTTTTATACCTATGAAAGGTTGTTTGGTTGTTGACTTGGTTCGACAAATAAATAAAGGTTATGGACTTAATATTGGAATTGTTCTTGGGTTGTTAAGTTGATGATCACCTTATCTAATCCTAAGGTAAAAATGGAAGTTTATGTATGACAGGCTAAAGTCGTATCACCTAATCAAAAATAACCTAAGGTCCACTAACTAGTAGTCAGAGAAGTCAGAATCGAATCCACATGGAGAAAGTTGTACTATTGTATCTGAATTCTAATATTATACTAACTAAATTAGTTGAAAATGGGTGTGTGACTAAACTAATAAGCAAATGACAGAACTAAATACGAAGGTAAGAATCAATTAATAAAGAACTAGGACTATGGATCACTATGCATACAATTCGGGAAATCAGAGACGAATAATAACCACCCAATAAGTCAATTTATCTAGGGCACATGTAATTTCTCTCGAACATTACCTCCCTCAAAGATCACCTAGCCGCTCTCGCATGGTCAAGGATTACTATGTCTAATGATTGAAAGCCTATACGAAATCTTTCATCTCGAAGCAGATTCAATATTGCGATAATAGAAATACAAATCAGGCCTAATTCATAAATCTAGCATGAACGATTCAATCACATGAAACAATTGAAATAAAGGGTAATTATACTAATCTATCAATCCCTCATTGCATACATAGATCCCCACAATCCTAGAAATAAAACTACTCACTCATGCTTGAGAAAACAATAACAAAATCCATGTAAAAATTCATACTTTGAACTATTTCAAATAACTAAGAAATTAATCTAATCAATAATAGAGAAAGCAATAAAGAAGATTACCAAACTGAAGAACTATATTGAACTTGCGAATAACCCAAAGGTTTGATCTTGAATTCCAAATGAAAAGTAGTAAAACTAGGGTTCTTGAAAGCAACTATTAGAAAATAAGGGCTAAAACCAAGATGAATAGTAATATTCTGATTTTGCTATTTATACTAATCCTAAAACAACTAGGAAAAGTCCTCTAAAAAAATAGCCCGAAAATCATTAAATGCGCGTGTCTGATAAGTCGCCTGATCGGGCCAAGTATGCCCGATGCAATCGGGCTCAATGCAGCAGCAGCGCTCCAAAAATAGACATCGCCCGATGTAATCGGGCCGACACGCCCAGTTCTCAGCATATGTCCAAACCATCACTCAAGCACGCCCGATGAAATAGGGCCGAACCGCCCGATCGGGCTTCTCAACGAACTAACGAACGGGCGATAGCGCCCGATCGGGCACGCAACAAAACTGATTATCTCCTTTGCGAGCGCCCGATCAGGCGTGTGCAGCCTGATCAAATCGGGCTCAGGTCCATTACTTCCTTCTTGGCTTTAAACGCCAAGTCTTCAATTCTTCCTTTACTCAAGGGTCACGGAAAGTATCATCGGGACTTTGAAACTCCGCATAAAACCTCTCCAATCCAGTGTAGTGGTCAAATAATAGTAGAAAATAGGGAGATAACTCCCGAGAACCTGCAATTTGACACAGAATAGAAAACCACTACTAGATGGAGAAAGTTAGCACAAAATGACTCATAAGAGCACCATTGACATCCTTTTTAGCTTATAAGTTGGGGGAAAAACTCTATATAAAACCATAACATCAAACTCCCCCAAGCTAAACCTTTGCTTGTCCCCAAGCAAAGCACAACATGAATAAGAATAGGATTGCTTCACCCCTCAGATAGGAAATTTTAAACTCAAATATTTCCAACTCAAAATCGTTCAAGCAAGCAAGATTCAAGTTCAGTTGCTCAGATCACCTGACTACCAATCACTTAAGCAAAACATCAAATGCAGCTGCTCTACATATCATGCAAATCTTGAAAAGGTGCTCACCGAGGTGTCACTCCTCTCAATTTTGTGGCAGGCATAATATGTGCCCGGACACTCACCAACCCAACCATAATAGGCCTTCCCACTCACACTCTCATGTGTTTAGAAAGGTATAATATCGCTCATCCTAATCAGGTCGACTCAAATAACAAACATAATCTTCAACTTTGGCATATTGACTCAGTATTATTCCCATAAACAATCAAACACGTGCTCAAAAGGTCTTTCTCAGGGTTGTAATGGGGCTCGGGTAAAGGTACGGAAATTATTTAAGGAATGTGGTGGAAAAGCCAAGAAAGGGGAGCAAAAAAAAACACTAGTAGGACTAGGTGTGGTCGAAACAACTCCCATGGCATCAACAACATGGCCAAGATAATAACCAACTCTGAAATTTCACGAATCAACCAATAATTGTCTCTTTCATCATAATTTCCAACACTTCTGAAAGTTAATGAGTGAAGATCATAGAAATTTTTTAGATTTTTCACTATCATTTTTCACTTTATTTTTCTATTTCTTTCTTTTCTTTGTAGCAACATAGCATTATTTTCCAACCACCCTACGGAATCAACCACACAATATAATATTAACTTAACAAATGCTCCCCCAAGCTAGGCTTGGGACAATAGTCATTGTAAAGGCTCAAGGCGTGTAATGTGGCTTAATATAGATCCAAAAAGAAGTCATTAGGCTCAGCGGGGCTAGGGGGAAAAATGATTTATTAAACAACTCTGAGGCTTAAAAATTAAACAAATGAACGCCTCTATCACAGCACATGTCCAAAGTCACCAGAAATCAACGAGTACAATGCCAAAGCCAAGATAAGAATGCTACGAGGAACTAACACACAATAATAGACCAGATATAGACATAAATCTGAGGGCTAGAATGAATCCTCACAATCTAACCAATTCAAGCATGCAGTTAAAATAAGCGCTTTATCATCAAAATCCACTCAAGATCAAGGCAATCAGAGATCACATCACAACATCCCAATCACAAATGCCCAACTATCTAGTATAATGAGTTAAATCGTTTTTCAGAACAAAGTACAGGGCACAGGGAAGCAATCAATCTATTCATATTCAACTCGTATTTTTGTGTTTTTTTTCAGCAATATTTCATTTTTTTTTCAAAGCAATTAAACTAACTTAACTAACCTAAAAAACAGTAAAAGAGAGAGAAGTACTTATAGAAATTCTCCCCCAAGCTGAACGTGGCAATGGCTCATTGCAACAAGGGAAAGGAAAGGCATGGATATCAGTCATCCATGGAAATGTCATCACCATTATCATCCTCACCTCCGCCACCCCTACTACTGGACCCCGGCTGGCTGTCACTCGGGTTCCAAGTGTACCAAGATGGGTGAGCATCTGTTTCAGCAATTCGATGCAGTCGGCAGTAGTCATCATACATGGGATACATAGCTAGGTCTTGATCATTGGCCAATATATCAACACGCTGGCTAATGCTCTGGAGAGCTGCAGAGTTGGCATCAACCTGCTGACCGATGCTCTGGATAGCGGTAGAGTTGGCAGTGATGCTAGAATCCATCCGCTGTAGCATACTCATCATTTCATGAAAATCAAAAGAAGGAGGAGGAGCAGCAGAATATGGGGGAGGGGGAGTATCAGAAGTGGAGGCAATATCATCAGAATGAGGGAGGCGGCGGTGAAATGTGCGCTGTGGTATCTCAGGGACGGGGGTGGGAAAGTCAGTACCAGCAATGGGAAGGTGGTAATGGGGCTGCCCAGGTCTGATTTTTGCTAAGGGACTAGGCAGCTCAATAGAGCGCCTCCCGTTGATGCGCCACTGGTACTTATCCCCAGACCTCTCTAACCAATGGAGACGATCTAGGAAAGCATAATCCATGAGGGTGGGTCCTATGGCTGGCTGGTAGCAAGACTCGTCAAAATTGGGGATTTTCCTAGCAAAAAGAGTCACCAGGCCCCCATTGACAATGGCACGAGAGGTCAAGGTACCCTCCGCTCGCCTCTTGGGATAAGTGGTAGCAATACGCTCCATCTGGAGCGCAATGTGGTGAGGGATGTTGTATTGAAATTGGTGAGGCGTCCTTTTAAGCATGTAGCTGTCAATTAAATACAGTTCATCCCCCCTAATTAATTGTCCTTCCACCCTCCCAAATAGTGTCTGAGACATAAACCGGACCCAAATTTTAAAGATGGGTTGGTGGATGTATTTGCCCTTGCAATGTTGTAGGGTGAACTCATTTCCATCACCGGTGATGGGAACGTAGGTGTCACGATGGTGGTAGTCAGGGGGGAGCCCAATCTCCCCACGACATTGGACTCGAAGAATTCGTGCAAATTCCGGTAGGGATAGGTTGAAATCCTGATTTAGCAGTCTAAAGGATACATATGAGACGGGTCCAGTTCGGGGTTTGGTAACCTTAAGACTACTATAAAATTCATAGACAAGTACAGGTTATGTATTAACATGCACGGAAAAGAATGATTCCATCCCTATTATTTTCATGAAATCCTTGAATTCAGAGGCAATACCCAATTTACTCAAAAATTCAATATCAAGAAAGTGGGTAGGACTCACCTCGCGCCCTTTTAGGCGCTGAAACCTTTCACGCTGCTCTGCCGACCAAAAGATGACGTCCGGAAAAGTCTCGTCCCGGGGAACCGGTGGTGGTGGTGGTTGAGACCCGGTGCTGGATCCGCGACGCCTCCTCGAACTCATGTTGCTTGGAAAATGTAGAGGATTTCACACTCACTCTAATGGGGGATAATGGAAGGAAACTTTTCACTCACTTTAATGGTGGAAGGAAGGAGGAAGAGGATGGATGTGAGAGATGGAGTGAAAGAAAAATGAAGAGGATGGAGTGGGTAATTGGTAGGGGATGATGAGAAGAGTGATTTTGTGAAGAGAGAAGTAGCTTAGATGGAGGTCTTTATTGGTGGAGGGAGAATTTGAGGAAGAAGGTGAGAATTGGGGGTTAGGGCTTGAAGGAGAGAGAGAAAGAGATTGGGAGATGAATGAGAAAAGTGAGTTGAAATCCCGTTTTAATGAGGCCGCGGAAGACAGCCCGATCGGGCGAGTTCAGCCCGATTTCATCGGGCGTGTTTCTTCATTAATGACTCCCAAATTATGGTCCCGGGCCCGATCGGGCGCCTGACTTCGTAGTTCCAGGAACTGACGGAATGCTGCCCGATCGGGCGGAATGGCCCGATCCAATCGGGCGCTTTTGCTTTTTTTGGTTCTTTTCCTAATTTCTTTGCGGGCCTGATCGGGCGGATGCCCAAACAACCGTTTTCTCAGAATTTTTGCGATCTTTGCAATGGGAAAACGGACCAAGCTATTATGCGAAAAATTCCTGCACACATATAGCCTCAAGATGATGATTAGTACCCTCTCACTCTCTTACCAAAACTACGAAACTAGAAAAACTAAAAACAAAAAAGGAAGAAAAGGAAAGGGAAAATCGGGTTGCCTCCCGAGTAGCGCTGGTTTATAAGGGTTTCGCACTACCATAATGCCTCATCCCTCAAACAGAAGGGGAAGGGGGTTGGAGGTATAATTCCTCCACAGATCCAACAAGAGCTCCTGTATGATATAGCTTTAAGCGTTGGCCATTAACTTTGAATTTTTCACCTGTTGCATTCATCACCTCAATAGAACCAAACTTATTAACATTAGTGACAAAAAATGGACCAGACCACCTAGACTTCAACTTACTAGGGAAAAGTTTTAACCTGGAGTTGTACAATAAGACCTTGTCACCAATTGAGAACTCTCTACTCAAAATTCTCTTATCATGCCATCTCTTAGTGCGCTCTTTGTAGAGACGCGAACTATCATAAGCATTCAGCCGGAGTTCATCAAGTTCATTAATCTGCAAAAGGCGTTTTTCTCCTGCTAACTTAGCATCAAGGTTCAGCTCCTTAACAGCCCAAAAAGCCTTGTACTCTAGCTCAACAGGTAAGTGACAAGCTTTCCCATAAACTAACCTGTAAGGGGTGGTGCCAATAGGGGTCTTAAAAGCAGTTCTGTCAGCCCATAAGGTGTCATCTAATTTGTCACTCCAATCCTTCCTAGATTTAGCTACCACCTTCTCTAAGATAGTCTTTATCTCACGATTAGACACTTCTACCTGCCCACTTGTCTGAGGGTGATAAGCTAGGCCAGTCCTATGGTAGACACCATACTTCTTAAGCAGAGCCTCAAAAGTGCGTTTGTGAAAATGAGATCCACCATCACTTATGACAACCCTTGGTACCCCAAACCTTGGAAAGATAATCTTTTTAAACATTTTCATAACGACTTGGGAGTCGTTAGTTGGTGATGCAAGGGCTTCTACCCACTTAGACACATAATCAACAGCAACAAGTATGAAATTATTGCCCGATGAAGAGGAAAAGGGGCCCATAAAATCAATACCCCATACATCAAATAATTCAACTTCCAAAATGGGGGTTTGGGGCATCTCATGTCTACGGGAAATATTTCCCATTCATTGGCATGCATCACAGGACTTAACAAAGGTACTAGCATCATGAAATAAAGTAGGCCAGTAAAAACCAGATTGAAGTACCTTAGCAACGGTTTTGGAGGGCTCAGCATGGCCTCCACATGGCAGGGAGTGGGAGTGCTTCAGAATGTCATGCACCTCCCATTCGGGAATACATCGCCTATAGATGGTGTCAGCGCAAAGCTTGTACAGTAGAGGGTCGTTCCAAAAATACTTTTTAGCCTCATGGAGGAATTTCTTCCTCTGCTGGTAACTCAGCTTTGGGGAAGTCTGTCCACTCACACATAAGTTGGCGAAGTCGGCATACCACGGCGTGACAGAAGTGACTGCCAGGAGCTTATCATCAGGAAATGAGTCATCAATGGGTAGACCTTCTTCCATATCTTCATACTGCAATCTGGACAGGTGATCAGCCACTACATTTTCTGCTCCCTTTTTATCTCTGATCTCTAAATCGAATTCTTGGAGCAGCAAAATCCACCGAATGAGTCTAGGGTTGGCCTCCTTTTTGGCTAGGAGGTACTTCAATGCAGCATGGTCGGTATAAACAATGACCTTAGACCCCAGCAAATAAGTCCTGAGCTTGTCCAGTGCATAGACTACAGCTAGAAGCTCTTTCTCAGTGGTGGCATAGTTAACTTGAGCTTCATCTAGTGTCTTACTAGCGTAGTATATCGCATGGAGGATGTTGTCCTTCCTCTGACCAAGCACAGCTCCCACAACATAGTCGCTAACATCACACATAATCTCGAATGGAAGGTTCCAATCCGGAGATCGAATGATAGGAGCAGTAATCAAAGCTTGCTTAATCCTGTTGAAAGATACAAGACAGTTATCAGTAAATAGGAACGGGGCATCCTTGAGGAGCAACTAAGTAAGTGGTTTAGCAATTTTAGAGAAATCCTTGATGAAGCGGCAATAAAACCCCGCATGACCAAGAAAGCGTCGCACCCCTTTTACATTCACAGGAGGGGGCAATTGCTTAATCACTTGAATTTTTGCTTTATCCACCTGGATGCCACGTTCAGAGATAATATAACCAAGTACCACTCCTTCAGTAACCATGAAGTGGCACTTCTCCCAGTTCAGTACAAGATTGACATCTTCACACCTTTTCAAAACTTTAGCCATATTCATCAAACATGCATCAAAATCAATTCCATACACGCTAAAGTCATCCATAAACACTTCCATAATGGACTCAATGAACTCAGAAAAGATGGCCATTATACAACGTTGGAAGGTGGCGGGGGCATTGCATAATCCAAATGGCATCCTTCGATAGGCAAAGGTACCATAAGGGCAGGTAAAGGTGGTCTTCTCCTGGTCATCTGCGTGGATAGGGATTTGGAAGAAACCTGAATACCCATAGATAACAAAAATAAGAGTGACAAGCTAGCCTTTCCAACATTTGGTCAATGAAGGGGAGGGAAAGTGATCTTTCTTGGTGGCAACATTTAATTTCCTATAGTCAATGCACATACGCCAACCAGTTACTACTCTTGTAGCAATTAATTCATTTTTTTCATTTTTGACAACAGTAGTACCTCCCTTTTTAGGAACCACTTGAACTGGACTCACCCACTTAGAGTCAGCAATGGGGTAGATGATTTCAGCATCAAGCAATTTCATAACCTCATTCTTAACCACTTCCTGCATATTGGGGTTCAAACGACGTTGGCCTTGTATACTAGGACGATGATCATCCTCTAAGTGAATTCTATGCATGCAGAAGTCAGGGCTTATGCCTTTCAAATCATCAATATTATATCTAATGGCTTGTTTATGTTGTCTCAAGACAGACAAAAGTTGAGACATTTGACCATCATTCAGTGAAGCACTAACAATCACAGGATAATTTTCAGATTCATCCAGAAAAGCATAGCGCAGAGAAGGGAGAAGGGGTTTCAGTTCAGGTTTCTTTACCTCTACCGATTGAGTATCATATACTAACCGTTCCTTGTCATGAGTGGTAATACCGTCAAGCTCTTCACATGTAAGATCCGCTTCCCTGTCATCCACTGCAGCACTCAAAGGATTACCATCACCTGTAGAAGATGCAAAACAAAGCAAAGCCTCCAGAGGATCCCGCAGAAGGGATTGAGGCATGTCATCATTAACTAGCACATCAATGACATCAATTCTATAACAGGCTTCCTCTAGCATGGGACTTTTTAAGGCATTGGTCAAACTAAAGGTCACCTTGTCATCTCCCACAGTCAAAGTTAATTTCCCATTCTTAACATCTATGACTGCTCCAGTAGTATGAAGGAATGGTCTCCCTAAAATAATTGGGATATGAGTATCCTCTTCCATGTCAAGCACAACAAAATCCACATGAATAAAAAATTTACCTACTCTCACAGGGACGTCCTCTAGGATACCTAGGGGGTATTTGACAGAACGGTCAGCCATTTGAAGAGTAATATTGGTACATTTTAAATCTCCCATGTCAAGCTTTTTGCAAACAGTAAGGGGCATGACACTAACACTAGCACCCAAATCACATAAAGCCTTATCGATAAAAATGGTGCCAATGTTACAAGGGATAGAGAAACTCCCCGGGTCTTTCAATTTAGGTGGGGACTGGTTTTGTAAAAGAGCACTACATTCTTCAGTGAAAGCTACAGTCTCAATTTCATTAAAGGCTCTTTTCCTAGTCAGAATTTCCTTCAAAAATTTAGCATATGCAGGAACTTGAGTAATAAGTTCAGTAAAAGGGACAGTTACCTGCAGATGCTTCACTATCTCCAAAAACTTACCGAGCTGATGATCAAGCTTAGTCTTCAATAGTCTATTGGGGAATGGTACCTTGATCACAGGAGTGGTAGATGGAACTTTTTCAGCTACTGTCTGCTTCTCTGCATTGCTGGCCTCCTTAGGAGCTGTGGAATTGTCAGTGACAGCTTCATCCTTGTCGGACCCAACCGGATCATCCTTTGGCATCTCCGGACCATCATACCGCGTTCCACTCTTAAGAGTGATGGCATTGGCAGTATCTCTTGGTTGCATGGGTTGTGAAGGTAATGACCCAGGCGGCTGACTAGTAGAAGAACTAGCTAACTGAGCTAGTTGAGTCTCCAACATCTTGTTATGCGTATCCAAGTTTTCCAACTGAGCCTTTGTGTCGGCTTGAAAGGCATTAAAACCTTTCTGCATCTAAAACATCATATTCTTCAGCTCTGTCATGGTTGGGTCAGTAGGAGGAGTAGGTGGTTGTGGAGCCTGATTTCTATGGAAACCAGGAGGAGCTTGTTGTTGAGGTTGATATTGTTGAACCTGATTTTGTGGGACATATGGTTGTTGAGGTTGAGGATTCAACACTTTATTGCTCCGATATGAGAGGTTGGTGTGATTTCTTAACCCGGGGTTGTAAGTGTTGGAATATGGATTGAACTGGCCCCTAGGTTGTGACTGAAAAGCATTAGCCACCTCATAGTTACTCCCGACATTAGAAGATAGGAGCGCAAGACACTCTTGAGAGTTGTGCCCAAGTATCCCACAAGCATCACAAATGGGAGCAGTATAATTAGAAGCACTAGCCATCGCATTAACACTCATATGGGAGGAGTCATTACCTAGCTTCAAAGAATCAATCTTCTGGGTTAGAGCAGCTAGTTGCCCGGACAGTAAAGAAATGGCCTCGACATCATGTTTCCCTCCCTTCTTCATTGGGGAACGAATGGTAGATGCTTGATTAGAAGCGAGTTTCTCCAAAAGTTCATACCCCTTATCAATGGCTTGTATCTGCATCAACTCTAGTGTAGAAAATCTGACACAAATACCACTGGTCTAAACCATGATGAGGACAAAGGCGTTGCAGATCCTTGAACCTCTCCCAAGCTTCATATAATGACTCTCTAGGATCTTGGGTGAAAGTTACTATGGCATGACGCATATCTGCAGTCTTTTGGTAAGGATACCACTTGATGAGGAAGATTTTGGATAGTTCTGCCCAGGAGGTGATGGTGGAGGGCAGCTTATTATACCAAAATAGAGCTTTGTCGCGCAGAGAGAAACCAAATAGGATGAGTTTCATCTCATCGGCAGTAACACCAGCTTGTTTATGAGTAGCACAACATTGTAAAAACCGCTGCAGGTGCTGATTTGGGTCTTCAGATGGTAACCCAGCAAACTGATTATTCTGAACCATATTCAAAACATGAGACTTGATTTCAAAGTTTGTAGCAGCAATGGTAGGCATCAAGACCCCAGTGGGTACATTATTAGGAGAAGGTTGTGCATAATCTCTGAAGGTTGGTTTAGCTTCGTCACCCATTATAGCAGTAATAGGTGAGATGGAAAATTCTTGTTGTGGTGAAGATGGTGGAGCAGGTGTCTTTTGGGATGGTGTCCCTGCAGACAACTTCGCTTGCTTAGTTTTCTTTCTGAGTCTACGAGCGGTCTTTTCAATCTTCGGATCAAATGGAATGAGATTTAGGGATTTCAATTTCCTGCTCATACACCAAAAACACTAAAACAAACGTGAGATGCTCCAAAGAACAGGTGTTCTTCAGAGTAGAGGTTAGTGTAATACTATAATTCAGACAAAATAAAAATAAACCGTCTCACCGGCAACGGCGCCAAAATTTGACAGGCTAAAGTCGTATCACCTAATCAAAAATAACCTAAGATCCACTAACTAGTAGTCAGGGAAGTCAGGATCGAATCCACAGGGAGAAAGTTGTACTATTGTATCTGAATTCTAATATTATACTAACTAAATCAGTTGAAAATGGGTGTGTGACTAAACTAATAAGCAAATGACAGAACTAAATACGAAGGTAAGAATCAATTAATAAAGAACTAGGACTATGGATCACTATGCATACAATTCGGGAAAATTGAGACGAATAATAACCACCCAATAAGTCAATTTATCTAGGGCACATGTAATTTCTCTCGAAAATTACCTCCCTCAAAGATCACCTAGTCGCTCTCGCATGATCAAGGATCACTATGCCTAATGATTGAAAGCCTATACGAAATCTCTCCTCTCGAAGCAGATTCAATATTGCGATAATAGAAATACAAATCAGGCCTAATTCATAAATCTAGCATGAACGATTCAATCACAGGAAACAATTGAAATAAAGGGTAATTATACTAATCTATCAATCCCTCATTGCATACATAGATCCCCACAATCCTAGAAATAAAACTACCCACTCATGCTTGAGAAAACAATAACAAAATCCATGTAAAAATTCATACTTTGAACAATTTCAAATAATTAAGAAATTAATCTAATCAATAATAAAGAAAGCAATAAAGAAGATTACCAAACTGAAGAACTATATTGAACTTACAAATAATCCAAAGGTTTGATCTTGAATTCCAAATGAAAAGTAGTAAAACTAGGGTTCTTGAGAGAAACTATTAGAAAATAAGGGCTAAAACTAAGATGAATAGTAATATTTTGATTTTGCTATTTATACTAATCCTAAAACAATTGGAGCTCCAAAAATAGACATCGCCCGATGTAATTGGGCCGACACGCCCGATGTAATCGGGCCGACACGCCCGATACAATCTGGCGGCCCACCAGTTCTCAGCATATGTCCAAACCATCACTCAAGCACGCCCGATGAAAACGGGCCGAACCGCCTGATCGGGCTTCTCAACGAACTAACGAACGGGCGATAGCGCCCGATCGGGCCCGCAACAAAACTGATTATCTCCTTTGCGTGCGCCCGATCAAATCGAGCTAAGGTCCATTACTTCCTTCTTGGCTTTAAACACCAAGCCTTCAATTCTTCCTTTACTCAAGGGTCCCGGAAAGTATCCTCGGGACTTTGAAACTCCGCATAAAACCTCTCCAGTCCAGCGTAGTGGTCAAATAATAGTAGAAAATAGGGAGATAACTCCCTAAAACCTGCAATTTGACACAGAATAGAAAACCACAACTAGATGGAGAAATTTAGCACAAAATGACTCATAAGAGCACCATTGACATCCTTTTTAGCTTATAAGTAGGGGGAAAAACTCTATATAAAACCATAACATCAATGTATCTTTGATGGTCATACCATTTGTCTTACTTGTGAGTCATAAAAAGTGAATAAATTATTAATCATGTAAAGTGAAACGTGAATAACAATAGCTTTAGACTTGTGCACGTCTGAAGAGTTGGACTAGTATGAGTTAGAGTACATGGTGGTAGCCCATGATTTTTCTTGGGACCGGATTGATCACCGTGTCCTATTTTTATTTAAAGTTTCCTCGATATCGTAGGTCAGGAGAGTACGGAGTAGTGCCAGTACTTCGTCTTCTAAATTGAAGACTGGTTTGGTTTGGACAACTCTTTCCATTGCCTATTCCATGTAAATTAATTAACTTACTAGTTGTGGAGTTTAGTTCAGTAAAAGTAGTCTGCTATGTTATTGTATGATTATTTATCCCTGCTTAACATTTATTAGTATCATGTTAGGATTATTTATTTATTTACTATGTAGTACTCAGCTTTGTTGATTACGTGCTTTGTGTGTATGTGTTGATGATAAGTGTGAATTATTTATGTTATAACCTTCTTATTCCCTCTTGGTAACTCCTTATTAGTATTATAAACTACAAGTTGTGGGTTTTAATGGTTTTCATAGATTATTTAGTGTAGACACATAATCGTGTCTCCCCATTTAAGGTTCCGATGATGAAACATACCGTGGCATTAGTTGGCACGACTCAACAGAAGAGCAATCTAAAGAACCAATCCCAAAATGTGTTTTGAAATGATATTCTAAAGCCCAATTATTGTTCATGATGATTAATTGTATTTTAAGCCCATAAAATGTTTTAAATCCATTTTAAAAGTCCAATCAAATATTTATTATTTTAATAAATATTTTCATACTCATTTTCATCATCTTCAATCAAAAATCAGATTTTTCATCCGTAAAATTCAATCTCCGGAATTTTAGGGATAGAAAAGTATCTTCGAAAGACGAGCAAAGGAATATGCTCGAATATTCCCGAATATGCGCCAGACACGGGGGCTGCGCTCAGCGTGCCACGTGCATCCAACACATTGGCCATATCACGTTATGCGTACCAATGTGCGACTGACACGTAGATTTTCTGACTCACACAGAGTCCTGCGTGCGACGCAAGTCTTGTGCGAGACTTAACTTTCTTTTCTATCTTTTCAAAAACGCGTTTACACGTGCTTAATCTTGATTGGGCTGGCTGCGTCAGGCACACCAATGTGCGCCTGATGCGTGGCATTGCGCCTGCCACGTTGGCTTGCGCCTGGCGCAAGGCTTGCGTGCAGCGCACGCCTTCGTTTTCCTGTAAATACCCCGTATTTTCCCGAATTACGGACGACTTTTGACATTATTATTTCACGCACACAAAATTCTCTGGAATACTCCGAAACATACTTCGAACATTCAACACTCAAATACTTTCAATACCTCTAATACTTTCAATCAATTCTTCATACTGCGTTCTTGGTTCCACGATTGCTCCGCTTAAAGATCATTGCGCTCCTCAATCTAAGCCGCATAAGTACTTGAGGGTCCTTATATAAATTATTTTTATATTGAAGTTACTAACAGTTTTCTTTCCTGATGTAGATCTTTAATGTAAAATCGCTATACTGTATATTCTAACCCTTTTTCTATACTTTCTTTTATTTTATTTTATTATTATTCTTGCCTTATTCTATTATATGCCTGCCTGATCATTATATGCATATTATATGATTGTCCTGCTTTATTGCTTTTATCACCCACATGTTATTTTTGCTAAACAAGACCTAAAGAACTGTTCTAATATTAATCAGATAATTTGGACAACCTGTTAGGTTCCCTGTAATATTGATTGCCTAATAACATGTCACTAAAACTAGTCTTTTATGTGTTTCCTGAACCAACTTAGACTAAATTATTTTTAGGGTGTATAAAAACGTTATATGATGATTCTTTGGCATAAAATCTGTAATGAATCGATATTTAGTAGAGGCCAACTTTGGGCGAATGTGGTTCATTATGACTATATTCGTACCCTCACCCCCGAACTCAATCTTTGGTTCATTTTGACCATCTATGGAGTCAGGACAGGGAAATCTACATTGGATAATATGTCCCTATGGTTTTCCCATATCCAATTAGGTTTATGATTTTTCCTAAAAAGAATATTTGGCGACTTCTTTCAATACAAAACAATTTTGAATAAAACCTTAATAGTAGGGTAGTCAAATCTAATACACGCTCACACCGCGTAGGCGAAATAAAAACACGCCTACAATTCGGCGACTTCACTGGGGAGGATTTTAAAAAAATTCATTTTTTTAAATGAGTGGGTGAAACTTGAAAAATACGATTCATTCTTATTTTTATGCCTTTGAATAATATACAGTTTTGCATATGCATGGCTACTGTTCAGCAACCATAAGGACAATCTACCTTGCCTCATTAGCACATGTTCTGTGTGTGAGGTCACCCCCGGGGGGTTTGCGCTTTGTCCTTCCAAAAAGCATCTTAAGCGATAGTGTTGGATCTTAGTCATAAGCAAACCTACCCAACCATGGCATTGTTCTCTTGTTCCTGACTTGAGAGTGGAGTGCATCTTACACGTGGCCACCTCTTTAAGCAGGGGTACGAAGCGTGGGATCAATCTCTTAGTCATGGACCTATTAAGCCTTAACCTAAACCTAACCAATAGTTGAATGTAGAACTGGACTTTAGGTTGAGAACTTTTGCATCCATGTTACCTGACATTTATGTGTGATTGCAATTTTTGCCTGCTAATATGCTTTACGCCCGAAATTATTGCAAATCGCGTCTAAAACAAATCGTTGGTTTCTCCCGAACCATTATCAATTTATCAATACGCGTGCCGCAGAGCATTGCGCCAAACTCATTAAGTTGCGCCTAGCGCAATGCACCCGCGCCAGACGCATACGCAGTGCGCGCCGCGCACCAGTTGCGTGGCACGCGGCCTATTCGTCCCATGATTATTGATTTTTTGACCTTTGTTCGAGTCTAAGATAACAAGTTTGCATCAGTATAATATTCAAAAAAAAAAAAAGAAAGGGTCAGTCTTTTCATGCAAGGTCAAGTCTGTCCTAAAGAAAAATGCATCTAAAGAGTCATTGTAGAGTTAGAGTTGTCATGCATGTCTACCTCTTCCCATTTTTTCTCCCTGCTGTTCAACTAATCTTCCCTGTCAATCCTACCTTACCATATTCAATCAATTTCAAAAACTTACATTTTTCAAAATCAATCCTACACCATATTCTATTCTACCTTGTTCGAAAACATTTACTAATCATCATAATACCACAACATTTCATTAAAATATTTCTCAAAATTAATCCATCATCTTTTCCTAACAAAAGATAAAACATGGGGTTCCTTTCAAAAATGAATTTTGAAAATTCTAAGCCCAGTTTAAACACCTTCAATCCAATCCAATTCAATCCAATTCACTTGCATTCATTTTAGGCCCATATGCATTAGAAGTCCATTTTGCATTCATTTTAGGCCCATGTGCATTTCAGTCCATACATTCACTAGCATTAGAGTCGATCTTTGGCCTATATAAGTCTAGTTCATTTCAAAATCTAGGCCCATCTGCATCTTTATGCGAAGTCTAGTCCAAGTCTATCCCTAATCAATTCCAATCTAAGTCTAAGTCTAGTCCAATCCAAATCGTAGGTCCATTTAGGCCCAATTCATATCCTAGGTCTATTTTGCATCTCCATGTAGGCCCTAGTCAGTCTTCAGACTATAAAATTCCAGTCTTAGGACTATAAAAGTTCATCCCTTAAAACCTAGCCTGCTTGCTCACCTGTAAGTTCAAGGTCTAGCATTCCTTAAGTCTATAGGCAATTGTTGTGTCTAGCCTGCTTGCTTACCCGTAAGTTCAAGGTCTAGCATTCCTTAAGCCCATAGGCAATCTTTGAGTCTAGCCTACTTAGTTTAATGTAAGTTTCGAAGTCTAGTTGTCCAGCCTGCTTGCTCACCCGTAAGTTCAAAGTCTAGTTGCCTAGCCTGCTTGCCTTAAGTTAAGAGTTTGGTCTCTGTTATTGTCCAGCCTTCGTAGTTGTCTAGCTTCTAGCATTCCATAAGTCCATAGGCAATTATTGAGTCTAGCCTACTTAGTCTAATGTAAGTTCCGAAGTCTAGTTGTCTAGCTTGCTTGCTCACCCATAAGTTCAAAGTCTAGTTGCCTAGCCAGCTTGCCTTAAGTTAAGAGTCTAGTGTCCCTTATTGTCCAGTCTTCCTTAAAGTCTAGCCTACTTGCTCACCCATAAGTTCAAAGTCTAGTCTCTCCTAAACCCAATCGTGGAGTCCAGTCTGCTTGCATAGTCCAATCCAGTCCATGTCCGCATTTGCATATAGTTAGGCCCGTGTCTCCATCATGGTCAAGCTCATACTAGTCTAATAATCATACCCATATCTAATCCTCCATTTCATTTCTCATTTCCCATACCCATTTCCATTTCGTCCTCATTTCTCACTTCCATTTCCATTTCCCATCCCCATTTCTCATTTACATTTCTCATTTCTCATTTCGAAAATGATTTCTAAAAACTTATAAGCGATGTCCACTCGATTCTGTTCATGGCCGGTCGAGAGATTACAACTTAGGAATGCCTAAAGGAGGAACAAAATGTGAGCCTACACTAAAGCTCATTAATCGCACTATCACCACCCCGACTTCATATAGAGTCATGAAGATTACTTTTGACCGCCTTCACAATAGAGGCGCGATCACTTTCATAGGTGTACTGCCTTCACAATAGAGGCATGATCACTTCTACATAATCTACTCTTAACCCTACACCTAAAAGATAATTCAAAAGGTGCAACCTACATTTCTACCGCGAATTCCAACAGAACAATGAACATCTAACATCTAGTGTTGGATCCTACAAATGCACTGCTAAACATAGTCGATGATGATAGACTACTAATACTTCCTTAAATAAATTATTTTTATATTGAAGTTACTAACAGTTTTCTTTCCTGATGTAGATCTTTAATGTACAATCGCTATACTGTATATTCTAATCCTTTTTCTATACTTTCATTTATTTTATTTTATTATTATTCTTGCCTTTGTATATTATATGCATGCCTGATCATTATATGCATATTATATGATTGTCCAGCTTTATTGCTTTTATCACCCACATGTTATTTTTGCTAAACAAGACCTAAAGAACTGTTCTAATATTAATTAGATAATTTGGACAACCTGTTAGGTTCCCTGTAATATTGATTGCCTAATAACATGTCACTAAAATTAGTCTTTTATGTGTTTCCTAAACCAAATTAGACTAAATTATTTTTAGGGTGTATAAAAACGTTATATGATGATTCTTTGGCATAAAATCTGTAATGAATCGATATTTAGTAGATGCCAACTTTGGGCGAATGTGGTTCATTATGACTATATTCGTACCCTCACCCCCGAACTCAATCTTTGGTTCATTTTGACCATCTATGGAGTCAAGACGGGGAAATCTACATTGGATAATTTGTCCCTATGGTTTTCCCATATCCAATTAGGTTTATGATTCTTCCTAAAAAGAATTTTTGGCGACTTCTTTCAATACAAAACAATTTTCAATAAAACCTTAACAGTGGGGTAGTCAAATCTAATACGCGCTCACACTGCGTAGGCGAAATAAAAGCACGCCTACATTTAGTAATTACGTTTATTTGCTTATTTATTAGTTTGAACTATTTTATATTTTATATTATTAATAATTTATCTCATGTTGACAGGTACGTAATTATATCGGAGTCAAGCAATCAACTGCTTCCTTCTTTTTATAGTCTTGAATCTGAAAATCCATATAAGCTTATTGATGAGTTTCTAGAGGTATGTTCAACTTTTAATCAACCTGATATGCCAAATGAAGAAATTTATTTCTTATTTTTTCCTTTCTCACTAAAAGATAAAGCGAAACATTGGTGGACTACAAAAGAAAACATTACTAATTGGCAAAATCTTGTTACTCAATTTCTAAAGAAATATTTCCCAATTGGTAAATTAACTAAGATTAGACGCGAAATTACAACTTTTTCTCAATTACCTAGTGAGCGATTCCATGAGTGTTGGGAGAGATTTTGGGATCTTTTATGTAGTTGTCCATACCATGAAGTCCCTAAATGGCAACAAGTGCAAAGCTTTTATTCTGGTTTATACGAGCGTAATCAACAAATGATCGATGCTTCTTGTGGTGGTACCTTTTTCATAAAAACTCCTAATGAAGCATGTGAACTATTTGAGCATTTGAGTGATAACTCTCTACAACATGCTAATTCTTCACGTATGGGAAATACTAGATCACTAGGAAGTAAAGGTGGTATTTATGAAATCTCTCATTCTCCTGATCTGTCAAGCAAGGTAGAGGTTCTCACTAAAAAGTTGGATCAATTAATGGCTATTAACAACATGAATATGAAACCCACTACTTCTCATGATGTATGTTCAATATGTGCGAATCCTAGTCATTTGTCTCACAATTGTCCTACTATATACTCTGAAGTATTACATGAACAGGTGAATGCAGCACAAGGATTCCCTCCGCATAATAATCCATATTCAAATACGTACAATCAGGGTTGGAGAAATCATCCGAACTTCTCCTGGAAGCAAAATTCTGGTGAGGTACAGCAAGGGCAGCGAGCTACTCAAGTTAATCAACCTGGTATGAGTAACATTCCTCCTGGTTTTCAAGCTCAAAGGTATGTCACACCTATTGTACCTACTGCACAACCTGCTCCTAATTCTGAATATGAAAAAATCATGTCTTCATTGGGAACCGTAACTTCTACATTAGGTACTATTAATTCTTCTATTAAAGCTCTGGAAAATAAGATGCATATAGTTGATTCTCATACTCAGTCTATAGCTAAGCTTGAAACGCAAATAAGTCAACTAGCTATACAATGAGTAAAAGAGATGATGGCAAGTTACCTAATAATTCAGTTGAAAATCCTAAGAACCATAATTATGAACAAGTGAAGGTTGTTATGACCCTTAGAAATGGCAGAGATGTAGATAACTTAGTAGAGGAAAAGAAAAAGGATGATAAATCTGATGAGTTGGAAACTAAGGAAAATGAAACTGAAAAAGGAAATGATAACTCCCTTTCCCCTACCGTGTCTAAATCTTCACATTCTATTCCTTACCAACCTAGAGTTCCTTATCCTCAAGCATTAGATGCACCTTCACCTTATAGTAAGAACAAGCAAAAAGAAGATATTTTAGAGACTTTCAAACAAGTTAAAATTAACCTTCATCTCTTAGATGCAATAAAACAAATTCTTGCCTATGCTAAATTCCTTAAAGATATGTGCACTTTTAGAAGAAAATCGAAGGCGCATTGTTCTGAAAAAGTTGTCCTAAGTGAACAAGTAAGCTCTATTTTGCAGTTTAAAAACACACCTAAATTTAAAGATCCTGGTGTCCCTACTATTTCTTGTTATATTGGTGATCACAAAATTGAAAAAGCACTTTTAGATTAAGGTTCAAGTGTTAATCTGTTCCCTTATTCTGTGTATGAGCAACTAGGCTTAGGTGAGCTACAACCTTCTAATTGTACCTTGCAATTAGCTGATAGGTCTGTTAGAGTTCCTAGAGGTAGGATTGATGACGTTTTAGTTAAAACTGACAAAGGTTTCTTTTCGGTAGACTTTGTAGTATTAGATATGGAGTCTGGTAACCCTTCTAAGAATATTCCTTTAATTCTTGGGTGTCCTTTCTTAGCCACTGCTGATGCTACTATAAACCGTCGCTCTGGAGAGATGGTGGTTTCTGTTTTAAATATGAGAATTAAACTGAATATTTTTAGAGCTTCTTCTCAACCTACATTTGAAAATGAATCTGAATGTTTCTTTGTTGATTTGATTGATGAGTTAGTTGAGGAGGCTTTACCTGCACTCATATCTAAAGATGCTCTAGAAACTAGTATTGCACATGAAAACATTGAGACATATAACTTATGAAATGTTTCTCAAGTCTTGAGCTCCATTCTTGATCAAACTTCTATTTTAGAAACTTCTTCTTGGGTGTCTAGAAATGAGCCTTTACCACCCCTCTTTGAGTCTCCAGCCCCATCATCTATAGTTTCTCCACCTTAACTTGAGTTAAAACCTCTTCCATCAACACTCAAGTATGCATATCTAGGATCTAATGAGACTTTACCAGTTATCATTTCATCTGAATTATCTAATAAGCAGGAATCAGCACTGATTAAGGTTTTAGAAGAGCATAAGAGAGCTATAGGATCGTATGTAGCATATATAAGAGGAATTAGTACTTCTATTTGTATGCATAGGATCTTTTTAGAAGAAAATGCTAAACCTAATAGAGATATGCAACAAAGGTTAAACCCACACATGAAATAAGTAGTCATGAAAGAGGTCGTGAAACTTTTAGATGCTGGTATCATATAGCCTATTTCTGACAGTCAGTGGGTTAGTCCCGTGCAAGTTGTTCCTAAAAAGTCTGGTATTACAATTGTGAAAAATAGTGAAGGAGAGCTTGTTCCTACTAGGGAAACCACATGTTGGCGAGTTTGTATTGATTATAGGAAGCTTAATTCCGTGACTAGGAAAGATCATTTCCCTTTACCTTTTATCGATCAAATCTTAGAAAAGTTAGCTGGTCAAAGTTACTATTGCTTTCTTGATGGCTATTCTGGTTACAATCAATTGGATATTTATCCTAAAGATCAAGAGAAAACTACTTTTACATGCCTTGCATGTACTTTTGCATTTAGAAGGATGCCTTTTGGGTTATGCAATGCACCTTCTACTTTCCAAAGATGTATGATGTCTATCTTTTGTGATATGGTTGATAAATTTTTAGAGGTGTTTATGGATGATTTCTCCATTTTTGGGTCTTCCTTTGATGAGTGTTTAGGTAACTTGACTGCTATTTTAAAAAGATGTGAAGAGGTAAATCTTATTATGAGTTGGGAAAAGAGCCATTTTATAGTTAAGGAAGGTATTGTTTTGGGTCATAGGATTTCAAAGAAAGGTATATAAGTCGATAAAGCTAAAGTTGATATCATCTCTAATCTTCCTATTCCTACTTCTGTTAAGCATGTTAGATCCTTTCTAGGCCATGCAGGTTTTTATAGGAGATTCATTAAAGACTTCAATAAGCTTGTTCGGCCCCTCACCAATCTTCTTGCTAAAGATACCACCTTTGTTTTCGATCAAACATGTAGTGAGTCTTTTGAAAAGATAAAATTGTTGCTTGTATCAGCACCTATAGTGCAGCCCCCTAATTTTTCCTTGCCTTTTGAAATTATATGTGATGCATCTGACTACGCTGTTGGTGCAGTACTTGGTCAAAAGGTAAATAAAGCAACTCATGTAATTTATTATGCTAGCCTAACTCTTACGGATGCTCAGAAAAATTACTCTACCACTGAAAAAGAGTTACTATAGCTATTGTGTTTGCACTTGATAAGTTCCGCTCATATCTTCTATGCTCGAAAGTCATAATTTATTATGATCATGCAGCTTTAAGTTACGTATTGTCTAAGAAAGAGTCAAAACCTAGACTAATTAGGTGGATTCTCTTGTTACAAGAATTTGATATTTAAAGTAAAGATAAAAGAGGGTCCGAAAATTCAGTCGCTGATCATCTATCTAGGCTTATTCTTGAACATACTAGTGATTTAGCTGTGCATGATGCGTTTCCTGATGAATAATTGTTCGCAGTTTCACATACACCTCTTCCATGGTTTGTGCATTTTGTTAACTATCTTGCTTCTAGTCAGATACCATCGCAATGGTCAAAACAAGAGAAAGACAGGTTCTTTTCACAGGTTAAACATTATTATTGGGAAGATCCTTATTTGTTTAAGCATTGTTCAGACCAAGTAATTAGAAGATGTGTACCTAAAACTTAATATCATGATATTTTGTCATTTTGTCATTCTTATTCTTGTGGTGGACACTTTGGAGGTAAGAGAACAACTACTAAAGTACTCCAAAGTGGATTTTATTGGCCCATGTTATTTAAAGATGCACATCAATTTTGTCTAGCTTGTGATAGATGTCAGAAAGCAGGTGTTATATCTCGTCGTAATATGATGCCTCGCACCCCTATTCTGATTGTTGAGATTTTTGACGTTTGAAGTATAGATTTTATGGGTCCTTTTCCACCATCTTTTGGCTTTTTATACATATTAGTTGTTGTTGATTACGTATCTAAATGGGTTGAAGCCAAAGCTACTAGGACTAATGATCATAAAGTAGTTATGGAATTTGTTAAAGATCATATATTTTGACGATTTGGGGTACCTAGAGCACTCATTAGTGATGGGGCAGCCATTTTCTTCATCGTTCCTTTGAGTCGTTGCTTAAAAAGTATAATTTCACACATAAAGTAGCTACTCCTTATCACCCTCAAACTAGTGGTCAAGTAGAGGTGCCTAGTCGTGAAATAAAATCTATTTTGGAGAAAACAGTTAAACCTGATAGAAAAGATTGGTCTTTGAGGTTAAATGATGCACTTTGGGCTTATTGTACTGCATTTAAGACCCCAATAGGAATATCACCATATATACTAGTTTTTGGAAAAGCATGTCATCTTCCCGTTGAGTTAGAACATAGGGCTTTTTGGGCTACTAAAGCTTTTAATTTTGATATGAGACAAGCTGGTTCTAACCGTCGTCTTCAATTGAACGAATTAAATGAATTACGTAATGATGCTTACGATAATGCTAAGATATACAAGGCCAAAACTAAAGCTTTTCATGATAAACATATTGCTAGAAAAACTTTTGAACCTCATCAGCAAGTTTTGCTTTATAATTCTAAGCTCAAATTTTATCCTGGCAAATTGCGTTCCAGGTGGGATGGTCCTTTTGTTGTTGAGCAGGTTTTTCCTTCAGGTGCTATACAGATTTCAGACCCACAAGATGGACGTCTTCTTATGGTAAATGGACAACGATTGAAACATGCCGTGTCTCATGACGTTGAGGAATTTATTGAGTCCATTAACCTGGTAGACCCTATTTACATTGATTGATGCATATGGCTACGTCTGGCTGAAGACTTAAACTTAGCGCTAATTGGGAGGCAACCCAGGATTCCACTTTACTTCTATTATTTACTTTGCATGTAGGATTTTTTTTTAAAGTAATTAGATTTTTGTTCCTGAATTCCTAACACTTGGCTAGTCTAGAACTTGTTGTGTTTTGCAGGACCTTACTACTTCCTAATACAAGTGTGCAGGCATAATCATGGACCTAGAGTATAGCACATACCACATGGACAACTTTGCACAATTCGACAATGCTTCCACATTCACAAAACATACATCCACCATCCATCAGGTTGTGTTGTTCATTTCTCTTCTTTTCTTTTATTATTCTTGCATTGAGGACATTGCAAAAATTAAGTGTAGGGGGAGAATGGATGTAGTTTATGGCTGGCATATTCAGATGGTTTGGTGATGTATAGTGTGTTTTGTGGTTCATTTTTTATGCTTTTAAGTGTTATTTGAGTCAATTACAGGTTCAAAATAAGTGGCACATATTGCCTTTTGTCCTATTTTTGGGGACATGCTGCCCAAAATTTTTGTGAAGTTTGTTACAAAATCAAGTTTAGTTGATTTCCAAACTAATTGGCAAAAATATGTGTATTCATAAAAAAAAATTATATTATGTTCTGTCATTAGTTAACTAGCGTTGGATTTATTACAAATGACATGTAAGATGGCATAAATCCCTCTTTGATATGGTTTGTGGTATGATAGTTTTGTTTTTCCCCAAAGGCGATGAGACCTTTAGTGGTGACATGTGAACCTAGTGAGGAAATTTTGAGCCGTCTACCGTTTGTGATCGACAATCTTTTGGTCACTTTTTCTTTCATGTGTGATTTATCTCCTCCTTGTTTACTTATATCTTGAGTTTGCATTGATTCTCCCCAAAATCGTCACTTATCCAGGTTTAAAATATGATTGAGGCATTCTTTTCATATTAGAGCTTCTAGAGTTGGTTATATCTTTACAAATACTGACTTTGATAGCCTTTTTTAGCCTTAATGTCCTATTTTCTTTGCTAACCATACATTACAAGCTTGTGGCCTCCTACAAATTTTACCCTAAGCCTGGCTAAATGGAGTGATTATTAATGTTAGAGTTGTAAGTATGGGTTACAACAGGAATACAAAAAAAAAGTATTTATGAAAATCGAAGGGCGAAAAAAAAACAGAAAAAAGTACGAAAATCAAAAGACAACAACAGTTTTGATGAAATACAAATATACAGAAAAATGTTATTGTTTCATTGTTGAGATGGTTATGGAAAAAAGGTGAAGGAAATGCATAAATAAAGTTGTTGGAGTATAGTGTTCTATGGTTAATTGGAGTTTGTTGTGACGTAAATATCATAGGTCATATATTTTTACTCCATTTAGCTTGGCTCTTTATAACACCACATTCCTAAATAAATTCCCACCTTAATCAACCTTAGCCCCGTTACAACCTTTTATAAAGACCTCATGACTTACACCATGCGATTAAGTTTATATCGATGGAGGGTGAGATGCAATTCAAGCTTATAGAGCGGGTAATCAAGTTGAGTCGAGTAAAGAGTGACCCATCATTATTATATTATTATCATTTGAGAGTGTTGAGTGCTCATGACTAAAGTGAGGTTGCCACGAGAGGTCGATTCAAAACTTGGGGAAAGGAAGTGGTAAGATTGCTTGGTCATTGAGGGTGCTTGATTCATTGTTAATGTCATCATATTCATGCTTGTTAATTGCGACACTTAAATATCTTCAAAATAATATGAGTTTTAATGTCTATGATTACACAACTTTGCTAATTGGTATAGAAATCTTTGTTAATAAGCCTTTGTGGGTTGCCATTTGAAAATCCTCACGAGACCATATTGGATCATGATTGAATCATGTTGTTCCCTTTGGATTATTTAATTACTTTATGAGGACCGAGGCCCTTATTTGGTAAGCTGATTTTTATACCTATGAAAGGTTGTTTGGTTGTTGACTTGGCTCGACAAATAAATAAAGGTTATGGACTTAATATTGGAATTGTCCTTGGGTTGTTAAGTTGATGATCACCTTATCTAATCTTAAGATAAAAATGGAAGTTTATGTATCTTTGATGGTCATACCGTTTGTCTTACTTGTGAGTCATAACAAGTGAATAAATTATTAATCATGTAAAGTGAAACGTGAATAGCAATAGCTTTAGACTTGTGCACATCTGAAGTGTTGGACTAGTATGAGTTGGAGTACATGGTGGTAGCCCATGGCTTTTCTTCGGACCGAATTGATCACCGTGTCCTATCTTTATTTAAAGGTTCATCGATATCGTAGGTCAGAGGAGTACAAAGTCGCGCCCGTACTTCGTCTTCTAAATTGAAGACTGGTTTGGTTTGGGTAACTCTTTCCATTGCCTATTCCATCTAAATTAATTAGCTTACTAGTTGTGGAATTTAGCTCAGTAAAATAGTCTGCTATGTTGTTGTATGATTATTTATCCCTGCTTAACATTTATTAGTATCATGTTAGGATTGTTTATTTATTTACTATGTAGTACTCAGCTTTGCTGATTACGTGCTTTGTGTGTATGTGTTGATGATAAGTGTGAATTATTTTATGTTATAACCTTCTTATTCCCTCTTGGTAACTCCTTATTAGTATTATAAACTACAAGTTGTGAGTTTTAATGGTTTTCATAGATTATTTAGTAATTACGTTTATTTGGTTATTTATTAGTTTGAACTATGTTATATTTTATATTATTAATAATTTATCTCATGTTGACAGGTACGTAATTATATCGGAGTCAAATAATAGGATAACTGGGTCAAACCTAATACTAACACTTTAACCCATATGGCTACTTAGAAGTTGGGATACAGCCCAAATGTGCCAAGATACTGCACGGATGAAATCAAGTGAGGCAGATGGAGAGAATAAAAGAAAATAAAGTAAAAGAAGGAAAAAATTATTGCTTTGTGGGCTTAGGAGATCCCACGCTACATCAAGAAAGCAGGAGACAAAATTAGGCCCATTGATGACAAGATCACACGCTGCAGCAAGAGTTTTGGCTGGAGGATAAAAGCAACGAAGCAGCGACGAAGTAGGGGTTACGAAGAACCGGAGGGCAGTTCGACAGAAGACACGCAGGCAGCAGCAGAGGCGAAGAACATAGCACGGAATTTGACGCGTACCACAGCTCCGAATGGCCATGAATTCTCATATTTGGGTGATGTTTCTCCTATCTATGAGTAGCTAGTTCTCTTATTCTAGGACTTACACGAAACCCTATTATTATGAATTAATAGTTTAAATGTGTTTGGGAATTGATTTTTTGGTTTATGATTGCATAACTATTGAGATTATTATTGGTTTGATTATTGTATTCAATATAATTGATGATTATTCTTGTAGAATTAATTATTGGTTTTTATTGTTATCAAATTTACATACTTTGTTCTTGTAGTTCAAAGTGTGATGTTATGCAATGATGTTTGATGATATGTGGTTAAAAGTTGAATAATTTATGCTTTGGTTAGATAAGTTATGTCACCTAATTAATCACAATACTATTTTTGTGAGTATTTCGGCTTGTAGTTTAGGATACTTGATAAACCTATTAATTCTCATTCCTATTAATTTATTAGTCATATTATTAGTGGTGGATTGGACTATCCTAGATTTCATATTATTGTCTGTTCTCCGATTCATCATGACAGGAAAAGATTAGTAACTTTAGGGTAAAATTTTCATCTTAAAGCATCAATAAAGGAATCCCAATTAAACACCTCAACAACACTCAGTCTAGCCCCATTCTCTTTCCACCATAAGTCAGCCTCATCCTTTATGTATAGTACAGCTTGACCTACTTTCACACCCTCAGGATAATTCACAGTCCCGAAAATCTTTTCAAATTCCCTAATCCAACTTTCTAAGAAGGTAGGGTCCGCTTGCCCCTTAAAGTACGACGATTTAATTTTAGCTAATCTTTCAAACATGTCCCAGCATGATCGGGACGCTCAGCTTTTTCGCGAGTCAAATTCTCCGCTAATAGACGAATAACAGAAGCTAAGGCGTTATCATTGTTAGCCATTCTACTGCGCAACCTAAAATTTAACGTAACTCTACTTTAGGTTTCGATACACAACTTACACACCATTCTCTACGAAGGCAACATTTGATTTAACCATAAAGATCGCATCAACATACAATTCTCATGAAGTTATAATAATACCATAGAATACATCATCATCAATCATACAATCATTCATGGATAATATTCACGTCAATTATAAACATGTGTGAGGATCAAATAAGCTTTAATCACAACAATAATATAAAATAAAATATTCTCTTCATGTGCCAAAATAAATTCTTGCTCACTTGGGTGTTTAAATCTTTACTTTTATTCCTCAAAATGATGATAGTAACACTTTTCAATCCATAATAACTATACTTTTTCCTAAACAAAACAAAGGTACCAAAGAAATAAATTTAAATCATTGCTTGACTAATTATCCCACATTTATTCTTAAAGCATAAATACAAAAACTAGGGTGATACATCATCAGTCTTATCCTTAGATTCCTTGTACTTTTCTGGAGTGAAAACCTGATCTTCAAAATCTTCAACGTCCTCAGTATTATAGTAGACATATCCTTAGATTGGCCACCATATGACCATAATTCAGGTACTCTTAGTGAGGGATCGCGAGATGAAGTTAAGGGATTGTCTCAAATCGATTATTAGGCTTGAAGGACCATGAGAATAGGGACTACCTAGCCTAGTGGACTTAGTTTACTTGTTTATGTTCATCATGTTTATGGATATGCTTAGGTGAATGCCTTAGCCATGAGAATAGGTCTTCGGTAAAAGACTAGGACAATCTAGCTAACTCGAGAGAGTGGTAATGTAACACCCCGACAATTCTTTCTTTTCCAAAATACTTCATCCGGTCTTTGTTAGTTTACCCGTATTCCATTTTGGGATGTCCCTTATTAGTTTATCCATTTCTTTTGTTTCTATTTTTGGAATGGGACCACTAACTTTCCATCACACATATATTCAACTTTAATATAAAATAATAGTTTCTCTTTCTTTCTATGTCCCGCAACATTGTTTTTTCTAAAACTCTGTGCAAAAGAAATGGGTAAACTAACAAAGACCGGAGGGGGTACCTTTTAATATAAAACTTAGAGAATTATCAAAGCATTATCACCCGTGTGATAACGTATCGGCTAATTTAAATTTTACAGCAGAAATAATAATTTAAGAAACTTTGAAATTAAAACTTAGTCAACCCAAAGAGTCAACTCTAAAAGTCAAACCAACATAAAGTCAAACGTCAACCTCATAAGTAAAAGTCAAGTACAATAGCCAAAGTCAACTATGAAAGCATAAAGTCAAAGTAAAATGTGAAGTCAACACAAGCTCTCCAATTCCCGAACCCATGATGCATCAACTTTAAACCTATAAATGACGATGCATTATTGATCCCGAGAGACTGCTCACCAAATGGGTCATCACAGGATCAATAAGGCATAGCCATGATCAACTGATAGCGGTTTTAAACTAGTTATAAACCCTATTCTTGCAAGTGAACAAGACTTAGTATTAAGTGATAAATAATAGGGTATCGTATCCACAGGGAACAGTTGATTAAAATTAAACGTAATGTCTACTAATTTTATCCTAAATAAAAATATAATGGTTTGTATGTGAATTAATTAAACTAGTTTGAAATATAAAATAACTAAATAAACTTGACAATAACAAAAGTGAATTGGAGAACAGACAATAATATGAAATCTAGGATAGTCCAATCCACCACTAATAATATGACTAATAAATTAATAGGAATGAGAATTAATAGGTTTATCAAGTATCCTAAACTACAAGCCGAAATACTCACAAAAATAGTATTGTGATTAATTAGGTGACATAAACTTATCTAACCAAAGCATAAATTATTCAACTTTTAACCACATATCATCAAACATCATTGCATAACATCACACTTTGAACTACAAGAACAAAGTATGTAAATTTGATAACAATAAAAACAAATAATTAATTCTACAAGAATAATCATCAATTATATTGAATACAACAATCAAACCAATAATAATCTCAATAGTTATGCAATCATAAACCAAAAAATCAATTCCCAAACACATTTAAACTATCAATTCATAATAATAGGGTTTCATGTAAGTCCTAGAATAAGAGAACTAGCTACTCATAGATAGGAGAAACATCACCCAAATATGAGAATTCATGGCCATTCGGAGCTGTGGTACGCGTCAAATTCCGTGCTATGTTCTTCGCCTCTGCTGCTGCCTGCGTGTCTTCTGTCGAACTGCCCTCCGGTTCTTCGTAACCCCTGCTTCGTCGCTGCTTCGTTGCTTTTATCCTCCAGCCAAAACTCTTGCTGCAGCGTGTGATCTTGTCATCAATGGGCCTAATTTTGTCTCCTGCTTTCTTGATGTAGCGTGGGATCTCCTAAGCCCACAAAGCAATAATGTTTTCCTTCTTTTACTTTATTTTCTTTTATTCTCTCCATCTGCCTCACTTGTTTTCATCTGTGCAGTATCTTGGCACATTTGGGCTTTATCCCAACTTCTAAGTAGCCATATGGGTTAAAGTGTTAGTATTGGGTTTGACCCCGTTATCCTATTATTTGACTCCGATATAATTACGTACCTGTCAACATGAGATAAATTATTAATAATATAAAATATAACATAGTTCAAACTAATAAATAACCAAATAAACGTAATTACTAAATAATCTATGAAAACCATTAAAACCAACAACTTGTAGTTTATAATACTAATAAGGAGTTACCAAGAGGGAATAAGAAGGTTATAACATAAAATAATTCACACTTATCATCAACACATACACACAAAGCACGTAATCAGCAAAGCTGAGTACTACATAGTAAATAAATAAACAATCCTAACATGATACTAATAAATGTTAAGCAGGGATAAATAATCATACAACAACATAGCAGACTATTTTACTGAGCTAAATTCCACAACTAGTAAGCTAATTAATTTAGATGGAATAGGCAATGGAAAGAGTTACCCAAACCAAACCAGTCTTCAATTTAGAAGACGAAGTACGGGCGCGACTCTGTACTCCTCTGACCTACGATATCGATGAACCTTTAAATAAAAATAGTACACGGAGATCAATTCGGTCCCAAGAAAAGCCATGGGCTACCACCATGTACTCCAACTCATACTAGTCCAACACTTCAGATGTACACAAGTCTAAAGCTATTGCTATTTACGTTTCACTTTACATGATTAATAATTTATTCACTTTTTATGACTCACAAGTAAGACAAACGGTATGACCATCAAAGATACATAAACTTCCATACTTATCTTAGGATTAGATAAGGTGATCATCAACTGAACAACCCAAGAACAATTCCAATATTAAGTCCATAACCTTTATTTATTTGTCGAACCAAGTCAACAACCAAACAACCTTTCATAGGTATAAAAATCAACTTACCAAATAAGGGCCTCGGTCCTCATAAAGTAATTAAATAATCCAAAGGGAACAACATGATTCAATCATGATCCAATATGGTCTCGTGAGGATTTTCAAATGGCAACCGACAAAGCCTTATTAACAAAGATTTCCAAACCAGTTAGCAAAGTTGTGTAATCATAGACATTAAAACTCATATTATTTTGAAGATATTTAAGTGTCGCAATTAACAAGCATGAATATGATGACATTAACAATGAATCTAGCACCCTCAATGACCAAGCAATCTTACCACTTCCTTTCCCCAAGTTTTGAATCGACCTCTCGTGGCAACCTCACTTTAGTCATGAGCACTCAACACTCTCAAATGATAATAATATAATAATAATGGGTCACTCTTTACTCGACTCAACTTGATTACCCGCTCTATAAGCTTGAATTGCATCTCACCCTCCATCGATATAAACTTAATCGCATGGTTTAAATCATGAGGTCTTTATAAAAGGTTGTAACGGGGCTTAGGTTGATTAAGGTGGGAATTTATTTAGGAATGTGGTGTTATAAAGAGCCAAGCTAAATGGAGTAAAAATATATGACATATGATATTTACGTCACAATAAACTCCAATTAACCATAGAACACTATACTCCAACAACTTTATTTATGCATTTCCTTCACCTTTTTTCCATAACCATCTCAACAATGAAACAATAACATTTTTCTGTATATTTGTATTTCATAAAAACTGTTGTTGTCTTTTGATTTTCGTACTTTTTTTTCTGTTTTTTTTTCGCCCTTCGATTTTCATAAATACTTTTTAGTGTATTCCTGTTGTAACCCATACTTACAACTCTAACATTAATAATCACTCTATTTAGCCAGGCTTAGGGTAAAATTTGTAGGAGGCCACAAGTTTGTAATGTATGGTTAGCAAAGAAAATAGGACATTAAGGCTCAAAAAGGCTATCAAAGTCAGTATTTGTAAAGATATAACCTATAAACTCTAGAAGCTCTAATATGAAAAGAATACCTCAATCATATTTTAAACCTGGATAAGTGACGATTTTGGGGAGAATCAATGCAAACTCAAGATATAAGTAAACGAGGAGATAAATCACACATGAAAGAAAAAGTAACCAAAAGATTGTCGGTCACAAACGGTAGACGGCTCAAAATTTCCTCACTAGGTTCAAATGTCACCACTAAAGGTCTCATCGCCTTTGGGGAAAAACAAAACTATCATACCACAAACCATATCAAAGAGGGATTTATGCCATCTTACATGTCATTTGTAATAAATCCAACGCGAGTTAACTAATGACAGAACATAATATAATTTGTTTTTATGAATACACATATTTTTGCCAATTAGTTTGGAAATCAACTAAACTTGATTTTGTAACAAACTTCACAAAAAATTTGGGCAGCATATCCCTAAAAATAGGACGAAAGGCAATATGTGCCACTTATTTTGAACCTGTAATTGACTCAAATAACACTTAAAAGCATAAAAAATGAACCACAAAACACACTATACATCACCAAACCATCTGAATATGCCAGCCATAAACTGCATCCATTCTCCCCCTACACTTAATTTTTGCAATGTCCTCAATGCAAGAATAATAAAAGAAAAGAAGAGAAATGAACAACACAACCTGATGGATGGTGGATGTATGTTTTGTGAATGTGGAAGCATTGTCGAATTGTGCAAAGTTGTCCATGTGGCATGTGCTATACTCTAGGTCCATGATTATGCCTGCACACTTGTATTAGGAAGTAGTAAGGTCCTGCAAAACACAACAAGTTCTAGACTAGCCAAGTGTTAGGAATTCAGGAACAAACATCTAATTACTTAAAAAAAAATCCTACATGCAAAGTAAATAATAGAAGTAAAGTAGAATCCTAGGTTGCCTCCCAGTTAGCGCTAAATTTAAGTCTTCAGCCAGACGTAACCATATGCATCAATCAATGTAAACAGGGTCTACCAGGTTAATGGACTCAATAAGACCTTCCTCAACGTCATGAGACACGGCATGTTTCAATCGTTGTCCATTTACCATAAGAAGACGTCCATCTTGTGGGTCTGAAATCTGTATAGCACCTGAAGGAAAAACCTGCTCAACAACAAAAGGACCATCCCACCTGGAACGCAATTTGCCAGGATAAAATTTGAGCTTAGAATTATAAAGCAAAACTTGCTGATTAGGTTCAAAAGTTTTTCTAGCAATATGTTTATCATGAAAAGATTTAGTTTTGGCCTTGTATATCTTAGCATTATCGTAAGCATCATTACGTAATTCATTTAATTCATTCAACTGAAGACGACGGTTAGAACCAGCTTGTTTCATATCAAAATTAAAAGCTTTAGTAGCCCAAAAGCCCTATGTTCTAACTCAACGGGAAGATGACATGCTTTTCCAAAAACTAGTATATATGGTGACATTCCTATTGGGGTCTTAAATGCAGTACAATAAGCCCAAAGTGCATCATTTAACCTCAAAGACCAATCTTTTCTATCAGGTTTAACTGTTTTCTCCAAAATAGATTTTATTTCACAATTAGGCACCTCTACTTGACCACTAGTTTGAGGGTGATAAGGAGTAGCTACTTTATATGTGAAATTATACTTTTTAAGCAACGACACTCAAAGGAACGATGAAGAAAATGGCTGCCCCATCACTAATGAGTGCTCTAGGTACCCCAAATCGACAAAATATATGATCTTTAACAAATTCCATAACTACTTTATGATCATTAGTCCTAGTAGCTTTGGCTTCAACCCATTTAGATACGTAATCAACAACAACTAATATGTATAAAAAGCCAAAAGATGGTGGAAAAGGACCCATAAAATCTATACTCCAGACGTCAAAAATCTCAACAATCAGAATATGGGTGCGAGGCATCATATTACGACGAGATATAACACCTGCTTTCTGACATCTATCACAAGCTAGATAAAATTGATGTGCATCTTTAAATAACGTGGGCCAATAAAATCCACTTTGGAGTACTTTAGCAGTTGTTCTCTTACCTCCAAAGTGTCCACCACAAGAATAAGAATGACAAAATGACAAAATATCATGATATTAAGATTTAGGTACACATCTTCTAATTACTTGGTCTGAACATTGCTTAAACAAATAAGGATCTTCCCAATAATAATGTTTAACCTGTGAAAAGAACCTGTCTTTCTCTTGTTTTGACCATTGCGATGGTATCTGACTAGAAGCAAGATAGTTAACAAAATGCACAAACCATGGAAGACGTGTATATGAAACTGCGAACAATTGTTCATCAGGAAACGCATCATGCACAGCTAAATCATTAGTATGTTCAAGAATAAGCCTAGATAGATGATCAGAGACTAAATTTTCGGACCCTCTTTTATCTTTAATTTAAATATCAAATTCTTGTAACAAGAGAATCCACCTAATTAGACTAGGTTTTGACTCTTTCTTAGACAATACGTAACTTAAAGCTGCATGGTCATAATAAATTATGATTTTCGAGCATAGAAGATATGAGCGGAACTTATCAAGTGCAAACACAATAGCTATAGTAACTCTTTTTCAGTGGTAGAGTAATTTTTCTGAGCATCCGTAAGAGTTCGGCTAGCATAATAAATTACATGAGTTGCTTTATTTACCTTTTGACCAAGTACTGCACCAACAGCGTAGTCAGATGCATCACATATAATTTCAAAAGGCAAGGAAAAATAAGGGGGCTGCACTATAGGTGCTGATACAAGCAACAATTTTATCTTTTCAAAAGACTCACCACATGATTGATCGAAAACAAAGGTGGTATCTTTAGCAAGAAGATTGGTGAGGGGCCTAACAAGCTTATTGAAGTCTTTAATGAATCTCCTATAAAAACCTGCATGGCCTAGAAAGGATCTAACTTGCTTAAGAGAAGTAGGAATAGGAAGATTAGAGATGATATCAACTTTAGCTTTATCGACTTATATACCTTTCTTTGAAATCCTATGACCCAAAACAATACCTTCCTTAACCATAAAATGGGTCTTTTCCCAACTCATAATAAGATTTACCTCTTCACATCTTTTTAAAACAGCAGTCAAGTTACCTAAACACTCATCAAAGGAAGACCCAAAAATGGAGAAATCATCCATAAACACCTCTAAAAATTTATCAACCATATCACAAAAGATAGACATCATACATCTTTGGAAAGTAGAAGGTGCATTGCATAACCCAAAAGGCATCCTTCTAAATGCAAAAGTACATGCAGGGCATGTATAAGTAGTTTTCTCTTGATCTTTAGGATAAATATCCAATTGATTGTAACCAGAATAGCCATCAAGAAAGCAATAGTAACTTTGACCAGCTAACTTTTCTAAGATTTGATCGATAAGAGGTAAATGGAAATGATCTTTCCTAGTCACGGAATTAAGCTTCCTATAATCAATACAAACTCACCAACATGTGGTTTCCCTAGTAGGAACAAGCTCTCCTTCACTATTTTTCACAATTGTAATACCATACTTTTTAGGAACAACTTGCACGGGACTAACCCACTGACTATCAGAAATAGGGTATATGATACCAGCATCTAAAAGTTTCACGACCTCTTTCATGACTACTTATTTCATGTGTGGGTTTAACCTTTGTTGCATCTCTCTAGTAGGTTTAGCATTTTCTTCTAAAAAGATCCTATGCATACAAATAGAAGGACTAATTCCTCTTAAATATGCTACATACCATCCTATAGCTCTCTTATGCTCTTCTAAAACCTTAATCAGTGTTGAAACCTGCGTATTAGATAATTCAGATGAAATGATAACTGGTAAAGTCTCATTAGATCCTAGATATGCATACTTGAGTGTTGATGGAAGAGGTTTTAACTCAAGTTTAGGTGGAGAAACTATAGATGATGGGGCTGGAGACTCAAAGAGGGGTGGTAAAGGCTCATTTCTAGACACCCAAGAAGAAGTTTCTAAAATAGAAGTTTGATCAAGAATGGAGCTCAACACTTGAGAAACATTTCATAAGTTATATGTCTCAATGTTTTCATGTGCAATACTAGTTTCTAGAGCATCTTTAGATATGAGTGCAGGTAAAGCCTCCTCAACTAACTCATCAATCAAATCAACAAAGAAACATTCAGATTCATTTTCAAATGTAGGTTGAGAAGAAGCTCTAAATATATTCAGTTTAATTCTCATATTTAAAACATAAACCACCATCTCTCCAGAGCGACAGTTTATAGTAGCATCAGCAGTGGCTAAGAAAGGACACCCAAGAATTAAAGGAATATTCTTAGAAGGGTTACCAGACTCCATATCTAATACTACAAAGTCTACCGGAAAGAAACCTTTGTCAATTTTAACTAAAACGTCATCAATCCTACCTCTAGGAACTCTAACAGACCTATCAGCTAATTGCAAGGTATAATTAGAAGGTTGTAGCTCACCTAAGCCTAGTTGCTCATACACAGAATAAGGGAGCAAATTAACACTTGAACCTTAATCTAAAAGTGCTTTTTCAATTTTGTGATCACCAATATAACAAGAAATAGTAGGGACACCAGGATCTTTAAATTTAGGTGTGTTTTTAAACTGCAAAATAAAGCTTACTTGTTCACTTAGGACAACTTTTTCAGAACAATGCGCCTTCGATTTTCTTTTAAAAGTGCACATATCTTTAAGGAATTTAGCATAGGCAGGAATTTGTTTTATTGCATCTAAGAGAGGAAGGTTAATTTTAACTTGTTTCAAAATCTCTAAAATAACTTATTTTTGCTTGTTCTTACTATAAGGTGAAGGTGCATCTAATGCTTGAGGATAAGGAACTCTAGGTTCGTAAGGAATAAAATGTGAAGATTTAGACACGGTAGGGGAAAGGGAGTTATCATTTCCTTTTTCAGTTTCATTTTCCTTAGTTTCCAACTCATCAGATTTATCATGCTTTTTCTTTTCCTCTACTAAGTTATCTACATCTTTGCCATTTCTAAGGGTCATAACAGCCTTCACTTGTTCATAATTATGGTTCTTAGGATTTTCAACTGAATTACTAGGTAACTTGCCATCATCTCTTTTACTCATTGTATAGCTAGTTGACTTATTTGCGTTTCAAGCTTAGCTATAGACTGAGTATGAGAATCAACTATATGCATCTTATTTTCCAGAGCTTTAATAGAAGAAGTAATAGTACCTAATGTAGAAGTTACAGTTCCCAATGAAGACATGATTTTTTCATATTCAGAATTAGGAGCTTTGTGCAGTAGGTACAATAGGTGTGACATACCTTTGAGCTTGAAAACCAGGAGGAATGTTACTCATACCAGGTTGATTAACTTGAGTAGCTCGTTGCCCTTGCTATAGATTACCCTGAATTAGACACTTTCAATGCAATGCTAGGGTGCAGATGACTTTTTTTTCAAACTTTCACAGACCTCCTGGAGTAACTTTTCCTGCAAGTTTTAGTATAAGACTTCATTTTGTCATAAACTATATTACTTAGATAGTTGGACCCGTGTACTCGTGTCTAGCACTGGTACTTGTCCTCGAATGAAATGGAGTGTCATGTTATGTTTGTGCGCTTGTCGCAGTGTTGCATCCAACACATGGGTAAAATGATAGAATTTGAGTAATATAGATCACAAGTCTCAGGTTTTTGGAGTGACTCCGTGCATTCTTTGAAAGATAAGTAGAAATAAAAAAAACCCTCACTATTGGTAATGAATAAATCCTGAGTGGAATCGTCCGCTTGTGGGGTTTCTTCATATTGGTATTAGGTTACTTAATTCATAAGTCTATAATTCTATCAAGAAAGAACGAAAAAGAATTAATCTTGTAATTATGCACATCGATGGGACTAATAAATTGGTTGCTTGATGCTGATATGAAATTCAATATTTGTTTAAACTTTTAGGATGTGCATGGATTATGAATTTGATTGAGTCAAATTTAACTTAATATAGTAGTAACTTGCTTATATCCGTCTCTATTATTTGATTATTACAAATACATGTGCTTCAATGACCTTGCACTAGTGGAAAAAACTGCTTTTGCTACTTATCAAATGCTTTGGTTGACTAATCAACCCGAGCATTTGTGAATTTTTTTAAAAACAAAATTCACAAAGGCTCTGGTTGATTAATCAACCGTAGCATTTGATATCAAATGCTCCGGTTGACTAATCAACCCGAGCATTTGTGAATAAATGCTCCGGTTAATCAACCCGAGCATTTGGATGGTTTTCCCTCGTATCATTGCTGTCCAGCTTTTATTATTATTTTTCCCCTACCTCTCCCTCCCTCTTCAACTGAAATTACTGCTCCCCTCCCCTGCCCCTTTTCTCTCGCCTTTCTGTTCTCACTCCCTTAAATGGTTTTCTTTCTCTCTCTTCCCTGTCGATCTATCAAATGTCTTCCAGACTCAACCATGGAAACGCCAACTACCCCATTTATACCCTCCTTCTCTCTCCATCTACTTCTTATCATCACCATGTTTTTTATGTTAAAACCCCTAATTAGATTTCAGAAGCTCTGAATTCGACTGGATTCCCCATTTCTATGGGTTCCAGTTCAATTTTCACTCATATTTCACCTCATTCTTCACAAAAACACGTAAGTGGCTCGACTTTTTTTTTTCGATTTCTGATTTGTTTTGTTCGAAAACTTGAACCCTAGACATCAAATAAGATTTATTTCCTCCCTTTCACGAATTCCTCTCTCTCTTCACGCCCCTGAAATTATTTAATCTCTTCAGCGTCATTCTCCAGCAGCGGCTGTAGGAGGCGGCGACGATGGTGGTGCTGCTCTTGTGTGTGTCCCTCTCATTGTTGGAAACTCATCTATGATCTAATGTTTGAAACCCTAGCACTCTCTCCTTATCTGTTTTGTGTGAGGATTGAAGCCCATCGTTGCTGTGTTGCACCGGTCATTCAGGTTTGTGAATTTTTTTTTTGTGGTTGAGTGTTAACTTTGCTCGCCTAACTGTGATTCAATTAATGTTACGTTTTGAGGAACTCATTTTACGTTTTTTTTTCCTTCAATTCGTTATTTGTTGATTCTTTTGATTTTGTTGTTCTTTTTTATTGTTGATCTTTTTCGATTTTGTTGTTGTTAATTTTGTAAACCCTAACTTCTAATTTTATGTTTTCTTTGGCTGGATCACTGAATTTTCCCATGTATCTTGGTTCAGAATTGCGCAATTAGTTGTACCGCATCATGGATCTCGTTGAGTCTTTAACTTCGTTACTTTCTAGGTTTTTCTTTTGTTTGAAGTTCGAGGGACGAGCATTGGTTCTTTTGCTGTAGTTTTTTTTTTTCCTGCTGGGTTAATCTGCTAGTCTCGAATACTACCAACCATCATCGCCTTAGTAAGATGTAACTTCTATTTATATATCAATTATGTCTTCAGATTATGACAAGTTGACCATATTATCTTATCATAATGTGTGCTAGTTACACACTCTTTTCTTTCTGTCTACATTGAATTTTGTTCTTATTACAAAGATTTTGGCCGTGTGCCGGTCTAAAAGCTATCCAAATGTTCGAGGACTTGGAGCCTTGGAACGAGACATACTTTTCTACAATGATAAGGCTTACAACTTTGACTTGGATTCTTCAGTAAGCTGGTCTTTGTTGTTAACCCCTTGAAATAGTTTTGAACTACTATTTCAATTAGCTCACTGTTAAAAGGCTTTGGTGTAATGTATATATTTATCATATTATGCCTTTAGATCTGCTGGTGGACGCTTGGTGTGACGGATTATCCCTGCTGGTGAGTGCTTGAGGGAGTTGAAGCACAGGGGCGCAGCGACAATAGATAATTTATGTTTTTTTCTTTTTTCCCTTAAAATTTCTTGCTTTATATATCGAATGTTAATTGTTAATTTGTTAGTGTTTTCGTGAATTTTTGTTTCTGCTAGTTCAATCCATTCTTTTGCTTTTTTTATTATTTTCTTTTTAATTTTTTTTTGCATGACTCATGCTTGAGCTGGTTTACTGGACTTATTTTCTTATGTCGGCTGCTGTTTATTTCACAATCCTAAATAATATGCTCATTGTAGGAATTTACAAAGACAATATATATATATATATATCTTGATGAACTGCATTATGAGTCAAAATTGTACATGCTTCTTCAGGGAGGCAGTATGACCTCTCTCTCTATCTCACTCTCTACCCCTCCACGGTTTGTGAATGTGTGCTAATTATACGGAGGAAAAGTCATCTCAATGTGGCCTGTTCTATTCTTTTGCCTGTACTGCAGCTGGTGCTCCGCATCATAAATGGTTTGGAGTAAATTTTGACTATTAAACTCTATGAGCGTGTAATATCGTGCTAGTATCAGTTATAGTAGTAGACTAGTTGTACATAATATCAACCATATTGATCCTAAATTTTGTTTCGTAAAAATGAAAGTTACATCTTGTTGTGAGATATGATCAACCATATTGTTATTCGTCAATATCTCACTGAAGTATTTTGTTTTAATGTACTTGAAGTTGATGCTGTGATGTACTAATCTTGCTTCTTGTTTACTTAGGTGTGGAAATATTTCGTTACTCTTTTGTACTTATATGGCTGGTGTTCATTTGTTTGATTTTATAGTATCGAGTTATCTTATAATAGTAGACTAGTAGTACATAATATCAAGCCTTTATGTAATTTCATTTGTTTGATTTTGTTAATGGCTGGTTTTTCTTTCTTATGTGACTGATTATTTTGTTTCAGGGAACGACATACGTGTATAATTCCTTTGTCAAACCATATGTTTCAAAGCACGAGACAGATATTGATCGCAATTTGGTGGAGTTAAGAGTTAGAGCTGGGGATATGCTTTCATGTACTGTCAGAAGGCTGTAAGCTATGGTCAGACTAGAGTCTTTGAGATTTTGTAGTATGGTGCTGCACAATCTACTCCAAGGCCTTTTTCTACTGCTACCCAGGTACACAATTTTTTAAAATTAGCCTTGTTTCGAGTGCTATGTGATCATTTTTGCTTGATGTCCTTGGTGTGTGTTTGGGTAACTAGGAGTTAAAATTTGCAAGAGTGTTGTGACTTTGTTTAACATGATTTTGTGCAACAATTATCAAGCAATTCTTTCACTTAACCTGCCAACAGCTCGTTGGCAGCACCAGCACCAACTCGCTGGCAGCACTAGCAGTGAAATAACGTTGACGCAGCTCGCTAGCATCCAATATGGCTTAATTAATGACTTACTCCCTGTTTTGCCACTCAACTCTGTTGTTCTAATTTGTTTAACTTATAGATTTAGTTAAAGTATATATAAGCTTTCTAATATTTTAGATTATACCTCCAACATTTTCCTCTATAGGTCTATAGTTAATTAATTATTGATTAATGGCTTCTCTGAGGCTCTAAGGAATTAGCTTTCACTTGATTATTATTGGTATAGAATGCAAGTAGTTGAATGCACCAAAGAAAAAGGCTTGTTGCTTGTTAGGACTTTTAGTCTGCTATTGATAAATATATCTACTTATTGGCTGCAATCTCATTCTCTGCCTAAATTGTACACTGAAACACGGAGAACTTTCTAGAGTACACGACCACGTCTAAGTCTTATATTCTCAACATACACCACATAGCCATGTGGTTTTCCAACACCACTTTTTATGGCATTTCACTTCGCCTTCACTTTGTAGCTTCCTTATAAGATTATTGTTCATTCAACCAAATGAAATATTTACCCTTAGATGATATAGCTCCTAGAATCTGTATTGATCAGTTAATACTAGTTGTGCCTTATCCCTTGTTATAATTTACGATTCTATGTAATCTGAGTTTATTTTATTTGTGGATCTAAGCTTAATTGCATGATTTGGCTACTTTATATTTGGTTTTGCATAAAGATTGCTTCTTTGAGTTTTGTTATGATTCCCAAACTGTATTGTTGTGAGATGATTGCATTTGGATTTCTTTTTTAATCTGGTTTTGTTGCATTTGAGTCTAATTTTGGTGCTTATGTTGAGATATTGAAGCTATCAATTTTGTTCCCGGTTTCCGGTTTGTCTGTTGTTAGTTCTCATACTAAACATGACTAGTATAAGAATGGCTAATTTTGAATTTATGTACGCCATACTTCCTCCGTTCTTTATTCTATTGCACAATTGGTTTTTTACACTTCATCAACCACCCTTTAACTATCTATTGTGATTTTTACATTAAAAAAAAATAGTCATGTGGGGTCTTGCTCGATTCGTCTCGATATATACTTTCAAAATATCAATTTTTTACAAGTTAACTAAAGTAATTAAAGATATTAAGAGGTAAAGTTGTGCATTGGCAAGTATGAAAACTCAATTGTTGCAACAGAAAAAGAACGGAGGAAGTATATCATAAGACTTTTAAAATCCTAAAACTATAAATTAATAGTGGCCAATGAAACTGAATTGTGCTTAGCTAAAATTTGTCTTGTTAATTTGATGCTGGAACTCATTCCAGTGATGGAAAATTGGTCCTTGTGAGTCTCAAGGAGGGACATACTGATCTTTTGCCTTAAGTATGGTGGCTCTAAATTCAAGCTTGAGGAAAAAATGTGAGTTAGGTTTTATGCTTGATTATTTGTTTCAATATCTTCTATTAGAATACTGGGGAACCTAAATTAACTGCAGCTTTATGTAGATTTATGTTGACGTATATTTGGGACTGGGGATTAGGAAATTGCTAGTGTAAATTTCTTGCAAGATGAGGCACATGATTTCTTTGAAAAATCTGGTTTCAGTTGAATATTAAGAAATGATGACATATAATGTAGCAGAGATGATGTTTTAAATTTATATCTTGGCAGTCTATACTTCTTTAATATAGTTCATCTTCACTAAAATCTGCTTTAGGTCCTTCATAGTGAGTGAGGTTATGAATGATATCAGATAGCAATTATTGATTCTCTTAATATTCTATGGGAGATCTGATAGAATCCATATCTTTTTATAAAATCATTATATGTTGAAGAATGAAGAAAGAAGCCTTTTGTGTATGGGCGATGAAATGCAAACATGCATAGTGCTAACTATAGTACTATATTAGCACCACACTACTCATGAAAATTGTGAAATCTCTTGCAGCATACTGCATGATCTTGGTCGCTTTAATAGCTAAAGTTGATACCAATACATACTCCTGATTCAATTGTTGTGCATTATTTTAATTGAGTCTCACATTTGTGTTTGTGACTTTATCACGTTCACTTCTTGCAGGTTTCATCTCTATAAGGAAAATGACATACTTGGAACTCTATGTGACTGATTTCAATTCAATGGTAGTTTCTCGTTGCACTAAAGCAACTTATTTATCTGCTCAAGCAACCTGTTGCAGGTATTAGTTCATCTCTGATGCTTCAAGATTCTAGCTTTTGTTAGTTAAGACGGCAGCTCACGGGCCACAGCAACACATCGGGGGCCATCTTGTCTTTTCAGTGGACGACCTCTCCAATTCAGGACGTGACTTTTTACCTGTACGTTGGTCTCTTGTAGTTTGTCAAAGAATGGTGTTATCTAAATTATTCGTAATCATTCTTATTTATTCATTGTTGTGCTCTAACCTATTAGATTCCCTTTTCTTAAGCAGAAGGTGATACACGATCGTGTTTAAACACACTTCAGTTTCTTCACAAGAAGGAAACACTCAATCTGGTGATTAGTTGAATCCATCTATTCCATTATAATTAGACCTCATACCAAGTATAATCTATCTATTCCATTGTAAGTGTTAATAGCTTATCTTGCTTCACCTCGTCTCTTGTATATTGATTTCAGTTATTGTCAATGATGGATCCAACATTGTGATGAGTTTAATTCCTATGACACCTGAATTAGCACCTGAATTCATAAGTGCAATTCGTTTCATTTAGCTTGGCATGAACTGTATTCTTGTTTCATATTTTTTTGTCTCTGACTTGTTAGATATGACACTAGATATAGTATAAACCAGACCTAATTTTGCAGCAGTCACTCTGAAATCTACTAGTTCAAATTCTGGTTTGTTCAACATTGATTTGTGGATCTTGTGAAGCATAGCACCTATTCTTATTTCTTTTAGTTCTACATGCTATATCTTAGAATTTTATTTTTTCAGTTATGAGTACTGAAGGTTCTCTATGACTGGTGGTGCAACTAGTGGAATGGCGACAAGATTAAACAAATGGGAAGAATGGGAAGACAAGAAAATTGAACCTGGCTTCTTATGTTAAAATGTGGTTGTTGATGAGTTTGTTGTTGTTGTTGCTAAGTATTATCAGCAGGGATTTTTATTGCATGTGTTTATATAAACTGATAGTTGTGGTTCTTATAATTTACAATATAATTGTTATTTATATGTAATATCTCTTGTATCTATGAATATTATTAGAAATGATCTATATAATTGATCGTGCATACATTTACAACAAAAAAACCAAAAAAATATTTTTTTTATTATTTTTGGGCCTCAAATGCTCCGGGTTTTCATCACAACCGGAGCATTTGTCAGCACAAATGCTCCGGCTTTTCCCTATTAACCGGAGCATTTGATGCATCTTGGGCTTGTAAAAGACATCAAATGCTCCTGTTTTAAGCACAACCGGAGCATTTGAGAAAATAAATGCTCTGGTTTTCGACCAGAGCATTTGTAGAATGCTCAAATGCTCGTATGACGTCTGCTACGCGTCAAATACGGAGCATTTGGGCACTATTTAACCGGAGCATTTGAGCATTTTTCCACTAGTGTTGTCAATATTTTCTCATCAAAGTGTGCCCTCTAGCTTTCCCAGACACAAGACACGTATCAAAGAAGTGTGCAAATTTAATAATCAACCATAGAACATGTTGTAGTGTTGTAGAGAACTACACGAGTCACTTGCAAAATTAGAGCTTAGTAACCAACTTGCAAGCACTTAATTTTGCTGCTTCACTTGGAATGAAGTTGCAAAGATTGTATGTTACCACAAATGTTTACAATCTTTACCACGTGAGCTTCAAGCAATTCTCAGTCCAAGGTAGTTTGTGCTTGCTTTATTACTCCAAGTTCTAGTGTATACAGATTGTCAAGTTGAGCATTTCTCCTACACCCATATCAATAACAAAGCTAACTTTTTGTCTCTTCTCTCTCGTTTTTTTTGGTGTTATTGTTTTAAGATGTGAGTATCAAAGTTTTGTTGATTGCCTCATCATTCATATCATTGTTTTCTAAGGTGGAGAAGAACAAGGATTTTGTCGAAAGAAACATATAGGGTGTTTCATTGTCACCAATAGACTAAGCATCTGCAGATTGATTTCTTCATGTTATAAATCTGTTTCCACCATCTATAGAATGCTCTATTGAACCTTGTGATTGTAATTTGGTCTTGATGGTGAATTGAATAATGTGCAGAGTGAAAAGCGCAATGACAATTCCCCATTTATTCAGTATTACAAAAATGTTACACAACATGTTTGACAAGGAGACTCAACACAAATAACGAGATCAGGTAACTCTTTGATTTCCTGCTAATTGATCCTTGTTTTACTTCTTTTCCTAGTATTTGTAAATTCATTAATTTAGTAAATCATTTCAATCTCGTTGGGTTCTAGAGTTGCAGCTTTGGAGGAGATAATCCATTCAAGGAAGGATAGGCTTTTCTTGTTGGATTGTAGATTTGTAGTAACTTTTCTCTCTGTTAAATTCATTGCTTCAGTTAATGAGTGGGATTCCTGGAACATAGTGTAGACATTGAAAGACTACATGTAGCTTAATCTAATTATTTGTGCAAGTTGTTCCATAATACTTCCGTTAACATTAGTTATCATATTATGATTTTTTTTTGCGCTGCTTCATGCTATTGTTGAGATTTGACAAGTTGTTACTGGAACTTCCTATAGTACAGATAGGATTTTATGGCATTTAAATATTTGGGATTATTTCATGCATCAAATATGTGAACTTTGTTTTTCAGTAAATGGGATTTTCCTTGTCTATATCTAAGACATAATATGGATATGTGTTATTTATTTTATCTACAAGTGGCTCTGATGTTTAATGCTCTAAGTGTCAAATTATTACAGTTTTGGGTTCTTTAAGACCTATTACTAATGCTGCTGGCAGCAGGGTAGCATGTATAATTTTTTTAAAAAAAAATTATATAAATGCTCCGATTGTATAGGAAAACAGGAGCATTTGCAATCAAATGCTCCGGTTTTCCTTTAAAAACCGGAGCATTTGAGCTTCTTTTGCAAGTAAAATAAGCTCAAATGCTTCGGTTTTAAGCACAACCGGAGCATTTGAGAAAATAAATGCTCCGGTTGAAAACCGGAGCATTTGAAAAATGCCCAAATGCTCGTATGACGTCTGCTACGAGTAAAAAATGGAGCATTTGCGGGCTTTTTAACCGGAGCATTTGAGCATTTTTCCACTAGTGTATCTTGCCCATGACCTAGAGTTAGCTGCTATTGTGTTTGCATTGAATATTTGGAGACATTACCTGTATGGAGCGACTTGCAAGATCTTTACTGATAATAAGAGTCTAAAGTATATTTTCACCCAGAAGGATCTTAATATGAGGCAGGGAAGATGGTTGGAATTGATTAAGGACTATGACCTAGATATCTAGTATCATGAGGGGAAGGCGGATGTAGTCGCTGATGCTTTGAGTAGGAAGTTGAGCCATACAGTGAATGCGTTGGTAGTTCCTGAGGAATGGTACCGAGATATGCAAAGGCTTAGTCTAGAAATTCTAAATCATGGGGAGATCAAAGCAAGATTGAGTGCTTTGTCATTGGGATCGTCAATTTTCGATGAGATCAATGACAGTAAAGTTGGAGACGAGCACCTAGATAAGATTAAAGAGAAGATGAATTCGCAGTTGGTGATACGGTGTTTTTGAAAGTGTCACCGACAAAAGGAGTGATGAGATTTGGTAATAAGGGCAAATTAAGTGCTAAGTATGTTGGCCCATATGAGATTTTGTAACAAATAGGAAAGGTAGCCTATAAGTTGGCTTTACCAATGGAATTTGAGAAGATGCATGATGTTTTTCACATTTCTCAACTTAAAAGATATATTCCTGATGAGAATCATGTTCTGGAGCCCGAAAGAATTCAAATCGATAGTAGCCTCACGCATGAGGAAAGGCCTGTGAAAGTCTTGGATATAAAGGTGCGTAGTACACGCAATAAGGATGTGAATATTGTGAAAGTGCTTTGGTCTAACCATGAGTCCGAAGAGGCAACGTGGGAAGCCGAAGATGAAACGAAGAAGAAATATCCTGAGTTATTCATTGAGGTGAGTTACGAGGGTGTAACTCGTTTTCTTTAAGGAGGGTAGAATGCGATAGAATTTCGCGCTTTTTGCCTTATTTTATGGTATTTTTATGTTTATTTTGGCGATTTGCACATGTTGGTGCAAAATAAATTGGTTCTCCACATAGAAAAATGTGTTCATGAGTAACACAAGTGGTTTTAAAGTTGGTAAAGTGTGCACACGTTGTGACACAAGTATTTTCAAATGGAAGTTTTGAGTCAAAGTTTTGAAATTGTGAGGGGTTTTCGTTTCAAGTTTCGGGACGAAAAGTCTTTTAAGAGGGGTAGATTGTAATCCCCCACAATGTTATGAATTTTATAAATATATTTTAAAGTATATATATATATATATATATATATATATATATATATATATATATATATATATATATATATATATATATATATATATATATATATTAGAATTTAAATAATTAATTTCTTAAAGTGTTGGCTATTTTAAGGTCAAACGGATTATTTAATGTTTTAATTAATCAAATATTTATTTAGTTGAGTTGGAAGTACAAAAGATTTTAATATTGGGTTAGAGGAGGCCAAAACTTATAGCTTTTTCTATGAGCATCTTTATTAAACTACCCCATCAAAGCCCAACTCATTATTGGACCCCTAATAGGGGAACCTATAAATACCCCTTCATTAAACAATTTTGCCACACTAAACACACATCCTAATTTTCTATTCTCTCTCTCTTTCCCACGCCTCTCCTCTTCCTCTCTCTCTCTCTCTCTATCTCTCTCTCTCGGTTTTTCTCTCCCCTTCGGTTTTTCTCTCGGCCGACCACCACCCCAAGACCACCGACGGCACTGCCGGAAGTCGGCGTCCTCCCCTCGTGTCGTGTGTCTTCCTTTCTCTCTTCTTTGGTTATTTTCTTCCTCCTCTATATTATTTTAATGTTTAGGTTTATGTTTTAAGTATTGTTTGATGTATTAATAATTAAAATTTGCAACTTTGAAGATTTAAATATAGATTTCAGATTATATAATTAGTATAGTAAAGTAATTAAATTTCAGATTTAATATATTTGTTAATTAGGGTTTTAAACCATCAAAGCATGGATTTTTAATGTTTTAAGGGTTGGAAATTGTACTACTATGTTATAGTTTATGAAAATTTGGTACTCTAATATTTATAACCATGTTAGAGTAACTTTAAAAGGGTTTTAGAAATATTATAAGTTGCTGGAATTTTTGTATTTAGCACACTTATGTTGGGTATTAAACATCAAAGTATGAATTTTAAGAGTTTTAATGACTAGTATGGTAGTAGTATACTAGGGGACACCAAAAGTTGAAGTTTTAATGTTTAAAAGGGGTTTTCAACACTTTTTAGGAGGGTTTAAAATATTTTGAAGTTGCTGGAAATTTATTAGATTATTAATACTTGGTTATGTTGGTATTTGGTAGGTGGAGAATATTCTTTAAGCGATTTCTAAGGTTGTGAATGTGGCCTCTCATTTTGTCTACACAAGGTATGTACATACCTATGTGTTATTAGACTAGCATCATGTCCTAAGACTAGGATTGATGTAGTATCATGTATAGGGAACTTTTATAGTTCATATATGTGGCTTATAATCATGTGATTTTGCATGTTTAATGCTGTTGTGTGAAACATGTTGCCTATGTTGGTTATTATATGTTTTTATTGATGATTGATACAAACATGTGGGATTGGGAACTTTATTTTATTAATTCACATGAGGGAATTAATATTTATATTGTTTATTGGATCATGAATTGGATCATGTTGTTCCCTTAGATTTATATTATTTACTTTATAAGGACCGTGGGTCTTGCTTAGTAAAGTTGGTTATTCACCGATGGAAAGGTTGGTTGTTGTTGATTTAACTCAACAAATAAATATTGGTTGTTTTTTAAAATAAGTATTGGAATTATTCTTGGATTATTTGAGTTGTATGATCACACTATTTAATCCTAAGATAAAAATGGAAGCTTTGTGTATCCATGTTACTTACTTATGTTGGTGGTCTTACTTTGTGAGTCTCAACAAGTAAATAATCTATTAATAACTGAAAGTGGAAAGTGAATAGCAATAAGCTTTAAATCTGTGCACGTCTGAAGTGTTGAACTAGTATGAGTTGGAGTACATGGTGGTAGCCCATGGCTTTTCTTGGAACCGGATTGATCACCATGTTCTATTTTATTTAAATTAGTACCTCGATATCGTTGGTCATGGGACTACGGAGTTGCGCCCGTACTTCGTCTTCTTAATTGAAGACTGGTTTGGCTTGGACAACTCTATCCATTGACTATTCAATCAAATTATAATTAATCTATTGATTTTGGAGTCTAGTTCAGTGTAGTCAATCTATTATTTATTTAAGTTATTATTTATCATTGAGTTAATGTTTATTAGTGTCATGTTAGGACTTATATTTTATTTAGTATGTAGTACTCAGCTTTGCTGATTAAGTGCTTTTTTGTATGTCGCATTGGTTGTGCCTTATTGATCCTGTGATGACCCATTTTGTGAGCTGTCTCTCAGGATCAATAGAGCATCGACCATTCCAGGTCTGAAGATGATGCATCATGGGTTCGGGTTTTCGTGGATAGCTTGTGTTTTAGTTCTTTAATAGTTTTATAATTTTGATTTAGTTATGGTTCGGATAGTTGACTGATGATTGGTTTATATGCTTACTTTATGATTAGTTTTTAATAGTTTTTGTGATAGTTTTTAGGATAGTTTTGGCTAAATTTCTTCCTTTTCTCTCTTTTTGTGCATTTTCCCTCCTTTGCGCTCTTTCTTTGGGTGTTTGTTTTTATCTCAGGATTTGGGAGCACGCTAGGAGGTTCTATGCACAATCCCGAGGCAAAGCATGGAAGAAATGGAGCACCAAGGAGCTCGAAAGAGGAAAAGAAAATAGAGGAAGGTCCTGACCTGAGGGCCCGGGTGTGTTGAACCGCCCGGGTCAGCCCAGCCAACCAAGAAGTCCACACCTTTCAGTAGACTCGCCCGGGTCTAATGACCCGAGGACTCGGGTTCACAGACCCGCCCGGCTCGTACGTTTTGAGCATCCTCCATGTTTCCTGATAAGTGGACCCATCCGGGTCTGTTGACCCGAGGGCTCGGGTCAGGCCACCCGAGTGCTCAGGTCATCTCACCCGCCCGGGTTGGGTTACTTTTTTCGGAAACGTTTTGCGATTTTAGTGCCTTTTATGCGGGGGCTGTATTGTAATTTTGCTGTTTTATTTCTTATGACTATATAAGAGGGACCCTTCGTATTTTAACTTACGCAATTTTTAATTAGAGATTAGATTTTGTTTTAGCATTAAAGTTTAGAACAAAAACCTAGGAGAGAGAAAAGTGGAAGTTTGAAGCTTTTGGATCTCCATTCTTTATTTATGAAAGCTTAAAGTTGGTAATCTTTGTTTATTTTCTTCTTTTCTTCCATTATTCTTGTTTAGTTCATGCTTGTCTGTTTAGATCTTGCTTTAGTAGTTGATTATTTGCATTTTTTCTTTTTTTCCTCCATGGTTATGGTGATGAACTTATTTCATGCTTTATTTTGTTTTATTTCCATAATGTGTGAGTAGTTTCTTATTAGCGGAAGGGATGTAACCTTCATTTTCTCTTTGAATCTTAGATCAAGTTAGGGGGTTAACTTTTGGGGTTGAACTTGTTGATCAAACTTTGTTGGGTGCTTGATCACCACTTAACTTGCATATTTGGAATTCCTAGTGAAGGATTGAGAGATGAAGCTAGGAATAAACTAAGTTTGGTTGATAGACTAGGATCTCCATGAAAATAGGCATTTTCTAGTTTAGGGAAGCTTGATTAATCATGTTGTGCTTGATTTGGCTAGATTGCTTGCTCATGCCACGAGAATAGGTCATGAGTGACTAATTAAGCTCCTCTAATTAGGTCGAGAGAGTAATTAGAGTTCATATGTGCGTGATTTTCCCCTTGTGATCCCCCATTTTTTTCCCCTTGGTTTTGATTGTTGGATTCTTGGATTGAATGTTGGTGAATCCCCAAATCCCCTAGTTCTTTTACCCTTATTTTATCTCCTTTACTTGTTTGTTGATTTACTTTGCAAATTTCCTAGTTTATTTAGATTTTAGAATCATTATTGAACTTTCAAAAACCCAAAAATTGATTTAGCTCATTGTAATTAGCTAATTAACTCTTGATTTAACCCTACTTCCATGTGGATTCGACCCTATACTTATCCTACATTGGGTAAATTAGGTTATATTTGGCGAGTATACAACGACCCGTCAAATTTTGGCGTTGTTGCCGGGGAAGTAGCGGTTAACATTAGCTAATTGGTTAATTTTGAGACTAAATTATCTTTTTCTTTATTTTGGTGTGTTTACCTCTTGGTTGTTTTTACTAATATTCTCCTTAGCTTTGTTGGTTGCATGTCACGAAGATTGAGGGGCGATCCAACCATCCCCATCGATCATAACCTTGAAAATACATTGAGGCAATTAAGGAGAATCTTTAGGGAACCTACGGTCCAACCATCGATCGTTGAACAACCGGGTTTTGAACAAGAGTCGTCTATCTCCACTACTTCTAGCACTATGGGGGATGAGGCTCCTAGAGCATTACGGGATTTTGGGCATCTCGAGGCATTTGAACTCAAAAGTGGTATTCGCCGTCCAACTACTACCGCCAACTTCGAATTTTCTCCTCATTTGATTCGCATGATCAAACAAGAGCCCTATGGGGGTATGACTCATGAGTGCGCACTTGAGCATTTGGCTATCTTCTTAAAGCTATGTGCCACGGTGAAGAAAAACAATGTGAGTTAAGAATTTGTGAGGCTCAACCTATTTCACTTCTCTCTTGTGGGCAAGGCTAAGAAATGGTTGCAATCCGTTCCGGAAGACTCTTTGACAATTTGGGCACAAGTTACCACGGCTTTTGTGGATGAATTTTATTCTCAAGAGAAGACCTCCGAAGCTAGGAGGAATATAGCTCATTTCTCTCAAGATGAGGATGAGACATTATATGGAGCTTGGGATAGGTTCAAGGACCTTTGAAGATCTTGTCCATACCATGCGTATAGTCAATGGATGCTTATGCGAAACTTTTATGATGGTCTTCTCCCTATTACCCGTGCAAGCCTTGATTCCGGTGCAGGAGGTCAATTAACAAAGCTTCCAGTTGACAATATTAAGCCTATAATTGAAGAGGTAGTAAGACACTACTCTTGGGGGCATTCTAGTAGAACCGCAAGCAAGAAGAATGCAAGCAAAGGCAAGTATGATCTTGATGCCATTGACCACATTAATGCAAAACTTGATACTCTTGCAAAGAAATTAGAAAAGGTAAGCATGGCATCTCCTAGCCAATGCACTTCCCAAGCTTTCTCTTGTGAGATTTGTGGTGGGTCGGACCACGCTAGCTCTTATTGTGGTGGGTCTATGGACCATGTTGCTTGGGTGAATACTAGGGGTGAGGGAAATCCTAACTTCAACAACCAAGGGAGTTGGAATAACAATGCGAGTGGAGGATGGAAGAACCCTCAACCACCCCAACCTTACCAAGCTAGACCACCCGGATTCCATAACCCCCAACAAACATTCATATAACCACCCCCTAGAGCTCCCTTTGAACCAAATCAACCAAAACAATCTTTCCTAGAATCAACCCTCCAACTCTTCCTAGCTCAACAAACAAAAACCAATGCCGATAACAATAGGAAGTTTGAGACATACACACTTCCCTCCAATAAATGAATGCCCACAATAAGATTATTGAAACCCAACTTGCCTAAGTCGCTCAACAAGTGAGCAACAACTCCTCAAACTCTTCCAACTAACTTCCTAGCCAACCCATCATTCGAGAGCAAGCTAAAGCCATTACTTTAAGATCCAGGGCTCACTATGAGGGTCCTAAGATGCCCACACTTAATGATGTTAAACCCTCCAATGAGAGTGAGAATGTGGATAGTGAAGTTGATAAAGAGATTGAAAATGTCGTTGTGCAAGACATTCATGAGGATGGGACTCCTATAGTTATTGAACGCGAAACATCAAGCAAAAAGCCTCCTCCAATGAAGAACTACACTCCTCCGGTTCTATATCCTCAAAGGTTAGCAAAGAACGAAGCACTTCAATGACAAATTTTGTCAAGTTTCTTGAGGTAATGAAAGGTTTACAAGTTCATATTCCATTTCTCCAAGCTATGGCTCAAATGCCCACTTATGCCAAGTTTCTAAAGTAACTTCTTTCTAACAAGTACAAACTTGAAGAAAGTTCCACCATTGCTCTCACCGCCGAAGTTAGTGCGGTCCTCCAAAACAAGCTCCCCAAAAAGTTTGAAGATCCGGGGTCCTTCTCCATACCCTTGAGAATTGAGATTTGGAGCCAAATAGAGCATTGGCCGATCTTGGGGCTAGTGTAAGCCTAATGCCACTCTCCATTGGAAAGAAGCTCAACTTTGAGCTTAAGCCAACAAGAAGGGTGATACAACTAGCGGATCTGTCGGTTAAGGTGCCCGTTGTAGAATTGGAGGATGATCCGGTACAAGTTGGGAGAGTCTTCATTCCTTGTGACTTTGTAGTAATGGAGATGGAAGAAGACTCCCAAGTACCTCTTATTTTGGGAAAGCCTTTCTTGAAAACAGCCGGAGTGCTAGTTGACATGAATAGAGATGTAATGACATTGAGAGTTGGCGATGAGAAGATGGAATTCGCTTTCAACAAGAGCATGAAAGCTCCTATTATGGAAGAAGTACATAGGATCGACACCCTTGAGCAAGAAGTGCTAAGCCTAAGGGCTTTGGTTGAAGCAAGGGATCCTCTTGAAGATGTGCGCCTAGGGGAAGAACAAGAAAATGAGGGTAAAGCTTGGCACCTCAAGCAAGCCATAGACAAGGCACCAATCTACCAACCTACTCATGCAAGCTTTGAGGTTTTGGAGGCTTCATTAGAAAAAGAGGAGACGACTACGCCTCCTCCTACATGTGAGTTAAAACCCCTCCCCCCCTTCTTTGAAGTATGTTTTTTTTGGAGATAACGAGACTTACCCCGTCATTGTCAATTCTACACTCAATGGCCCTTCTCTTGACAAACTTCTGTGTGTTCTGAAACAACATCGAAGTGTCATTGGGTATACAATTGATGATCTCAAGGGTCTAAGTCCCACCTTATGTATGCATCGAATTCATTTGGATGATGGTCAAGCCTCCTCAATTGAGCCTCAAAGGAGGCTAAATCCTAACACGAAGGAAGTGGTAAAAAATGAAGTTTTAAAACTCCTTGAGGCGGGGATAACTTACCCTATCTCGAATAGTAGGTGGGTTAGCTCCGTCCAAGATGTCCCAAACAAAGGAGGGATGACCGTCATTAAAAATGACAAAGGTGAGCTTATATCTCCACAAGATCGGTCACCGGGTGGCGCATGTGCATTGATTACCGTAAGTTGAATAAGGCCACCCGGAAAGACCATTTTCTCCTATCTTTTATTGACCAAATGTTTGAAAGATTGGCGGGTCATACCCATTTTTGCTTTTTGGATGGTTATTCGGGGTTCTTTCAAATCCCCATTCACCCTGTTGACCAAGAGAAGACAACATTCACATATCCATTTGGCACCTTCGCTTATCGAAGGATGCTATTTGGATTGTGCAATGCGCCTTCCACCTTCCAAAGGTGTATGACCGCCATTTATTCGGACATGCTTGAATCAACCATAGAAGTTTTCATGGATTACTTCTCCGTGGTAGGTTCATCTTTTGACATTTGTCTCTCCAACCTTCAAAAGGTTTTAGAGAGATGCCAAAAGATGAACCTCAGTCTTAATTGGGAAAAATGTCATTTCATTGTTGAAGATGGCATAGTCCTCGGTCATAAAATATCTCAAAAAGGGATTGAGGTGGATAAGGCAAAATTGAGGTTATTGAGAAATTACCTCCCCCAACTTCGGTGAAGGGAGTGAGATCTTTTCTTGGGCTTGCGGGTTTTTATCGTCGTTTTATTAAAGATTTCTCATAAATCTCAAAGCCCCTATCCAATTTGCTTCAAAAAGACATCGAATTCAAATTTGAAAAAGATTGCATGCATGCTTTTGAAACTCTAAAAAAGGCCTTAATTTCCGCTCCCATAGTGCAAGCTCCGGATTGGAGCTTGCCTTTTGAACTAATGTGTGATGCTAGTGATAGCGCAGTGGGAGCCGTTTTAGGGCAAAGAAAAGAAGGAAAGGTCCATATGATCTATTATGCAAGCAATACGCTTGATTCCTCTCAAAGGAACTATGCCACCACGGAGAAGGAACTCATAGCAATCGTGTTTGCTTTTGACAAGTTCCGGTCATATCTTGTGTGCTCCAAGGTGGTGGTATACACGGATCATGCGACTATCAAGTACCTCGTGACCAAGAAGGATGCCAAGTCTCGTTTGATTAGGTGGATCCTTCTCCTACAAGAGTTTGATATTGAGATCAAAGACAAGAAGGACACCGAAAATTCGGTTGTCGACCACCTTTCTCGCCTTCCCATGAATGATATGCAAGACTTGGACCCTCCCATCAATGATTCTCTCCAAGATGATTTCCTCTATGCCTTTAAGGCCATGTATGCTCCTTGGTTCGCGGATTTTGCTAATTTTTCATGTTAGTGGAGTCATCCCGGATGACCTTAACTACCAACAAAAGTGGATATTCATGCATGATGCCAGGCACTAAATATGGGAGGACCCATACTTGTTCAAGAGGGGGGTGGATGGTATTTATCGGAGGTGTCTCCCGGATGATGAGATTGAAGATGTAATAGGGATGTGCCATTCATCCCCATGTGGTGGTCATATGGGAGCCAACAAGACCGTGGCAAAGATCTTGCAATGTGGTTTATTTTGGCCAAGCATGTTTAAGGATGTTTGGGGATTTGTCAAGGCTTGTGATCGGTGCCAAAGAGTTGGCAATATCTCAAAAAGGCATGAACTACCCCTTACAAGCATCTTGGAGTTGGAAGTTTTTGATGTTTGGGGGATTGATTTCATGGGTCCCTTTCCCTCCTCCCTTGGTAATCGTTACATTTTGGTAGCGGTTGATTACGTTTCTAAATGGGTTGAAGCAATTGCCTCCCCTACAAATGATGCCAAGGTAGTGGTCAAGCTATTTAAGAAGGTGATCTTCCCCCGTTTCGGAGTTCCAAGAGCCATCATTAGTGATAGGGCATCACACTTCGCCAAGAAATCATTCAAAGCCCTTCTTGCTAAATATGGGGTGCATCACAAAATGGGTCTCTCTTACCACCCTCAATCTAGTGGTCAAGCGGAGATATCTAATAGAGAGGTCAAGCTCATTTTAGAGAAGACGGTAAATCGATCTCGAAAGGATTGGTCTTCCAAGTTGGACGATGCATTGTGGGCCTACCGCACGGCCTACAAAACCCATATTGGCATGACACCTTACAAGCTTGTTTATGGAAAATCGTGTCATTTGCCCGTGGAATTAGAGCAAAAGGCTTATTGGGCCATCAAGGCTTTGAATTTTGACCTTCAAGCTTCGGGTGAGAGAAGGATGTTTGATGTCCATGAGCTTGAGGAGCTTAGGAGGGATGCTTATGAGAGCTCCCGGGTGTACAAAGAGAGAACAAAGGCTTGGCATGATCAACGAATCATAAAAAGGGAATTCAAAGTTGGTGACAAAGTCCTTTTATTCAATTCAAGGTTGAGGCTATTTCCGGGCAAGCTCAAATCAAGGTGGAGTGGTCCATTCATCGTGCATCAAGTATACCAACATGGTGCGGTCGAGATTAATAACGATGCCAATGGATGCTTCAAGGTGAACGGGCAAAGACTCAAGCTATATTATGATGGTGCTCCCATTCAAGAAGCGTACTCTATTGCACTTGAGGACTACTCCCCTTCCAATGATTGAAGATTTATGTTAGTCAAGCTAATGACTTAAAACAAGCGCTTAGCGGGAGGTAACCCATTTTTATCACTTATTTCTTTCTCTTCTTTTTGGCTTTGATTTACTTGGAATGATGGCTTTGCACATATTATTGAAATGCTTGTTGTGGTGATTTTGTGATTTGGGTATGTGTAGAATTGGTTTGGAGAATTTTGGAGCAAAAAGAGGCGAAGAAAAAATGAAAAAGGAGCCATTTGGAGCCAACCCGAGTCCCCGGGTCCCCTGACCCGCCCGGGTCGGTAAGAAAGCAGATGGAAAAGGGCAACTGACAGCCCAACTCGCCCGGGTTGGCTGAGACCATCTCGGGTTTGGCTGACCCGAGGCCCCGGGTGTATAGACCCGCCCGGGTCGTGGACCAGAAAAAAAAACATGGAGCAGCCCAGTGACCGCCCGGGTCTGAGGTAAACCGCCCGGGTTGCTCGACCCGAGCGCTCGGGCATGGTTACCCGCCCGGGTCAGGTGATGAAATACGAAAAAAAAAGAGGAATTGATTCCGACCCGAGGGCTCGGGTGTGGTGACCCGCCCGGGTCGGGATGCAGTTGGCAAAACAAGGGGGCCGAAATTTTTTTCTTCATTTTTCTCCTCACCTTTTCTTCATCTTCAACCTCTTATCTCTCTTTAACCCCCTTCAAACTCCAAACCCTAACCTCCTAAATCTCACTCAAATCACTCATATCACCACTCAAAAACTTAAAATCCGTCACAAATCTTCATCCTCATCAACTTTCCTCCACAAATTTCAACTTTTTCTCCTTCAAAAACCCCATCTCCACCATTTTTCACCATTTTCTCTCTCCTAAAAAATTTTACCACAACTCTCAAATTCATCATGTTCCACTCAAATCTCTTCACAAATTCTTCCCAAAACATCATTTTCCTTCCATTTCTCTCATAAAAAACTCAAAAACAAACAAAAAAAAATCACTCTTTTTTCCACCCTCACTACATAGTACGGGATTTTTCATTTTTTGAGCAACAAGCAATTCAAAGCATGGAGAGGAGGCAATCAAAGCGAAGTAGGCAAGCGGTGCAAGCTAGCTCAAGCCAACAATCACAAGGGGAGAACGTCTCGGGGCTTAATATCCCCGGTGAGTTCCATGATCCCGAATTCCCTTTCATTGTTTTTGATGGTTTAGAGCATTTTAATAGTTTTCAAGCCCTTAAGGCTAAGGAATTCGCCCTTACTCGTTTTGTTGATGAGACCTTGTTGTCATTATGGGGGATTCGGGGGGGATGTTAATAATATAACTGACGGTTTGAATTTGAAAAAAGTGTTAATGATGAGAAAGAAGACTTATAAGTGCATAACACTTGAATTCTTAAGCTCCTTGCAAGTAACCGGAGAGCAACGGCTTGCGAGCTCAACTGGAGCCGAAGCCGTTCTCAATTTTAGGTTGGGGAATGTTGCTCATTCTACGCCTATTGGCGATTTTGCTGAAATTTTTGAATTAAAAATTGAATCGAGCACCACTCCCTCACCTTCTTTTAACCTTTATGATTGTTGGAGTAAGTTGAGTGACGGAAAGAGTTATGAAGCAAAAAATGCAAATGACTCACTCATACACCAACCGGTTATCCGGTACTTCCGTAAGTTTTTGGGGAACACTATCTTTGGGAGAAAGGATAACTCAAAGGTAAGTCAGTCGGAACTTATGATCATAGATTCTTACCTATGGGATACGAAGAAGCTAAACATACCTTTGATGTTCGCCCGCCATCTCCAAAGGATAGGCAGCCCCAAAGACTCTCGGATGTGGGTCGATTGTTGTAGGCGGTTTGATTACCGCCATTGCTGAGCACTTTAGGGTTCGCCCTAGGACCCCCGAGGACCCCGAGCCGACCCTAATAAACCAACAACACCTACAAGATGCGCGTTGATTTACAGTGACTGAAATCCATTTTACTTGGAAGATTGGTAAAATGTCTTCCATTCAACTTACAAATCGCTGCATCACCGAGATTAAAACGGGGGAAGTCAGCTATCTCATCCTGGAAGCCGCGGAGGAAGGCACGTATATCTGCACCTACCATAGGCGGATCCTGATGAGCTTCCCTCCTCCTCTTCCGCCTCTCCCCCTCCTCCCCAACCCCATCCCACCTATGTTCCCGACTATGCCCCTATTTATGCCCATATAGATAGGTGGTTTGATAGTTATGAACAAAGACTAACCACCTTCCAACACAAGATGCGAGAGAGTTTAACCCCCATCTTGCAATACTTTCATGATAACAACATGGTCCCTCCCGGCACCCCCTACCCGTCCTATATGCAACCCACTCCTCCTTCCGAGGGAGAAGAGGGCCTAGACCCTTGAATTGGTCTCTCCCCACCCCCCTTCCCCACCCCCCCTCCCCGATTGTTCTTCCTTTCACACCGAGGACGGTGTTTGGTTTGGCTTGGGGGTATTTTCATTGTTTGGGTAGTTTTTACTTTACGGGGTAGGCGTTAGGAGATTCTTGTTGCTATTTTAATTGAATTCTTGTTTGTGATTTTGGTTAAGCTTGGCGAATGGGCCAATGCTTGTTATTATGTGGTGTGCCATGATTCCATTTTTCTTATTTGTTTATTTTCTTAATTTTTAAGAAAAAGAAAAAAAAATCGTATATTTTTAAAAACCCAAAAATAATTTTCTTTCCTTTTTTCTTCTTCTTTCCTTGTTTTAGCTTTATTTCTTTTCCTTTTCTTTCCCTTGTTTTTCAATCATTGTTTTTAGTTCAAAAAAATGAAAAAAGAAAAAAAAATAAAAAATAGCAAAAATAGCAAAAAAATCTGAAAAACAAAAAGAAGTTTTAGCTTTGAATAAAGTTTTGATTTCCTTGCCCAAGGAAGATGCTAGTTGATGATATATGTGGATTCCTTGCTTGGATTTTGAGTATATGTTTAGAGGCTCCTTTTGGAAGAGTGTGAGCTTGGGTTGTGGTGCTCTAGGAGGAAATTAATCTTAATTGCATTAGAATCAACCAAAATGAAACCAATGAATGCTCAATTACATGTCTAGTCTTGAATCTTGACTATGTTGCTCATGCTTGAATAAATTTAGCTTCAAATTTACGGTCCCTAGCGTCCCTAGATATGTTCATCATGTCCTCAAACAAAACTCTACAAGAAACTTGATTTTTACTTCTTTTCATTTGGAATAAGTGGTACAAAAAGCCACAAGTTCTCATGTTTCTCCTTAGTGAGGAGTTACTCCTATTTTGTATAGCAAAAATTCCCATAATAAGGGAAATGAAAAAGCCAAAAACAGTCAAAAAAGGCGTGAAAAATGAAAAAAAAAAAGTGAAGAAAAACGAAAAGCAAAAAGAATAGATAATTCCAATAAAAGAGGTCAATTTATGGATGCCTCCCACACTTAGTACTAATTTTTCTAAAGTTTTGAATAGAGTGGAGCCTAAGGCATATTTGTGTGTCTAGGGATGGTGGACTAGTGGTTTGAGCTTCTATAACGCTTGAAGGGCTCTAAATCTTTTGGATAGCTAGGTGTTCTCTAATGAGCAAGTAAAAAGTCTAATTAGGTGCCCTTTTGCAATCTTGATTAGTTTCTTTCTCTACCCATAACCTATGAGTACACTTGGAAATTAGTTATTTTAAAAGTTGCTCTCTATCCTTGCTTGTAAACCATCTCATTGATAGTTGACTTGGGCATTGCTTTTGAATTTGATTGAATAAATTGTTGTTGAAAAACTAGGGTTGTGGGATTGAAAACTCTTTGGAAACCCTCACGAGATCCCACTCGCCCTCTAGAGCGATCTAGGGGTTTAAAGAGCTTGTTGTATTTGCTAAATGCAATCGTGATTCCTACTAAAGTGAGTTAGTGAAAATTCTTTATCTTTCCTTCCTTCTTCATTTTTTCTTCCCTCTTTCTTCTTCATTTTGTTTTCAAATAAGTTTTCATTCTCCTACTTGTGTTTTAATCTATTTTGCTTGAGGACAAGCAAAGATCTAGCTTGGGGGAGTTTGATGATTGGTTTATATGCTTGCTTTATGATTAGTTTTTCATAGTTTTTGTGATAGTTTTTAGGATAGTTTAGGCTAAATTTCTTCCTTTTCTTTCTTTTTCTGCATTTTCCCTCCTTTGCGCTCTTTCTTTGGGTGTTTGTTTTTATTTCAGGATTTGGGAGCACGCTTGGAGATTCTATGCACAATCCCGAGGCAGAGCATGGAAGAAATGGAGCAATAAGGAGCTCGAAAGAGGAGAAGAAAATAGAGGAAGGTGCTGACGACCCAAGGGCCCGGGTGTGTTGACCCGCCCGGGTCAGCCCGGCCCACCAAGAAGTCCACGCCTTTCAGTAGACCCACCTGGGTCTGATGGCCCGAGGGCTCGGGCTCACAGACCCGCCCGGGTCGTGCGTTTTGAGCATCCTCCATGTTTCCTGATAAGTGGACCCGCCCGGGTTTGTTGACCCGAGGGCTCGGGTCATCTCACCCGCCCGGGTTGGGTTACTTTTCCAGAAACGCTTTGTGATTTTAGTGCCTTTTATGCAGGGGCTGTTTTGTAATTTTTCTGTTTTATTTCTTATGACTATATAAGAGGGACTCCTCTTATTTTAACTTAGGCAATTTTTAATTAGAGATTAGAGAGAGATTAGATCTTGTTTTAGCATTAAAGTTTAGAACAAAACCCTGGGAGAGAGAAAAGTGGAAGTTTGAAGCTTTTGGATATCCATTCTTCATTTATGAAAGCTTAAAGTTGGTAATCTTTGTTTATTTTCTTCTTTTCTTCCATTATTCTTGTTTATTTCATGCTTATTTGTTTAGATCTTGTGTTAGTAGTTGATTATTTGCATTTTTTCTCTTTTTCCTCCATGGTTATGGTGATCAACTTATTTCAAGCTTTATTTTGTTTTATTTCCATAATGTGTGAGTAGTTTCTTACTAGGGGAAGGGATGTAACCTTCATTTACTCTTTGAATCTTAGATCAAGTTAGGGGGTTAACTTTTAGGGTTGAACTTGTTGATCAAACTTGTTTCACTTGGTTTGTTGGGTGCTTGATCACCACTTAACTTGCATATTTGGAATTCCTAGTGAAGGATTGAGAGATGAAGCTAGGAATAAACTAAGTTAGGTTGCTAGACTAGGATCTCCATGAAAATAGGCATTTTCTAGTTTAGAGAAGCTTGATTAATCATGTTGTGCTTGATTTGGCTAGATTGGTTGCTCATGCTATGAGAATAGGTCATGAGTGACTAATCAAGTTCCTCTAATTAGGTCAAGAGAGTAATTAGAGTTCATATGTGCGTGATTTTCCCCTTGTGATCCCCCATTTGTTTTCCCCTTGGTTTTGATTGTTGGATTGTTGGATTGAATGTTGGTGAATCCCCTAATCCCCTAGTTCTTTTACCCTTATTTTATCTCCTTTACTTGCTTGTTGATTTACTTTGCAAATTTCCTAGTTTATTTAGATTTTAGAATCATTGTTGAACTATCAAAAACCCAAAAATTGATTTAGCTCATTGTAGTTAGCTAATTAACTCTTAATTTAACCCTACTTCCTTGTGTATTCGACCCTATATTTATCCTATATTGGGTAAATTAGGTTATATTTGGCGAGTATACAACGACCCGTCATTGACTTTTAAGTTGGTTTAACTTTTGGTTTGGTTTTGGAGTTGACTATAAACTACTTATGTTTTCAAAGTTATTTATTATTTCCGCTGCAAAATTGTGAGTAAGCCGATACGTTATCACACGGGCGATAATACTTTGATAATTCTCAATGATTTATATGAAAAAGGTATTTTGGAAAATAGAGAATTGTCGGGATGTTACATCAATGTAATGGTAACCCCTGCTCTGGAGTTTGACCTTAATTTCCTCGTTCCACAATAATGCCAAACCTCCTGCTCTCCTATTCGAGTCAATGTACACTCCATTCTTGAACAGTAACCGATGTTTTATTCTTGTCATTTCCCACCCGTAACACTTAGTTTTAGAGATAAAGACAAGAACCGGGGGCTTCCTGCTTCACAATGTCGTGAAGCAAGTCCACTGCCTCGGGGTTCCCTAACCCACGACAGTTCCATGCTATCACCTTCATTTTCACCGAGAGCCTTAATAGGGAGGCCCGCCCCTTTATCAGCATGAATTCCAACATGATCCATGTCATTCTTCCTTCTCTTCTCAACTCCATCAATTTCCATCTCTACTACACCTTTCTTTTTTATCCCCCAAGTCGAAATGACTAGATTCGAAGTTACTTGGCCTTGGCACAGTACTCCTCTTCCACTGTCTTCCAAAAGTCATATTTTGAGGCTCCTCCTTATCTATCTTATTATTAGCTTCTGAGCTTTTCAACCCCTCGTTCCTCTATGCTTGTGAGTTCACAATCATTATGGCACTGGAGTCTCCCATAATAGTTGTATAGCAAAGATTATATTAGAAGTATTTGTAGGAGGGATTATTATCTCATTCAAACTCCCGCTCAAATTCTTTGCTTCAACATCTTCATGATCATTATGATCTACTCCTTCGTTTTTTGTCGAACAGCTACTAGAAGACGAGGGTTTAGTGACAAACAAAGCTTTTCTACCATGTTTAATGTTCTCGACTTCTTCTTTCTATTTTGTTATTCCTCAACGAGGTGAAGTTTCTAACCACAGTCCCCATCCTAAATTAGTGTCACTGTCATTATTAAATCAAGACGAGCAATCTTTTCAATGGATTGCCTCCACAAGGAATGCCATAGGGTTGTTGGAAGCTTCATTTACCTGAAGCTTCAGCTTCTTGAGCTGCAAGAAGGTAGAAACTTTTCAGCATGATTTCTCTCAAGCAACAAAGCAAAGATAGGTAAAGACTAGAGAAATGAGATCAAGAAATTACCGTCTCATTGACCTCCCAATCCAAAAATGCAGGGTTCCTTACAGAATCTACAAGAAGTTCAACCATTTCAGGAACACAAGTCTTCAAAGCATCAAAAGTGTAACCCATATGCTCTCGAGAAGCTGATCGCTTGTGCGCAGGGGGGGGACTGTGCAAGGGGGGTGGGCGTAAGGGGGTCTGCAGGGGGTGGGGCAGCAAGGGGAGGGGGGTCCGCAGGGGGAGCAAGGGGGTGGGGCACAGTAGGGGGAGGGGGGTCTGCAAGGGGCGGCGGGGTGGGGGAGGACTGTGCAGGGGGTGGGCGGCAAGGGGGGTCTGCAAGGGTGGGGGGGCAAGGGGGGAGGAGGGTCTCGCAGGGGGCAAGCAAGGGGGGTGGGGCACAGCGGGGGAGGGGGGTCTGCAGGGGGTGGGGCAAGCAAGGGGAGGGGGGTCCGCAGGGGGGCGCAGAGTGGGGGGTTCATGTAATTCTGTGAGATATATCCAATTCAAGATATATGTCGTTTTAGATTTTAGAATTTAGGTAATTTTCTACGATCCAAAATAAAAGTTGTTCGACGATCCCAATGTCGCATCAAATGTACATTATAAATGCAACTTAAACTAAATTTTAACCAACGTTGCTTGAACAACTTAAATGTTAAAAAGCATAGAAGATGGCACTAGAAGGAATTACTGACGCAAATCTATCCATATCTTGCCATTGGTTACAGCAATTTAATGAAACTTGAAAACTAGCTTCAACATGTTTACTAGTGATCCATCCAAAAATGGGCATCGTGGCTGATACATAATTTAATCTATTATTATAGTCATATAGATGCCAACTTCGGAGATGCAGAGCTCATTCCAAAAGGACAAACCATTCAAAAAATAATGTATCCTGATATTAACATGTGAGCTTTCCACGTAAGAAAGATATATCCATTATCAGCCTAAAGATATACATAGAACTAGAAGCTACTAATTAAATAACCATGTCGACAGGTGGTATAACAGAACACGGGACAAAGGAACATGGCTAAATCTTCTTACAAGACTAGTAGACAGGTGGTATCCAAAACCCCAATAGTAAGACAGCAAGAAGATGGCACTAGAAGGAATTACTGACGCAAATCTATGAGTTGAACAGAAAGTCCACGTCATGTCAGTTCCACTCTTTTCAAGGAAGGTAAGAAATGCAGAAGAGCAGAGATTGATGAAAGCTTGGAGTTAAGTATCTTACAAGGACTTGTACTTTTGTATTTTGTTCCGTTAAGGACCTGTACTAATTTTGTATTCCGTTAAGGACTCCAAAAGTAACATCCGTTACTTTTGCATCTAGGAAAGTGATTATACAACAATACAAAGTATAAAACAAAGGAAAAAATATATAAGACCAGCAAAAGTGGATAAACTGACAATCCAAAAGTAATAGTTTACCCCATTCTAGCTTTTTACAAAAAATTTATCCTAATATTAGATAGTATATACTTGCTTCTCCTTCCAAAAAATGAAAAATTTATCCTTCCATGAATTAGCATTTCTTCACCAATCATTCTTCTTCATCCATCAAAATTGCATTCATGCCACCCAAAAAAACCTGACTATTTTTCAAACAAAAAAACCTGTAGTAATCAAGAGAAAGATAATCAACATGTTGAAAAGAGAGTAAGAATGTTACAGTGATTAATTTGGATATACATATGAAATATAATGAAAAAATTATAAATGATTTAAGCTATATAATGAAGCTATTTACCTTTTGCTTAACTTTGCAAATCCATCTTCGTTGTTTTGGCATCATATGTTGTTCTCATAAGTTGCGGTCAACATCCTTGCATATAAATTATAAATGGTCAGCTATAATAGGTGTTAAATTATTAAAATAAAAATAGAAAGTCAAGCAAATGAAAGAATATTACCCGAACAATGTTTCTACTAGAATAGGTGGAGAACCATTTTGTTATATTGGAAGCACTAGTGCTAATTTGAGAAGAAAGAGGCTGTGCATTAGCATGGTTTGTGGTACAAGACATAATGGTTTGATGGCCTTCATGATCATTGTATACGGCAACATTTCTCCTCAGAGGTGCCATCTAATGTGTGGAGTAAGAGTCACGTATCATATTTGTCGATAATTATTTCAAATGTAATAATCTAAATGAAATTACCTGGAACGAAGTACTAGCAGTAGAAAGTCTTTGATGTCCATTAGGATATGTATATATCCCAAACCCTCTGTTGTTCATTGGTGTGGTTAAGTGTTGAGTGCATGTTGTTGTACTTGTTGGTGCACTTGGTGTTGTGCTAGCTGTGGCCTTCTTCTGTTTATGATGAGCTGAATCCACATTTTCACTTGAAAGATTTTTGCAACCTTTCTTATTGTGTCCTTCCTCTCCACATATTTTGCACGTCATCACTCTACCAACCCTACTGAGTTTGGCACCCCCTACAATTTCACCTGCTTGTCTTCTCCTTTTAGTTATAGGTCTACAAGCAGCAATTTTCTTCAATGAAGGAGGGGAAATGACGTTGTTGCTTTGTGGCCATACCTGAGGTCCATTAAGAGGCTCAAGACTATATTCATATGCTTTCTCATAGGAAATTTTCTTGTAGCAATCATGTATGTAGTGTTCTGGTCAGACATGATCGTGTACCCTGCCCCTCTACTAGTACCAAGATCTTCAATCAAAAGATTGAGAAACCAAGACCAATTTTCATGATTTTCAACATCTACCACAGCCCATGCGATAGGGAACATTTGGTTGTTCCCGTCCCTACCAACTGCTACTAGGAGCTGCCCTCCAAAAGGGCCTTTTAGGAAACAACCATCAACAGATATGAAAGGTCTACATCCAGCCAAGAAACCAGCCCTCAAAGCAAAAAAGCACAAGTACATGCACTTAAACTCATTGTTATTTAACATAAACTTAACTGTATTCTTTTGGTTTGATCTCAAAATCTCTTCTGCATACCTGGGCAGCAAGGAATATTGCTCTGTATACTCTCCAACTATCAATTTCTGAGCCTTTTTCCTAGCATTATATGCCATCTTCATGGAAATTTCGATGCCCCATTCATTCCACACGGTATCCACTATTTCTTGCATTTTCCAGTAAGGGTTTACCTTAAATTTGCTATGGTACTGGTTTGCAACCCAATGTGAAGAAATACTTTTTGATTTATTTCCCCTTCCACAATTATGATTCCCATAATAAGTTTTAACCTTGAAACTTCTTTTTGCTCCATCCCATGAAGCCCATATTTTCCATTCACATCCCTCAATTTTACATTTGGCTCCAACTCTATCCTTATGATTCTTGGTAAATCTAACATCCTTGCCGTTGTTGATGCAGTAGTCTCTTAGGGTCATTTCGAATTGCAAGTGCATTCATAAATTCCATGCCTACAGAAAATTGTGTGTCTTGTGGTAAAGTTCCTGCCCTATACGAGTTGGCACTCTTCTTACAAGACTTGTGAGATGGAGGTGAAACCAAATATCCATGATCATCTTCATCAGAGGATTCACATGGACTATCAAACTCATCTGAATCCTCATTGTCCTCATCACATTCAACATTAATACCCCCTGGTTGTCTTCTTGCTGCAACTCTCTTTAAGGAATTAAGTTCATCTTCCAACTCCTCTTCTATTTTCTTGTAGTGCTTAATTTTGTCTCTTGCTTCTCTCACCTCCAACTCTTCATTATCACTACCATTTTCATCATAGTCAATCTCGCATCCATTCAATAAGGACAAGAAGGGAACATTGCTATCAATATCACCAAGATCAGGCACCAAAGATTGCTCCTCATCCATATCTAAATCAATAGTATAAGAATAAGTGAATAAAACCAGAGATTAAAAATTTAATTTTTTTCATCTAACAAATACTAGTATACTACTACTACTTGTATAGTGTTTCTTTCAAGTACCAAATTCACAAAGTTTGAAACTTTACAAAATTACAATAACACACTAAATTATCTTGAAACAACTAATTACAACAATAATTTTTCACTATTTCAGATTAATCATGCCCAATTAATAAATATAATTCTACATATTTGGAAGGCCCCAATTTTATTCTATTAGAAACCCTAATTCTCACTAAAGCTGTAGAACTCATACTGTAATCTCAAAAAAAAATTATTTCAATCACATGAACCACCATGTGAAAAACAGTATTAAGAATGTAGATTAAGGAATTCAAACAAATCCAAATAGTAATTACACGCAAAATTCAAAAAAACCAAAAAACAACATTAAAACGAATTCAAGGAAAAAAAAAATTAAAGCTTTAGATTATTACCTTAGCCTTCAATTGACTCTGTTACTACATTCGCACCTCAACATCTACTCACTCCATAATGTTGTTCTCAATTGACAATTGGCAGAGGATTTAGAAGTGGGTGGTTTTTTTTTCTATTGTTGAGGTAAGCTGGGAGAGATTAAAAAAAAGGAGCACTAGGAAATTGACTTTTCGAGTCCACAGGCACCAGCAAATGACTAGAGTATGTAGATTATTTTTTTGTGGGATATAAAGTATGTAGATTTTTAAAAAATAAATTATGTAGAGTATATATAGATTATTATGTGTACAGTGGGAAAGTATTAAGAATTAAACCCCTTTTCAAGATCAAAAGTAACGGAATCTGCTTCCGGAGTCCTTAACGGACCAAAAAATTAGTACAGGTCCTTAACGGAACAAAATACAAGAGTACAGGTCCTTGTCAGATACTTAACTCTGAAAGCTTGTGATGATTGTTAGATTATTAAATGGACCTTCTGAAAAAACAAAGACAACATAAATGAAATTAACAGGAATTAAAGGTGTTACCTGAAAGTAAAGGACAGTTCCATCTGCACAGCAATATGCAACCATCCCTATATAAGGAATAGTAATGTCAATCAAAGATTGGAGAAGGAAAGCTACGTTGGAAAAGAACTGGATAGAATTAATGAAATCCATAACGTCATAGAATTTGGCTTTCTTTTGCTTGAGTTAAACAAGATAAGGTGGCTGAAAAGGGATCCTACATAGAAAACTCAGAAATTATTAGATTATTAGACCAGAAAGTTCAAGCATGAGAATAAGTGTGAAATCTTTAAAGCTGAGAAGCTTAGCATGTATCCGTGAACACCAAGATTATAGAACTCCAAGGCATACAAGATGAGGCCAAAATACTTTCTTAGTTGTGCTAATAAAATAAAAAAAAGCAACCCCACCTGTTAGTCTTGACACATGAATGCTCCATACGGCAAATGTTCCTTTCATTCAAGAATAAGTGGAGGCATTTCTCTCGTCAAACTTTGATCGTTGGTTTAGTAAAAGAAGCTTGTTTTAATTTATAGGAAGAAAGTATTACTGATTTACTGTGAATTAGTAATAAATATAACTTTCATTGAATTATTCTTAATTATATCTAAGAGTACACTTTGTGTATGGATGGAGAACTTTCCCTTTGGAACTTGTATATCTAAGAGTACATTTTTTTCCTAGGGTTTATGTTAGTCTAATAACCTGACATAAAGGGCCATTGTATTATGTTTTGGAGAAAGCTGAGTTTATGGAAACTGATGAGTTATGTGCTATCCTTACGTTTTGTAAAAACCAAAAATACTTAATACGATTTGTGCTGATCTTGTTGACTGCAATTGACAGGAAACCCTGAATTTTTGACAAAGTTGGGATTTATTCTTTGAATTTAATTGTTAATTTCAGTCGTAACTATTTTTTTTAATATAAAAAAAAAGCCTAACAAAAAACTTTACCTAAAAATAATATCATAAAAATCCCTAATGATCCAGCTAACAGCATGGGCCATTATCGATATTATTAAATCCAACTAATAATTAAGTTTGCATTTCCCTTTAGCACCCACATCGTAAATTCCAACATATTAGGCACATTGCTAATCTTAAGAACAGCTACCCAACCAAAGCAGACCAGTGTAGATCCTGATACAAGTAAAACTCGTGGGAGGTCCATATATAATCAGTCTTATCCGTCGCTATTCTAAACAAAACTTTTTAAAGACACACCGAAAACATTATTTTGAAGACAAAGTAATAAAGAGATGATGTTATGAATAAGAAGATAATAGCAGTAACACACAAATAGAAACGTGAATGATAGAAAAACATTAGCAACGCAAATTAGTAGAATGTGTTTCGAAGAAGAATCCCATCATACCTTGGATCAGACACCCAATCAAGACCATATATGTAACGCTGCGAAGGATGCGCATCCCATAAAGGCCGGAACGGATCACTGCAGGTGACAGTTTAGGCCAAGGTCCACATAAGTGATCAGTCAACCCAGCAAAACGGATCAGTTTATTGAGGTATTCACTAGTCACTTTTTAGTTCTTTTATCTTTATCAGGCTACAACAAACGCTTCACTTTACACTAATGGATTCATGTCATGATTCTTTGCAGTATTTTATTCAGTCATCATTCGAACACTTTTCTAGAGAAAGTAACATTATATAGAATGCTTTTAACTTTTAAAGTTAACAGTTGCTAGGTTACCGCAAGTCCCAAAATTTCAGCCCTCCATGACCAGCAGTGACAATAATATTTGAACTCTCTGGATCAAAGAAACAAAAGAAAGGATATTAGGCATCTCAAATAATTACACATCTTAACTACTAACATGAAAAGTTATATACAAAAGAAAGATAATTTCTTTGTTGGGATCACACTATCGCAGACAGAATTATTAAAATAAACAGATTGGTTCAACTATTATGCTTCTTAGTTCTTATATATTGCTACATAGCCATTATTTGTTGCCATATCTGATCAAGATTAAAGGTAATAACTTCTCAGTCATTGTTCATCCAAATGAGTAGGAGTGCATTTATCTAGCCAATAGCCATTATTACAACCTGAAACACTAGTGACTATAGTTTTTCACATACGTAAAGTCAGCTTATTTTAACAGAGTATAATGATACACAATGGAGTTTCCCAAAAGACAGACCTGAGCAACTAACTAGTAATACATCAGTAATGGGAGTCACAGAACGCCATCCTAAAAAAATATACCCCAAATACAACATATGCAATTGCAAACAGGGCATTATTTTAAATTCTCGAACCTACAACTATTAATCTCCAATGTTTCATCCTGCTCCGACATGGTCAGGAAAAATAACAAGATAACATTGCCTGGTGTATCAATCAAAGAAACCTACCCTTCATACGAAGCCAAAGTAAGAGATCTAATAGGACCCGTCTCTGCACTAAAGCATAGCAGAGGCCTGGCATCTGTAGTCAAAAGCAGTGTTTAAAGTTAGCAAATCAAATCTGAGAACGCCACAAACAGTATAGACCATTCCTGCAAACAGGATGGCATAACTAGTTACTAAGTGGCTTCATGCCGAACTCACTTGGCTCAAACCCAAATGTATTCTACAAACTAGAAAAATGACAGTTGCCTATCATTTGATAAAAATAAGAGAGGGGGGCATGATGAAGAAGACTAGATCTATCACTCATGAAGAAGACAGTGAATCAAACTAATAACTAACACAAATTATATCAATTTTTTGAAAATTCAATCCTACAAATATATAAACCACCTTAATTTCTTGTTTCCACAAGCCATCCAAAATAAGGAGGTAGTCAAAGGCTCAAAGCCCTAACTGTACTTCGACAACTATCAACTTTAAGATTACAAACTACACCAATGTAATTGTAGCAGACATTTGATTTCCAGAAAATCAACAAAACTCAATAACTAATCTTGCTTCTCAAATACTCCAATAAACTTGATTATAATCGCAAGCACAATCAAATCAGAAGACATCAATTGCATTAAAATTCAAATCTGACAAAAACAACAATTTTCCATTTTCAGTACTCAAAACCCTAATTGTAATAGACCGAAGTTCAACAATAAAATTTGCATAAATAAAAAAGCAACTAGCAACTACTAGATAAAATTCTATGAAATGCAATAATCACCATTAGTAATTTTAGTATCCAGCACAAATCGAAAAAAGTTGTACCTCAACAATATTGCCGACGAGATAAGAAAGCTGCTTATTAAGCTTGATTCGCGAGCTAGTATTCCACCAGAAAAAATGCGTGAAATGGCCAAAGAGAAGCTTCTAGAAGTTGGTGAAGAATTTCAACTCCCACCATTCATTCTTTGGTATCTTTCTCTGGCGCTAATTCCAGTGCTTCCTCCATTGTTAGGGTGTCGAGGAGGAAATCCGGTGAGTTGGATCTAGTTCTAAGAGAAAAAAAGTGAGGAGAGAGAGGGGCTCACCTTCCATAATTTTTTCTTTGATTTTCGCCCACATACACGCTAGAGTATGAAGAGGTTCGCCGGAATTTGTGAAAGGAGCGCGCCAGATTTGCATGGAGAGGGAGAGAGAGAGAAAGTGAAGAGAGAGTAAGTTAGGGCTTGTTGAGACTCGAAATAGAAAAAGAAGAGGGGGAAAGGGTTCGTGAACTGGGCCGAGGATTTTCTTAGGCATCCGTTTGGGCAGTTCTAAAGGAGCAAGCAGGCAGAAATGAACGAAAAATCTGATCCGGTCTTGTGAACCGGATCAGATTTTAGAAAACAGGAGCAGTTTTTAAAATCTGCCCAGCTTTCCCTCCCATTTTTTTAAAGATTTTTGGATGCGGGTTTGTAAAAACCGAATCTGTTACTAAGTGACAGATAAGGTTTTTTCCACTAGTGATATTTTAGTATTTTAATGACTTATTTCTTCAAAGGTTAACTATTTGAAAGTCAAAGAAATTATTTTAATGATTTATGGAAGTCAAATATTTAAGTCATGCTTTGAAAATAATTTGAAAGGTTTGAAATACTTTTTGGATTTGGAAAAGGACTCTTAAATAGGTTTGAGGAACCCAAACACTCTTAGACTTGGAAAAGGATAACTAATTCAAGCCCAATTACCTTTTCCTAAGCCCAAAAAGGAAAATCTATATAAACTCCATAAACCCCAAATTTTCCCCCACAATTATTTTCTCTCTTCTCCTTCCTCCCAAATTTTCGGACTCCTCATTCTTTTTCTCTCTCTTTTTCTTTTCTTCCTTCTTCCTTTTCCTTCGGGTTTCTTCTTTCGGTCTGCCGCCACTGCCAGCCGGCAACTGCCACCGCCAGTCGTGCCGCGCCGCTGCTGCTGCTCCTCGGCTGCCGTGCGATTCTCCTTCCTCTTTTTGTTGCTTTGGTTTGATTTCTTTTCTTCTTCCTCAAGTTTTATTCAAAATTTATATTTTTAAGTTTTGTTTTAAATTGTTTATGTATAGAAAGTTATAGTTTGATGATTTAATATTGAATCTAAGTTATATAATTTATGTATTGAAGAAATAAAATTCAGATTTGCATATTGGGTTTAAATTAGAGTTTTAATTATCAAAGCATTAATTTTTAGGGTTTTGAAAGTTAGAAAATCATAGTAGTTTATTATAAATTATGAAATTTATTATCTTTATGATTTTAAGTATGTTTGAATATGTTTTGAATGAGTTTTAACATATGTTATATTGCTGGAAATTTAAAGGGAGTATTTTTATGGAGTTTTATGATGGATTTTAACCACTAGTGTAGTAAGTATTATGCTAGGAGGTTCAATAATCAAGTTTTAGTATTGGGGAAGGTTTTAAACATGTTTGAGAAGGGTTTGAAGTATTTTATTATTGCTGTAAATTCATAAAGGATTGATTGTGAATTTATATTGGTTGTTTTAGGCGGAGAATTCTCTCTAGGCGACTTTTAAGACTATTAAAGTGGCCTCTCAGTTTATCTACACAAGGTACGTACATACCTATGTGTTGATTGAAGAAGTATCATGATTTTAAGAAGGATAATTATATAGAATCATGTATAGGAACTATGTTGAGTTCATATATGATTTCTATTATGTTGGATTTTGCATGTTTTATGCGGTTGTGTAAACATGTTGATTATGAGATTTATATTATGAGGGTTATATCATGTTTGTATGGAAGATTGATGCAAGCATGTTGTTTGGGAACTTTATTATATTAAATCACATGGGAGAATTAATATATATATTAGTTTGGATCATGATTGATCATTGTTCCCTTTTGAGTATTTCACTGCTTCCTAAAGACCGAGGGCCTTATTTGGTATGTTGATATTTTATGCCTATGAAAGGTAGTTTGGTTGTTGGCTAGGTTCAACAAGTAAGAAAGATTGAATTAAAGTTGGAATTAATCTTGGGTTGTTAAGTTGTGTGATCACTTATTTAATCCTAAGATAAAAAGAAAGTTGTGATTGTTTGTTGATTGTGCTATTTGTGTTGCTTGCGAGTCATAACAAGTAATAACTGGCAAATCATGTAAAGTGAAACTGGATATCAATAGCTTTAGATTGGTGCATGTCTGAAGTGTTGGACAATTAGGAGTTGGAGTACAAAGTGGTATTTAGGAGCTTTAGGTTTTATTGGCATTTCGAGCCAACTTTAAGTTTTTAGGCGCCTAACTAGCTAGTTACTTAAAATAAATTTCTTATAATTGAGCTCCTACTTATTCATGGTATTCAAATTACCTTCGAAAATTCTTTTTCAAGATTCTAATATTATTTCGATTCAAATTTTTTTTTTTAAAGGGTCCGAATGTTTTTTTTATGGTGTCCGAAATTTTTTTTATGTTCTTTAATATCTTCCAAACTTTCGAACTATATTTTATTTTAGGTTCCTTACAAATTCGAGAAATTATCTATTTAAATTATTTTAAATACTCTAGTTTAATTTATTATTTTATGAGAGATGGGTAGTATAGGAAGGGCATATAGGATAGAAATATTATATGTCTACATTCAATAGTTAGTTCAGCATGATTATATTTTTCTTCCCTACTAACTGTTTATATTATTCCTATGCTTTATGATCAAATGAAGGCAGAAATGGCTGAAATGAAAAAATTCAATGAACGACTGTCCTCATACTTCACTTCCTCGCAAGAGAAGATTCGAAAATTGCAAGAGGAGTTGGCATCGACAGAAGCATCCAAACAGCGACGTCAGTTCAGCGCCGAAGATATCCCCACCATGCAGCCCCTGACCGACTCAGAAAGCGCCGAATCAGAAGACGACAAAGACTCCCATGATGACAAAGCAGAAGGAGATCGAGACAGAAACACCAGAGAACGTTCCGTTGAACGGAGGTGACCTGATGGTGAAACGTATGGCCCTGATCGAGAAGCAGAATCGTCGCGTAAGGAGGCTCCTATCCCAACTCCCCGGAGCGCTAACACCAAGCGTCATCGAGCACTGAGACGGATATGCAGCCTCACCGTTCGTAGAAAAGATCTCCAAAGCATCGTTGCCCAAGAAGCTCAACCTTCCCATCCTGACTGCCACTTATGCCGGATCAACCAAACCCACTGAGTATGTCGCCCAGTATAAGCAGAGAATGTGGCAGGCGTCCATACCTTGGCCTATGGTCGAAGCGTGCATGTGCAAGTCCTTCGGAGCTACTTTGACTGGGCCAGCTCTCAAGTGGCTCGGATCTCTAAAACCAGGAAGCATTAGCAATTTCTCAACCTTGGTTAACAAGTTCTATGATATGTTCGAAGGAAGCCGCAGTCTGGACAAGTAGACGAGCGATTTATATGGCGTCGTCCAAGGACCGAAAGAATCTGTTCGCGATTATTATAATCGCTTTAATAAAAAAATGATTGGTATTAAATATTTGGACACTAAAACTGCTATTGAATGTTTCAGGAAAGGTCTCATCCTTCGGTCGAAGTTATACAATCGCCTGACGAATTATCCTTGCACGACCTTCGAGGAAGTAAAATCCAGAGCTTTAGCCCAGATGCGGCTGGAGGAAGATGATGCCACCCTCAACACCATCTCCACTCGCCATACGTCGAAAGGGACAAGAGATTGCAAAGCCTTCATCCCAAAGAGTAATCAGAGAAACCATACCTACAGTCGTCCAAATAAGGTACATAACGTTAATGATGTATTGGAAAGTGCAGGTATCGACGCTAAGGTAGATTCCCAATCATACCCCGACGTTGGATTTTACGGGTTCTCTGTTGACGTCGGAGGCGTCGTGAACGCTTTAACGAAAATCGGAGCTCCCGTCCGATGACAACGAAAAAGCAATCGTTCATGTTCAACAAAGGACAACTGCAAGATCTTCTAAGTGACAAAGGGAAGTCGTCATTGGACAAAAATCCCCCGAAGCAAAATCCTCCTTCATCACCTTCACACGTAAAGGTAATCAATGTAATTTCTGGTGGATCTTATATTTGTGGACTAACATATTCAGCAGCCAAAAGGTTAGCTAGAAAGGGATCCCCCTCATTAAGTGTTCCCAAAGATTGCAGGTCTAATGATGAAAGGAAATTGGAAGCAATGTCCATAACGATCGACGATGACGACGTATGTGAAGACGAGTACCACGATGGCCTAGTCATCTCATTGACCGTCAGTTGCCCAATATATTGTTCAAGAGTTCCCTAGAAGGCATGGGACTGGACGAGAAGGATGTGATGAAGAAATCAACGGTATTAGTCGGTTTCAGAAGAGAGACGCAACGAACTCTCAAAGAGATCGTCCTGCCCACCTATGCAAAAGGCGTCAACCTCCAGACTAAGTTCAACGTCCTTGACTGCCCTTCAACCTACAGCGTGATCTTAGGCACTCCATAGATCCATAAAATGAAGGTCGTCCCATCCACCTACTATCAGACAATCAAATTTCCTACTAAGTGGGGCATCCAAGAGATCAAAGGAGAGCAGAAGGCGGCGCGAGAATGTTACAATTCGTCACTCAAGCCCTCCAAAGCCGCCATCTAGAAATTACAGGGCGGATCAGTGCTCGACGAGCCAAACGAACAACAAATTGATGAAGTGGTGCTCGATCCAGCCTTCCCTGATAGGGTCATCAGAATTGGCGCTTCCTTATCGATTGAACTAAAAACCTAGGTAATAGATTTTTTAAAGTATTGCTTTGCTTGGTCGCATGAAGATATGACAGGTATTAGCCCAGACGTCATCACGCATAAGTTTAACGTCACCCAAATTATAAGCCCGTCAAACAGAAAAGATAGAAGTTCGCCCTAGAGCGCAATCTAATCATTAATGACGAAGTGCATAAACTCATCGAGGCTGGAAAATTCCGTGAGGTAAAGTATCCTGACTGGCTAGCAAATGTCGTCATCGTCAACAAAAATAATGGTAAGTGGAGAGTTTGTATCGTCTTCACGGATCTAAACAAGGCGTGCCCAAAGGATCCTTTTCCACTCCCACATATTGAGGCCATGGTCGACGTGACTGCTGGTCATGAACTATTAACATTTATGGACGCGTATTTCGGATACAATCAAATCCTCATGCATCCCGACGACCAAGAGAAAACAGCATTCGTCACCCACAAAGGTTATGCCCTTTGGATTAAAAAATGGAGGTGTGACATATCAGAGATTGGTCAACCATATGTTCAAAGAACAACTAGTTGCCACGATGGAAGTATACATAGACCGCATGTTGGTCAAGTCCAAGAAGGCCGACGATCATATCCAACACTTGACGCAAGCGTTCAAGGTGCTTCGACAATATGGTATGAAGCTTAATCCTACAAAACGTACTTTCAGAGTCTCTGTAGGTAAATTCCTCTGGTACGTCATGACGCAAACGGGAATAGAGGCTAGTCCAGACCAGATAAGAGCACTCGTCAACATCCACTCACCTAGAAACGTCAAAGAGGTACATAAATTGACAGGGCAAGGAGCAGCACTTAACAGGTTCATTTATAAATCGTTCGATAAATGCCGCCTATTCTACGACGTATGAAGAAAGAACAAAGGATTCGACTGGACTGAAGAGTATGACCAAGCATTAAAAGCCTATCTAGCCACACCACCATTGTTGTCAAAATCGAAAGAAGGAGAGATATTGCAATTATTCCTCGTCGTTAGTAGAACGTCAGTAAGCGCTGTCTTGATGAGAGAAGCGGACCATCAACATTTTCCAATTTATTATGTCAGTAAATCCTTATTGGATGTAGAGACCGGGTACTCTTCTCTTGAAAAACTTGTACTTACATTGGTCACGGCTGTTAAAAAGTTAATTAAGACATTATTTTGAAACACACCCTGTTGTTGTCATGACTAACTATCCCATTAAGAGTGTATTGCATAGACCATAATTAACAGGTCGGATGGGAAAGTGGGCGATAGCCCTAAGCGGGTACAACATACAATACTTGCCTAGGACTGTGATCAAATCTCAAGCATTGGTCGATTTGTGACCGACTTCAGCCCAGACTTGGGCAAGTTAGCAGATGAAGAGCTTGCGAGAATCAACAACATCAACAACGGTGCATGGACCTTGTTCGTCGATGGATCCTCTAACTTTCGAGGAGCAGGTCTAGGCGTTTGCTGAAGCCGCCACAAGGGGACAAGATAGTACATGCCATATGCAGTGATTTCAAGGCAACCAACAACGAGGCTGAATACGAAGCCTTAATAGCTGGAATGACGCTAGCTAGCTACTTAGGTGCAAAGTCACTCAAAGTGTATAGTGACTCGCTCTTGACCGTCAGTCAGATTAAAGGACAATTTGCAGCAAAGGGCTCAAAGATGACATTATACTTGGACGTTGCTAAGGGTAAGCGTAAACTGTTTGTTTCCTTTTCAATAATGCAGGTACTAAGAGACCAATATGCCTAAGCAGACGCATTAGCCAATTTGTGTTCATCCCTAAGAGACCCAACGTTCAATTCTATCCTGCTCGTCCATCTGGCGAAAACAGCTATCGACAAATCCGTGACAACCTCAGACATTCACTTCATCGAGACCATAGGAGAAGACGAGGATGAGGTAAGAACATACCCTATGAGGGCGCCCAACAGATTAATAAACAGATTTTATGAATAAAAGAGGAGTTATGGTTTGTTTATTAATCTGTTGGGCGCCGTCATAGGGTCTACTCTTCGCTGCTCCTTCAGTCTTCTTCTCTCTCATTCTTCCTTCCTCTCTCACTCATTCTCCCTCTCTCACTCTCATTCTTCCTTCCTCTCATGCTCATTCTTCCTTCCTCTCACGCTCATTCTTCCTCCCTCATTCTCCGGGCCGTCATCATCATCTCACTCCATTAAAGTCGTTCATTCTTCCTCCCTCATTCTCCGACGCTGTCATCATCATCTCACTCCATTAAAGCCATTCTCTCCTTCTCGGTCGTCCTCACCACTAACAAATTCTCACCACCTTCATTGAACAAGTTTTTCTAAGAAACACAACTCAAGCGAAAGAAGAGAAAGTTGAATTCACTTTCTTACAATTGCTCAGGATACCCTTTTCTAGCTTCTAGAGTCTATTTCTTAGTTCAAGATACCTCTTACTAACTGGAATCAAAGAATTAGTAGATTTGTTCCGTCCAAAATGGGAATGGGCTAGGGTTATGAACTTATAATCTAGAATCTGATGATCGAGTCGATTCCATGATTATAAGTTCATTCCATACCGGACCAGAATAGGGTTATATACATGCTCATTATGAGAAGGGGCCATTCGAGCGTATCTAAATACATACTATGTTTACATATGGATCCCCGCGTCGTTCCATTCCATCTAGGATTAGGAATAGGCGAAATCGGACCTGCTTTTTACATCTTAAGTATAAAGTATCCTCCGGATAATTCAAATCGAAGCAATTAGATGTCCAACCCGGGCCCATATGACCGATCAATATAAATACTCCAACACTCCACCTTTGTTATATATACCATCGCCGCAATCAACGGTCCAGATTTATTCTCCTCAATATCCGACGGCATACAATCATATTTTCTCTTTTCGTTCTCAAATTTCTACGTATTTGTGGCTCGTCGTCCTCACCTTTGAATTAGTATTTTTTATCTAATTTTTTAAAATCTAATTTTTTATTAATTTTTTAGATGTAATTGAATCTTTGAATCTGTATTTTTTATCTGTATTTTAGGTTTATGGTGAACTAATTTAATTTGTATTGTTTTAGATATCATCTTTATATATTTTTTAGATCTTGTCTGTATTTTCTGATTTCAACATAAAACTTATAATGTCAAATGTAAATATTGTAGTTATAGGCTTTGTTAATTCATTTGATGTTTGAATGAATTCCAACAAATCTGGTTGTGTGGTTTTCTTTGTGAAAATGTTGTGTGGGTAGAGTATATGACTTGAGAAATGTATGATTTTTTTTTTAAAAAAAAAAGCAACCTATTGCTGTTGTTGTTTGGTAAAAATAGCAGCAATAGACTCACCTATTTCTGCTATTTTTACCAAACAACTGCAGCAATAGGTTGCTTTTTAATTATTATTTTTTTGTTATTGACACTACCTATTGCTGCGGTTTTGGGTAGGAACCGCAGCAACAGGTAGCTCTATTGTTGCGGTTAAATACTGCAACAATAGGAATTACTTATTGCTGCACCCTTATTTGTGACGCAGCTAAATCCGCAGCAATAGGCCCTTGAGGAACCGCCGCAATTCAATGTTTTTCCACTAGTGCCATCTTAGATTATTTGACTAACGATACCCTACAAGATGACAGGAGCGAGGCAAGGAAGGTAAGGTTTAAAGCGCCATGATTTATAGTCATACAAGGAGTTTTATTTAAAAGTCAGCAGCAGGCCCTTATTTACGTTGTCTAGAACGCGACCAGTGGCCATAAGTCTTACAGGAGCTCCATGATGGCACCTGTGGAAACCATTTTGGCGGACGAAGCCTTTCCAATTGTGCGTTAGGGATGGGATATTACTGTCCAACGATGAAACAAGACGCTATAAGGTACGTGACAAAGTGCGACAGTTGTCTACGTCACGCATGTATGACGCATAAACCTTCTAAGTTATTACATCCAATTTTAACTCCTTCGCCTTTTATGATATGGGGAATGGACATAGTTGGTAAGCTACCTCCAGCCCCAGGACAGAAGGTCTTTATGTTGGCACTAACGGACTATTTTTCGAAATGGATAGAAGCATAGTCGTTCCAACAGGTTCACGATAAAGAGGTAATTTCTTTTATACATACTAACATTATATGCAGGTTTGGAGTACAGTAAGAAATTATATGCGACAATGGGTCGCAACATAATTATAAAACCAAACGTTGTTGTGACAAATGGAATATTACTTTGCTAACCTCGACGCCACGGTACCCGCAAGCCAATGGACAAGCAGAGTCAAGCAATAAGACCATCATTAAGTCGTTGAAGAAGCGCCTAAAAGCAAGAAAAGGGAACTGGGAAGAAAATCTACCTTCCATCGTATGGGCTAACCGAACGACGCCAAAGACAGCAATGGGGTAAACGCCAAGGACATCAATGGGGTAAACGCCATTTTCATTAGTTTATGGATGTGAAGCCGTCCTACCATCTAAAGGTAGCATCCCTACTGCAAGGTATGGCCTTATGACAGAGTCGCAGAATCAAGACGAACTCATACACGATTTAGATACCTTGGACGAACTCAGAGATGCAACACTAGTAAGGATGGAAGCCCAGCAACAAATTGTCGCCATAAGCTTTAACAAACATGTCCAAGCCAAGTCATTCAGAGAAGGAGACTAGGTCCTAAGAAAGGTATTTCAAAATACTCAGGAGTTAAATGCAGGTAAGCTAGGAGCATCATGGGAAGTAGGGCTGAGAAAAACTGACCCAACCCGTTTACCGAACCCGAACTCAACCTGAAATAAGCGGGTTTGGGTAGAGATTTTTGACCCATTTAAGTAAATGGGTTGACACGACTTACCCAATTAATTAAATGGGTTAGGTTAAGGTTGACATTTTCAACTCGAAATTAACTTGCTTTGACTTGTTTAACTCATTAAAATATAAATTTCCTAAAAAGTTGTGTTAAAGTTGGTGATAATTTTAAAAATACTAATTGTACAACACAAATACTGAAAAGAAAATCTAATCATGCATATTTTATGTGAATTTATTGTTGAAAACTAATAAGTATTAATAAAAATTTAATAATATAAATTTGTAAATGGATTAAACGGGTTATATAGGTAACTCGTTTAATAAACAGGTCCGGTCAAGGTTGAGTTTTTCAATTCATTTAATAAACGGGTTAGGTTTGGGTTGGGACATGTTCAACCCGTTTATTATTAACCCGAATACGACCCGACCTGATATGATCTGTTAATCAACCCTAATAGGAAGGTCCTTATCAAATCGACAGAATTGTTGGGAATGGGGCATATCAACTACGACACCAAGACAGATCAATGGTCCCACGAAGTTGGAATGCCATCCACCTAAAGAAATATCATTTTTGAATACTTTAGTTCGTTTCGTTTCTCTTTCTTTTCTTTCGCATTTTTGTTTATGTATCAGAATAAACAATGACGAGAGCATGGTCGTGTCGTTGTCAAGACCAACGACCTAGGACAAATCATGTCATTCCAGGAATAAGTCCAAAGGCGTATAAAAGATGTTGCGGACATTGAGTTTGTGCTTTCAATAAGTCGTGATGCACAAGGCATGAATAGCTTAGGTCGTAGGATAGCAATAACGATGACGCGTCGTCATGACGAACAACATCGACTATATGGTGCTCATATGACCTCTATACAAGTAAGTCTATATGATGTTCGTATTTACCTTCTCGTTGCCTGAGACGCATGACCTTCCTAAGTCTATGACGCTTTGGTATCAAACCTAACAATAGACTGACAGACGATATATGAACGCCAAAAAAGGACAGGGACTTAAGAGCCAATAGACATATAATAAATTTCAACAGAGTCATAAAAGTTCATAAGATATGGTCTCCCCCTTAGGAGACCCAAAAGATAGTTATTCAAAGAAAATAGTTGCAAGTGTTAAATATCCAAAGCACTTAAACTTAACAATAAAGTTTTTAAAGCATAAGTTAAGAAAAGATGTGGTTGATCTAAGCGTCGGTGGGCACATCCCCAGATGCCATGCCGAGATTCACAGTCACATTAGTCCCTTCGCCTAGAGTTGAGATCTCTGCGACTTCGTCGACTAGTTCAACCTCATTGATTGGCGTCGCTTCGTGTAGGACCTTGGGAGGATACGATTCAGCTGTTGCCTTCATACCATCATCCCCTTAAAGATTAGAGATGGGACCCATTTGCTTGAGGTAGAAGTCAATGTCGACAGAGGGCCTTCATTGGTCCGTCTGCTTCATCGAGAATTGGTGCATCAACTTGGCCCTAACCCTCACTGTTGTTTCTGCTTCGACCAAGTCACACTCCTGTTCCAGTCTACCTACTCTGTCCACCAGCAGCTTTATGTCGTTGTCCTGCTGCACCATCAAAGCCTTAGCAATGTCAATCTCTGCATACGCGTCATCGACCTCCTTTTCTTTCCTCCCTGCTAATCCTTCCAATGCTTTTACCTTCTCTGCCAGACTTTGAATTTCTTCGTCCTTCTTCTTCATCATTTCGTCAAACTGTTCTAGCCTTTTAATTAAGTCTTGATGGCATTTAACCATCCCGTCTATTCCTCTCTTGACCATCAGGAAATTATTCGTCGCCTATCGACGTGTACGAGCAAGAATCAGAGTAAGTAGACGATTATAACAGACGAGTCATTAAAGGTTTATGATGAATACCTGGATCACTAACTCTGTCCCTTCCATCATGATGTTGGGGACAGATTGGTTTTTAGAAGACTTTCAGCCACTGGAAAACAGCCACTGGAAATAGGAGACCTTCGGCCGTGAGCCACATCCTCATGCGATGGTCCAGGAATTCCTTAGGCACGATGAGTGTGTGCATCGGACTCGCCGGTTCTTTAAACGATGAAGTAGTCCTCGGTATTTTGCTTGGCTGAACGTGGGATTGATCGCCTTCAGATCTAGGAGTGACCTTAGGGTCCCCTTGCTGGGTCGAAGTTGCAGGAGACGATGTAGTTATGTTTTTCTCTTTGCCTTTTTCTTCGTCTGGCCTCTTCCTTTTTGCCAGGACTGCCGACAGTGTAGCCAGATCCATCGACCCCTCTCTAACGCGGTTGACTAAATCCAGCTGTTTAAAGAGCAGAGTAACGACATAAGATACTTACGAATGCAGCACGACGAAAACTAAAGAAGGATGTTTACCTGATGCCATTGACAAACAGCTCCCTTGGTCAGCAACCACGGTCTTTTTGAAAGGGCGTTCTTGAGCGTCTATTCAAACAAACGAGTTAATCTTGTCCCTAGAACCGTTGCAGTACTCCAGGAGATCAGTTTCGATACCTGCAAAGACAAAGGTGTAAGCACTAAGTTAATGACGCAAAGCCCGCCGAAATGATAAAAGGTAAAATAAAACGAACCTCCAAAATTCCATCCTCCTCTGAGGAAATTTCCTAATCCACCCAGTGACACTTTCTCTACGAAGACGTAGCGACACTTCCAACCTCTGTAGTTCACATTAGTCCCTTCCACAAGCATAGTCATGCCAGGTCTGACATGTAAGGATAGTCTATTGTTCTTGACCTTGACGTTGTAGCTATACATCAAGTCTTGAAGGGAAATCGGGTCATCCCATGTCGCAGTCACTCTCTCAACCACGCTCAACACCTTTCAAACTTGGGGCATCAATTGTCCCGGGCTGATACCATAAATTCGATGCAAATCTCTCACTAGAGGAGAGAAAGGTAACCTAAAACCTATTTTAAAAGGGTAGTCGTACAGCACAACCCAGTTTTTGGGGCAATTTTCAGGGCGTTCGTCTTCACCCACCATTCTAACTACGGTGTCAATTGATAAATCGGCAATTTCTAGGAATCTTCCCAATTCCCTTTCAGTAATTGAGGATTTTACATCCGATGGTCTGTCATCGTCAATTAAAATTGGTTTTGATTCTACAGTTTCTTTCTTTGATTTTTCTCAATCATTCACTGACACAGTGGCTACCCTATTGCTACGGTGACGAGGAGGCATGATTTGAAAGTATTAAAGCTAAATTAATGGAGAAATTGGCTGGAAAATTACCTGAATCAGCGGAGCTCCTTAGCGAATTGTTGAAACCCTTGGTTGCTTCGAAAATTCTAGAGAAATTGGAGATTTGCGTGTGAGAGTGGAGAAATAAAAAAAGTGGCGTTGCTTTTACATTGGCTCACTTCACGATGTCATCATTAGCTTGCGCCTCTAACGGATAAAAAATTGAGCCTTAAATTATATTTATTCGGATGTTTTCAAAGTTTTATCTTCTGTCCCTTGGTTTATCTAATGTTAAGTGTTCATGATTTTCTTTTTGTGATTTTGCAACAGAGTTCAATTGCCTCATGAGTATGTTGACATCCCCACTTGACAATTGGGGGAAAATTATTGTGGTCGATTTTCTATATAGGTCTAGACCAAGGTAACGTCCGACTGTTCGTCTAGTCCATATGACTATTGCAGGTGGTCCAAACTAAGCTTGTAACTGATGACCTATATTTATGGAAGACTAAGCCAGCGAGGGAGAACGTGCAAAGGGAAACGACATTTTTCCCAAGGATATCGCCCCTATTGGCGAAACTGCTGGAGCGTGCGATCAAGGGTATAAAAAACAGTCTAACCTAAACAAGAGAGGATCTACGGCATTTTCCACAACAAGCTATCAAGAGAACAATCATAAGCATACATTAATATATTTATTGAGCAAAATGTACTCACGTTCTTCAAGATTTATCATTCATTCTATAATTGCTAGTGTTAGATCTGTATTAACTGTCGTACATCATTGACGATAGTGATATTAGTGGATTGGTGAACTCATAGTTACCTGTGGTTTTTTACCCATCTTCATTGGGGTTTTGCCATGTCGGCATTTCCTTGTGTTCTTCTCATGTTTTCCCCTATTCTCCATCTCGTCAAATCGTCACAAGTCTAGTTGTCGACGTCCCTTTAATTGACATCGTCCTTGAGCAAATTTCACCTAAACAGATAACGCCCAGACTTGGATCATCGTTCTTTTGGAAGCTTCAAAATTATAGGGTCTATTAGAAAGTAATTTTTCAACGAGCATGTAATGAGACTTATCCATCCGAGTTAGGGTCAGCTAAACCCTCGAGATCAGTAGCGACGTTTTCTTCCTTGGAAATACGGAGATTCGAACATTATAAAGCAAGTTCATCAGCCTTGATGTCGTGAGGATCGAGGAAACAAGGTGAAAGACGGCTAGGAAAACCTAGAGAGAAAACCCTTTCTTTCAAGGGAGAAAACTTCTTTCATGCATATACTTAACTAGGAAAGTAATTAGGAAAATTTGGTCTACTGAAAAACTTTGAATATGGGATTCTTCTTATGACCTTACTCTTTCCCCACTCCATTGTTGCCTATGAGTCCGATTAATCAACATAAAATTCAAATCTTATATTCAATTCGTTTCTTTTAAATCTACTCACTTTCCTTTTTGGTTTGTTTCTTATCAATATACACACTGTTGTTTTTTATATTCTTGATAACATGTCTCATCTACTTTCTCCTCTTTTTCCATCCATGTCATCCACTTTTTATTTTCTCTCTCACACTTTTCAGTTTCTTTCTCCACGTTTTCAGTTTCTTTCTAATACTTTTATACTTCCTCCTTAATTCTCCCTCAAAATAAAGTGAGCAAATTAAAAAGAAACGGAGGGAGTAGGACATTTGCTCCCACCAACCAAAATTTTTCTTTCATGCATGTATATATTGTCTTATAGAGCATTATTATTTGTCACACTTTGCGAAACTGTCAGTCCTTTAAGTAGCTTTTAAAAAACCTCGAATTGATTTTTATACGAGTATATAGTTTAGGCATGAATTTTTTTTTTTATAAGGTAAGGAAAAAAGAATATTAGGAGACCCTCCGCACAAGGGGTGGTCCTAATATATCGTTTACAATGATTGAGTGTAAAGCCGAATTTGTACAATCTACAATAATAAAAGGTGCATCAATTAAATGACCACCATTTGCAATCCAATCTGCCGCTTTGTTTGCCTCTCTATAGATGTGCTGGATGCTCCAGTGGGAGAACGACGTTAGAAGCTCATGGATATCTTTTATAATGTTGGCAATTTGCCATGGTGGTGTCCATTTGCCTTGAATCGCGCTGATAACAAGTAGATTGTCTCCTTCTATGTAGAGATGTGTTATTCCGGTTTGAATAGCAAGGAGGATACCTTTTTGAAGTGTCGTTGCTTCAGCTATGAAGACCTGAGAAGTGCCGAGGTTGTATGCGCATGCTTTGAGGAGGTTGCCTTGTGAGTCACGGATGATGACCCCAGCGGAAGCACAACCATTGCGAACTGAGCCGTCAAAATTAAGTTTGTGCGACGTAGGTGTTGGAGGGGACCACTGTACTTGGATGAAACGTGGAGTAGCTGGAGTTGGATGAGTGGAGGTTGAGTGAGTTGAGGAAAATGCAGTACCTGTGGAATCATTATGGTCAATAGTGGTCCTGATAAACCATTCTGTGTGCAAAAATTTTGCTTTGTGGAAATTTTTGTAATGATTGAGAGTTTGGTTGTTAAAAATAATATCATTTCTTTCCTTCTAGATGGTCCATAAAAGATATACTAGTTTTGTAATTTTGTTTTTGTCCTTTTTCATGGTCTGGAGAGATATGAAGTAGACATTATGATTTCACACATTCCCTTGCCCGGTGGCCTCTGTAATACGGTGGTATATTCAGACAGAAAGAAATTTGCCCCAAGATTTTGGATAAAAGTAGGGTCTCACGTGATATGCTTGAATGCTTTTATGTTCAACGGGACCGCTAATTATAGATATAATGTAATGGCAATAGGAAACCCCCAATCATTAATTATTCTCCTCTTCTACCCTCTTTGTTTCTTTGATCAACTCTTGGCAATTTGGCCTTTACGTGAAAAGAACCATTATCAGGTCAAAGTTATATTAGAATAAAATATTATTAGTAGCTCAAAAGAAGAAAAAAAAAGATAAAGATAAGTGGAGTAAATCTGAAGCATGGTACCAACATGATCCTATCGCTCCTTAATTTTATTTTTGTTTTGTATTTGGTTGTTTTGTTTTTCTTTACCCTATGTTTTTTACTTTTTTTATTTTATTTTATATGCAATGTGTTATCCTTAAGTTATTTTACAACTTTTATAATACACTCGATCTAGTATATGATGAACATGGTACATAAAACTATTTTTTTGTTCATTAGATATTTGAAAGTTTTTTTTTCCTTCATTGCTCATTCAAAACCTCCAAATGAGCAAATGAACAAAAATAGGCTTGGATATACCATACACATAGTACGCTACATACCGTATTGTACAATGAATATTTGAATTTAGCTAGTGAGGCATGCACCTTTACTTGTTGTAGATGGTAATGAACTCATCTAACTGATCGAAGCTCTCCTATCTGGTGGAGTACAATAGTACGTGTTAATGGTGATCGATTATCACCTCTTGGCAGCTTATGTTTACTTACATCTCCCTCTTTTCTCATCGTCAATTACAATCTGACATTCATATGTTACTTGTGTTGAACATACCGAATCACCAATTAAGAAACAACAAAATATTTCTTCTCTTACTCGGAATCGGCATATATCATGGGAATTTAACTGGATCAAGGACTTAAAATAAAACAGGAAAAATTATTTTAAATAAGCTAACATTTAAGCCATCTTCCCATATTAAGTAATTATTTCTATTATTCTAAGGTAAGTTAAACTTTTAAAGGTATTTTCCCAAAAAAAAGTGTTGACATGTTAGTAACATGTTTTATAGGTTAAATATGACATGTGCTTCCATTTGATTAGTCTAACTTATATATTTTTAATTTTAAGTTTATCAAAATATTTTAACAAATTAAATTGGACTTAGTTTATAATATCATCTTTTAAAGGAAAAAGAAAAACTATTTCTCTCATCTCCCTCAACTCTCTTCACCACCTCCATGGCTCATTTCTTCTCCTTGCTCATCATTAAACAAAACCCATAACCACAACCACCTTCTCCTTCTCTTTCCTCTCTTCCGTCACCCCAAGCACCACAACTACAAGCCCACATCGAACAACCACCTCATTTTCCCAACCATCACCACTCACTAACGACGACAAGAACCAGTTGTATGGGTATACCCAAGTTCACTGTCGGACACATCTCTTGTGGCCGACATCAACAAACTTGAAACGCGACCTCATCAGTAGAATCCAGACCGTTTATAAAAAGCAGTCCGAGATGGCGTTCACGGCCACATTAGAGGACAATCTTCCCTCCAATCAGATTCATCACAATCATACACGTGTCAAAGGATTGCGCACCCTGTCAGATGAATAGTACTGCTATAAATAGCCAAATGGTACTATTCTGCAGGTACATTCTCTCACACTTTAAGCTCTGCTTTCTCTCTCTCTCTCTCTCTCTCTCTCTCTCTCTCTCTCTCTCTAAAATCCTTATCGGACACTTACTGACTTGAGCGTCGGAGGGGGTTTCCTCGCATCACCCCCGAGGGTAGTTTACGTTTGTCTTCCTTGCAGACCTCCAGTATCGGACGCCCACTCTCATACTGCCGGACACTTCCTTGTCCGACACCGTTTCACTACCGAAACAACTTGGCGCTAGAAGGAGGGGGCCTCATATCCTTGTGAAGCAGTCATGGAAAAGACGAACAATGCAAGTCGTGGTCCATCTGGGTTAGAGATCGGACAAGGATCTTCTCATCCTCCAATCACCAGATCCATCGGTGTACCCCAGTTCCATCCCAACATGCCAGAGGGCAACGACCAGCGCACTCCTGAAAACAATGTTGCTCAGGTAAATCCAGGTGGTGTCCCTTTCAATTTGGCCCGATTGAGCCAATTTTCACCAGATCACCGCAACCGTGGCGTCCTTCATCCAGATGTTACAAGGTACACCTCGGCCTAATAGCACTCCCTCTGCTACTAACACAAGAGGCGTTCAGCACCGTAAACGATCACTGGCCATGGCCGGTAGAAACGTTGACGGTACGCCAGTAAGAAGGATGCGTACGCTAGTGCCGGAAGACCGTCAGATGGAGGAACAAATTGACAACCCAGAGTACGAGGAAGTCGATTTGGAAACTGAGGATCTTAACCACTCATAAGAGTCTCACAGCCGCTCATACCGAGAGTACAGCACCACAGATGTTAGTAACTACTCGGGTGGCAGACATCTATTAATCAAGCCGAAACTCTCCCCATTTGTTCCGGAGGTTCTTAATTACCCAATGCCGAGAATCCAAATGCCATCATGCAAGTTTGACGGCAGCTCAGATCCCGACGATCATGTCGCAGCTTACGAAGGACACATGTATTTGTACACGCAGATAGACGCTATCTGGTGCAAGATTTTCCCGTCCACTCTTACTGGCATAGCTCAAACTTGGTTTAAGAGTCTCAAACCTGGTAATGTGTCCAGTTTCTCTCAGCTCTCGTCCATGTTCAGTACTCACTTCGTAAGCAACAGGCGCCGTGAGCGCACTACTGGGGAACTATTGTCGATCAGGCAAGGGGAGACCGAATCTCTCCGGGATTACATCGGGCGTTTCAATGTAGAGGCCGTATCTATTCCCAGGCTACAGCAGGATGTAGCGGTTTTAGCATTGATGTCGGGATTAAGAGAAGGAATTGCGTTCAGGAGTTATCTCGGCCGAAAATCTTTCACGTTGTTAGGGCCAGTGCTTGGCAAAGCAAATGATTTCATAAGAGGAGAGGAATTTGATAAGGCATCTAGTAGCCAGCATCGGGAGTCTGACAAGAAGAAAGAAGATAAGTCACGGAAAGATAAAGGTCGCGAAGTTGAGCGTGGCCGGGATGAAAGAAGAGAATCTAATATGGTCAAAAAAGGAAATGACCGAGAGCGGGATGGCCGAGAAAAAGGTGAACGCAAAGACAGATTTGATGCGTACACTCAGCTCACTACTTCCCGAGCACAAATATTCACCATGAACAAGGAAAGTGACAAATGGCAGAGACCGAAAGAGATGTTTCATAAAAACCGGGATAAGACCAAGTGGTGTGATTTTCATGGAGATCACGGCCATTTGACTGAAGACTGCCGGCACCTCAAGGATAATTTGGAGGATCTCATCCGTAGAGGGTACTTCACCCAATATAAAGCTCAGACAAGTGAAGGCGACTTGATGAAACCCAGAGATCAGAATGTTCAATCTCGGATAGGAGAGATTCATGTGATTAGTGGTGGTCCAATCCATGGTGGAAGTGTCAGTGGGGCGAAAGCCAGTTTAAAGGAGTTCCGGCATCAGGTGAACTTTAACGAGAGTTGCCAATGGAGAAAGCCACCAGCCATGCCAGCCATGTCGTTCTCATTAGAGGATGCAAAGCACGTGATTTATCCTCATGACGACCCACTGGTGGTCACCTTAAAAGTTGCAAACTGTTTGATTCACAGAATTTTGGTGGATGGAGGAAGTTCCGCTAATATTTTATTCCTGTCTACTTTCGAAAAATTAATGATAGGACGGGAGCACTTGCAGCCAGTTCGGTACCCAGTGATCGGATTCACTGGAGCATCCGTGATACCAGAAGGGATTATAAAATTACCGGTCAGGGTTGGCGAGAATAGTGAAGCCAGGGATGTGATGGCCGAATTCCTGGTAGTAGACGTTCCGGGAGCATACAACGCAATCATTGGAAGACCATTAATTCATGACATTCAGGGAGTGGTATCTACTTATCACTTGACTATGCTGTACGTATCCAATTCGGGTATAACAGCGAAGATCAGGGGAAACCAGGAAGCAGCAAGATCATGTTATTTAACGGCTTTAAAACAGCCGGCAAGAAGAGTTCCTGTTGAAGAATTATGCCCGCCAGCAAGAAAAGAAAAAAGAGTTAAGAGCAAGACCCAGACAGGCGAGGAAAAATCTAAGAAAAAAGGAGATGTTTTGGACATAGCTATGGAGGAGCTTGAATCTCGGCCAGAGGATTTGCCACGACCCAAGCCTGAGGGGGAGTCCAAGCTGGAAATATTGGCAGATGATCCAGAAAGGATTGTGGCTGTCGGAACGGACATGGATCCAGAGGTCAGAATCAACCTGATAACCCTCCTACGGGAAAACGCTGATGTGTTCGCGTTCTCGGCGGATGAGATGCCAGGGATAGACCCGGCCATGATAGTCCATCGTCTAAATGTCAACAGCTCAGTTCGTCCCGTAAGGCAAAAGAAAAGAAACTTCTCAGCAGAAAAGAATAAGGCCGTTAAGGAGGAAGTTGATAAACTGCTAGCGGCCAACTTTATTGAACCCTGTGATTACCCGGAATGGCTAGCAAACGTGGTTATGGTGAAAAAGGTAAATGGTCAATGGCGAATGTGTGTCGACTTCACAGATCTCAACAGAGCGTATCCAAAAGACTGTTATCCTCTGCCAAGAATTGATCAGTTGGTAGATTCAACTAGCCGGCATGTCTTTTGAGTTTTATGGACGCGTTTTCAGGTTACCACCAGATCAGTCTTCTGGAAGATGATAGGAAGAAAGCAGCTTTCATCACAGATTGTGGAGTATTTAATTATAAAGCAATGCCTTTCGGCCTGAGAAACGCGGGGGCCACATACCAGAAACTGGTCGACAAAGTATTTGCTGAGCAGAAGGGAAGGAACATCGAAGTTTATGTGGACGATTCAATCGTCAAAAGCAAAACAGACCGCGAGCATATTGATGATTTAAGAGAGACCTTCAATACTCTGAGAAGATACAAGATGAAGCTCAACCCGAAAAAATGTGTATTCGGGGTGAGAGCAGGAAAATTTCTGGGATTTATGGTCAGCAAGAGGGGAATTGATGCTAACCCGGATAAAGTACGTGCTATTATGGATTTGCCAGAGCCGAAAGGAATAAAAGACGTACAAAGATTAACTGGGAGAATGGCTGCATTAACTCGTTTCATCTCCAAGTCGGCCGACAAGGCCCTGCCTTTCTTCGCATTATTGAGAGGAAACAAGAAATTTGAATGGGGCGAGGAGCAAAGCCAAGCCTTCGTCGCGGTCAAGGAGCATCTAAAGACTCTACCCACCATCACCAGGCCAGAAACGGGGGATACATTGCAATTATATATCTCGGCTTCTCCAAAAACCGTCGCGGCTGTTCTATTGGTTGAAAAGGAGAAGAGGCAGCAACCGATATACTTTGTCAATCACATCTTGAACGGCCCTGAGAGCCGCTATCAGCTGGTTGAGAAGATGGCGTTGGCCGTGATAATCACCGCCAAAAAGCTCAGGCCATATTTCGATTGTCATCCCATTCAAGTCTTGACTAATCAACCGCTGGAGAAAGCTTTGCAGAGGATGGATAGCTCAGGGCGTCTTTTGAAATGGGCAGTTGAGTTATCCGAGTATGATATCCAGTACAAGCCTAGGACCGCGATAAAAGCTCAGGCATTGGCGGATTTTATCGTGGAGGCATCTTACGAAGAAGAACAGGTGGAAGAAGGCACCTGGGTGTTAGAAGTAGATGGCTCGTCAGCAGCAAGCGGCTCAGGGGCTGGCATTGTAATGACCAGCCCAGAAGGACATATTTTTGAATACGCCATCAAGTTCACTTTCCCAGCTTCAAACAATGAGGCAGAGTACGAGGCAGCAATCGCGGGATTGAGGATGTGCATATCAGCTGGGGCCAGAAGCGTATCTTTGAAAACGAACTCGCAGCTAGTTAATGGCCAGTTAAAAGGGGAGTTTGAGGTCCGAGAAGCAAATATGCAAAAATACGTGGAGAAGGCCAAGGAATTGATAGCCCAGCTGACTCACTTTGACGTTCAAGCCATCCCCAGGGCCGACAACACTAAAGCGGACGCACTCTCCAAACTGGCAAGCTCTGATTCTTTGAACATTGAAAGATCTGATATGGTGGAGGTTTTGAAAGAGAAAAGCATCACCGAAAAAACCGTGATTGTAAATAATGTCAATCAGCAAGGCGAATGGTTCAGTCAAGTAGTAGCTTATAAACTCACGGGCTCACTCCCGTCGAACGCGATGGAAGCCAGGAAGTTGAAAAGGCAAGCAAGTTGGTATGTCATCTACCAGAATGAGCTATATAAGAAATCATTTAGCTTACCGCTGTTAAAATGTGCAACGGCATGGGAATCAGGAAAAATTTTGGAGGAGATACATGAGGGGATCTGTGGAAATCACATTGGGGGCAAAAAGTGTTAGCATTAAAAGCATTGAGAGCTGGATATTATTGGCCGAGTATGTTGGCAGACGCACAAAATTATGTCAAGAAATGTGACAAATGTCAAAAATTTGCTCCCATCATCAATAGGCCTGCGAACGACCTCCAGCCTATAATATGTCCTATACCGTTTGCACAGTGGGGTTTGGATATCCTCGGACCTTTTACAGCAGCCACTGCCGGCCGTAGATTCTTGATTGTTGGTATCGACTATTTCACAAAGTGGATCGAAGCAGAGCCGACAGCAAAGATAAAGTCAAATCAAGTCAAAAAGTTCATTTGGCAAAACATAATGACAAGGTTTGGTATACCAACTGCAATAGTCTTTGATCACGGCGCGCAATTCGACTGTCGGCCAATCAAAAAATTTCTGTCCGAGTTTAGGGTAAAATTTGCATTTTCGGCTGTATGTCACCCGCAAAGCAATGGGCAAGCGGAGGCCGCAAACAAACAGATTCTCGCAGCCTTGAAGAAAAAGTTGGATGAACTCAAGGGAGCTTGGGCCGATATGATTCCAGCAGTATTATGGGCCAATTAAACAACAGAAAAGGAGGCAACGGGAGAAAGTCCATTCAAGCTAGCTTTTGGAACGGAAGCAGTCTTGCCGGTAGAGGTTGGTTTACCGTCATATCGGATCAAATACAAAGATCTAAAGAACAATGATCAAGCCTTAAGAGAAAATCTAGATTTTCTAGCAGAAACAAGGTTGATAGCGGAACTCAAAGCTGCTGCATACAAAGATCGTATCAGTAAAGCATACAACAAGAAAGTTCTTGAAAGGCCATTAGCAAAAGGAGATCTAGTACTACGAAGGACGGCAGCCACCGGAAAAGCTCACGCTGAAGGGAAGTTAACAGCCAATTGGGAAGGACCATATCAAATATCTAAAGAAATTGGTCCCGGCTCCTTTGTGCTGAAAACGATGGACGGCATTGAACTTAAGAATTGCTGGAACACAAGTGTTTTAAAGAAGTATTATGTATAGATATCTCATGTAAAAGGCCAAGAGCCATTACTTTTCGTATTAATAATATAACTTCCCGTGAGCAGTCCATTAATTGTTTTACGCTTATCTTATGTACGCTACGTTCCATTAGTCCAAAACGACCATATAACAGGTCAAAAATGAAAACGGCCACATAACAGGTCATGTACAAGAACGGCCACATAACAGGTCATGTACAAGAACGACCATATAACAGGTCTAAGTACAAAAACGGCCATATAACAGGTCAAAAATGAAAACGGCCACATAACAGGTCATGTACAAGAACGACTATATAACAGGTCTAAGTACAAAAACGGCCACATAACAGGCCACGTACAAAAACGACCATATAACAGGTCTAAATACAAAAACGGCCATATAACAGGTCAAAAAACGAAAACAGCCAATTGACTGGCCATGTAAGAGAAAAATCATATGACAGATCAAATATGAAAGCAGAAGAGAACAAAAGCTCACAAAAACTAAGCTTCATTACTAATTACTGGCATGGCGGCCAACTACAAGCAAAAATTGGGCAGCCACCAAAAAGGCATCAAAAATTCATAGCAGTAATTGTAATTATAAAGCTTATCCAAGGTACATGCCATATTGGGCCGAATTCAACGTTTACAAAATATTAGAAAAACAAAATCCTAACAGCTATTAGAGTCAACTGAAGAGCCTGGAGATGACCGCCAAAAACATCAAGGGAGAGGCATCTCTCCATCCTGAGTGACGGGAAGAACATTGGCAATCACATGCTCCTCGCAGATGAAGGGCTCACCCTCCAGAGGGCGTGTGTGAGCACCTTCTGCAAAAGTGGTTTCCATCTCCTCCCAGTTGAAGTTCGGGTGAGAGTGGCAAACACATCTTTTGGCAGCTACCCAGCCGCCGTCATATCTCTCTCCCAGCATACCAACAAACTCTTCAGATTTTTTAAAATCTGCCACAGCCTGAGCGCCGGCATCATCCTTGGCCTTAGAAATGGCGGTGGCCATCTCACCCTTAATGGACGTCAGCGCAGCTTCAAGCTCCGCTGATTTCTTTTCAGCCTGCTCAACCTTGGCAGCCTTAGTTCACAAATCCGCCAGTTCAACATCAACGACTGCCCGCGATGCCTTCTCGGCATCAAGCTGCTGCTGTATATTGTCAGAGTGAACTCGGGCAGCATCAAATTGGGCCTGAAGCTCATCCAAGGATTGCTTTTGCCTATCAGACTCGGATTGATAATGGACAAATTGCTCAATAAGCTCAATGGCGGAATTATTAGTCTGCATCAGAAAGGCGATATTAAAAAAAAAAATTATAATAATAATGATGAATATCAGATCATGAACCTTACCACAGCAAGGTCGTGAGCAAGTTGGGCGGCCGGCTCTACTAGCTTGTCGGCTGGGCAATCAATTGGCAGCTGGAGGCCCTTCAGGAGACGGTATCCGAGAGTACCGCCATTAGCTGGAATATCAGCATATAGAGATTCATCTTCCCTCACGTCCCAATTGGGTTGATAGATTTTCCCGGGGACAGAAGGGGGACGAAAAAATGCAGCCTTCACAGCGGCACTAAGGATAACCTCTTTGTGCTCAATCCACTCATGGATCCGAGAAAATATTCCCGGCCCAAGGTTTGTCAAAAAGCTGGGGGAGCTAAGGATGTCATAAATTTTTTGGCGCATGGAAGAGCCAGATCCCAATGCCGTCCCAATGCTGTCGATGGCAGCATTCAGAGGAGAAACCCTGGTGGCAGATGATTCCAGGACGGGACTATGGTCCAGAACAGTAATAGCGGTCTCCGGTTGCTGCGTTTCAGAAGCAACGACATCTAGGGCTTGCCTCTTGCTGGGACTATTATCGGAGGGCTCGCGAGGCCGCCTCTGACCTACAGCCACGCCACTTCCACCGCGGCGAACAGGAACGTGAACGACAGGACGAGGAGATTCCTGATCACCACGTCCAGCAGATCGGCCGGGAGTACGCCCAGGCGTGCGGCCGGCAAGGCGAACACTTGCCCGACCAGATTGGCGACCACCGCGGCTACGATCTGCACCTCTGAGACCCCCAGTGAGGCCATGAACAGTGTCATAGTCAAAGACGGGCTCCTCGGGAGTTTGAGACATTGGCGTCAAATCTTCGTTGAGACCCAACTCCTCAAGATCTAAACTGACGGGACCTGTAACAGCAAAGCGGAAGGATTAATATCATTTTAATTAACAGGAAGCAGAGGTACAAGTCCCACGTCGGACCATAAGTCAAGAGGCAAACCTTCTGGGTGGGTCCGGCAGAGAAATAAAGCCGACAAAGGTTGATATTCCAGTATGTACTTTGCATGGGGAAGCCATCCGCAAGGGATCCTTCCCTCGGTGTCTTCACCGACGGCAGTAATAGTCCCGACCTCAGACTCAAAATAATCAAAGGCCTTTTGCTCATCCGCTGAAAAACCATAAGAGGGAACGTCTTCCATCCGAGTAATCGGCTTAGTAAAGTAACGACGAATAGGGAAATTATTCGGCACTTTAACCCAATAAAAAGCGGGTTGCCAACCTTTCAACCCAGTCAACTTAGGGTAGACGGTAAGTTTATTTTTGGCCGTCATCAAACTCCACCATCCTTTCTCAGTGGAGCCGTTCCGTCGCAGCCAATGAAGGCGACGGAAGAGGTTGAGTGTCTCAGGGAACCCTAAATAACGACAAGTCCAAATATAAGCGATCAAGTTCCTAACGGCCAAGGGTGTCAGCTGAGCCAGGCAGATGTTGAACGCCTTCAAAATCCGTACCAAGGTTAAATCTAGAGGAAAACGCAACCCAAACTCAAAATGGTGCGCATAAACAGCTACGTGCCCTGCCGGGCAATCAGTCACTTTCGATCCCTTGTCCGGGACTATCAACTTATACTCCGGTGGGAAGGCATATAACTTCTCCGCAACATCGCAGTAGTTGAGATCTATGGTGCATTGTCGCCAGGACTTACAGATAACCGTAGATCTCGGACCACTGCTATAATCTACAGGCAGCCATATCCCATAATGCTCATCATCTTTGCGATCAGGGATCGGCTCGGGCCGAGAATTAGGAGGCATGCTAGAACTTTCCCCCAAAACTATCTCGTTTGGACGAATACTTTCATCCCGACCAGAAGTAGAAGGACCCTCAGTCTCGTCCATTGTAGCAATAGAATCGTTGTCGGAACCTAAATCAATAACAGGTGGATGAGAAGGGCCAGTTTCATGAGCAAGACGATCATAAAAGTCATCCGCTACTACAACTCCAATATCCGCTAAGTTATCTAACCAGGCATGCTCCCTCAAAGGCAGAACATTAAGTCCGGGAACAGCATCAGGGGGAGGATTTCTAGCAGTTCGGCGAGCTAAAATTTGATGTCTTAGTTCCCGGAGTGTTTGTCTATCACCACTCATCCTCGCAGACAGATATTGGGAAGTCAAATTTTCTTGCTCAGGAGTAGAGCGGTCATTAAGGAACTTAGATCTAAGTTCCCTATCTCTATCAGCAGTAAGGGGCAGGTCAGCTAACAAATGGGTTCTCTCTTCCCTAAGGCTGGAAGTAGACGAACTATGTCCGCCATGAAGGGAAGCAGGAGACGAGGGCTCACTTTCAGACATAAATTTATCACTCAAATAATTTTGATTGTCTGAGAGGTCCGACATAATTTCAAAGAAAGAAACGGAAAGAGCAGTTGAAGAGAAGTTGGAAAAAGGTACCTGAGAAGTCGACGGAAAACGACCGGAAAATCAAGCAGATTCCCAACAAGGCACAGCAAAAGCGTCAAATGCACGATCAGGAAAAATCCCAGTCAAATGGACACCGGAGAGCGTAATTTCACCGGAAAGTTGAAAACTTTGAAAGTAAACCCTTGATTAAACCCATGCGAAAAAAGGTGGAAAAACACTAAAATTCTCAGAAGAAAAGGGAAAAGTAACTCAGAACACTTTTGGGGAAATTTGGTCAAAAAAAGGCAGGATCTTGATGAGGAAAAGGGGAGTTGAAGTTCTTAGAAAAATCGCAAAAACCAGAGGGGTATGGAAGGTTGAAGACGAAATGTAGAAAATGAAGAAAAAGAAACTAACGCTTCTCTACAAACGCGGGATTGAATGGCCAAGATGGACTGACCCATCAACTCCCCTCATGGATGCATGCCAAGTGTCACTTGCTGAGCCAAGCCTACTAAAAAATAAAGAAAAACGAACGGGATTTCACAGAAAAGTCATGATTGCACTTTTCGAAATGCGAAGTCTCCCCCAGAACAACACGTGGCAGCTGAGAAAAATATGGAGCATGCAAAATTCACTCGCGTCCTCAATGTAACATCAATGCCGGTCACGACCCCCAATGATGCTGGGGGGCTAGTTGTATGGGTATACCCAAGTTCACTGTCGGACACATCTCTTGTGGCCGACATCAACAAACTTGAAACGCGACCTCATCAATCGAATCCATACCGTTTATAAAAAGCAGTCCGAGATGGCGTTCACGGCCACATTAGAGGACAATCTTCCCTCCAATCAGATTCATCACAGTCATACACGTGTCAAAGGATTGCGCACCCTGTCAGATGAATAGTACTGCTATAAATAGCCAAATGGTACTATTCTGCAGGTACATTCTCTCACACTTTAAGCTCTGCTCTCTCTCTCTCTCTCTCTCTCTCTCTCTCTAAAATCTTTATCGGACACTTACTGACTTGAGCGTCGGAGGGGGTTTCCTCGCATCCCCCCCGAGGGTAGTTTACGTTTGTCTTCCTTGCAGACCTCCAGTATCGGACGCCCACTCTCATACTGCCGGACACTTCCTTGTCCGACACCGTTTCACTACCGAAACACCAATGGCGTGGGTTCGACCAATTTGAAGTGAATGAGGATGAATGGAAAGCCTGCAAAACACAGATCCATCAGCAACCGAAATCATGTTCTTTTACAATCTCCATCATTCTCCCAAAATACTCCCATTTTGCACTATTTGGTGTTGTGATGGTTTTGAACTTTGTATGGGTGAACTTGGTATTTAAGTTTGCCTGAGATTCAGCCGCCTCAAAATAAGGCTTTTTGATGAGGTCGGTGAGCCATTTGTCCGTTCAGGGTGGAATTGGGGTTATCAAGGCGGAGGATGAGTTTTTTTATGGTGTGGGTTAGGTTGGTCGAGCATAGGTTGGGTATTTTAAGAGAGTGGATAAGTTTTTCGAGAGTGTGAATGGGAGTTGGTGGCTCGGTGGTCTAGTGGTTGGGATGAAGGGGTGGTTGGGAGGTGGTGGTAGACTAGTGGTTAGGTTTGAATCACAAGAGTGAACGTATGAGGATTTTTATTTTTTTTGAGAGGAGAACGATATAAGGAGTTATTGAAAAAAAAGGTTAAAAAAACTTGTTGTTCAGGTTGTAAGTGTATTGACTCAATAAACAAAAGGACCCCTACAAGGTTAACTTGTTCAGGAATAATCCAAAGTTTGACCCAATATGGGAAGATGGCTTAAAGGTCAGCTTATTTAGAATAATTTTTCCAATGACAAAAATATATATAATTCATTGGATATGATATATATTAAGTTACCATAAATTACAATGTAGCAATATATTAAATGATTTTAACATGTGAATTATATATTTATAGTGTGAATAATTTGAGGCGAAAAGGCCAATATTAATTTTAGGAAAATTGGCTAAAATATACATGAATTTTCACTGATATGTACAAAAATATACAAATTGTAATATTTTCTATGAATAATATGAATCTTACTTTTAATTGAGCATAAATAATACGGGTTCACATAAGGTAAAATATTTCAAGCATATTATGTTGGAAAAAAGTTCGTGAGCAGGCTCGAAATATGTTTTAGTTATATTATTTTCTATATTATAAAGATTAAATGAAAAGTTATACTTAAATTGTGCACAATGCTTGAGAAAAACTCAAGTAAGTAGTCTAAACCTATTTATAGAATATATGTATATAATTTTTTTAACTCATGTTGAGTTTTAAGGTAAATTGAATTAGAAAATTTAAACTCGAAGAAACTCAAGACTCGGTTCGAGTTCGAGTAAAAGTGTTACGAGTCGAGCCGAGCAACCTCGAATTCGGTTTCAGTTCGACTCGTTAACACCCCTAGCTAACAGTAAAGTTCATATTTACCTAAAATTTGATGTTGCGTATTTAAGTCTTCGAGTCTCTGATGTTGATGCCAAGTATTGCCAACCGATCACTTAAAAATTATCCATGGAACATGGCAGGTGAGTTAGCTCTTGATGCATATGATTTAATTTTGACTTTTGCACTATATAAGTAACTTTAACCAATATTTTGACCAACATATACAGCAAAACCAAATATGTATGATTATTTTGGATATGTCTTAATGTATAATTACAAAATATCAACATTCTATAATTTACAGTAATATATGTTTAAGAATATTGATGGTCAAAGTTATCCGTTGACAAGCATATAGGTCAAAACATTGTAACCTTTAAAACATGGAGGAATTATTTAGTATGAAAAAGAAGTGTCGAACGCTGATGTGTTGGTACTTAGGCTCTGTTCTTTTGGACTGAATTGAACTGAATTGAATTAAATTTGTCTGAACTGAACTGAAATGAAATGAACTGAACTGAAATGAATGAAAATTGTGAGAGGAAACTAACTGAACTGAACTGAACTAAAATAAAATGAAATGAAATGAATTGAATTGAACTGAACTGAACTGAATTTGTCTGAACTGAACTGAACTGAATTGAATTTTTATTAATTCAGTCCAAAAGAACAGAACCTTAGTAGTTACACAACCAATAGGTTTAAATTTTTGTAAGGTAAGTTGAAATCTCTTGCAAGTAGGGGGAAATTTGGAGATCATTCTTATAATGGGTGAGACTCGATCCTAGGACCTCGCGAATTGGAAATGATGCCAATAGCACTATGCTATCACCTGCTGCTCCCACAACCAATGAACTATATGAGATAACAAAACAATCCTTGTACTGAAATATTACTACATTAGTATAATTGTATTAAGAGTGTTGGACTTGCTCCATGAATACCTATTTAATTGCCTCCATTAAGTTTAGGTTACCATCTTAATTTTGATAGGGTGGGGTGGATAAAAGATAAAATTGGTGAGACCATATAGAACGTAGAGGTGATCAACATAATAATAACCTTGCCTAAAAAGTAGTGGGTTTTGGCCTGCAATTCGAACCCGACTCAGCCCGATAATGACCTGAAAAGCCTGTTTGACCCGTTCTAAAATAGTAGCAGGTTTTGGCGATAATACATCAATCCGCAACAAGCAATTTTTTGGTCAAAGCTCGGCTTGGTTCATGATCCCCTCTAAGTAAAAGCAAATGTAAAGTGTGGTCTCTTATGAAAATTTGTATTATAGAGCTCAACAATTTTTCATAGGCATCATAAAGATAAATTTGGGGCAACCAAAATGGACGTTAAGAGCACCTCTCAATTTTATTTTTTTTTTTTGTTTTTAATAAGGTGAGTTGAAATCCCTTGCAAGTAGGGAGGGAATTTGAGGATCACGTTTTTACAAGGGGTGAGACTCAATTTCAAGAACTAAAAGAGATCATGGGCCGGGCTGGACTTTGCCCAAAAAATGTGGCCCAAAACCTACTATTTCGTTCCGACCAAGCAAGGTTATCAGGCCAATTTCATGTCGGGCCAAAATTTAGCCTAAATTTCTGAATTTAGATTGTCAACTACCCTTCTTTTATGTCAAAAAATTTGGGTTGGGTCTGGTCAATGTTAGTCCCCTTTAACATGACCTTTGGGATCGAAGGTAATGCTAACACGATTAGACTATCACTTGTTGCTTAAAAGTACTTCTCGTATTAGCTATATTCTATGAAAAAATAAATAAAATAAACAAACAAAATTATAGATCATATGTCCAATAATGGACTAATCATTTTGCTAGACAACAGGTCAACTCCTCTGTATTACGCTTCAGTAAGGATTTGACATTTTAAGTCACTTTAAACTACTTTAGCAGAGTAGGATATAATATCGGGCATCAAGTAATTACTTAGTTGATGCATGGGGGCGCAATGAGCATTGATTAGGCAATCAATCACATAAGGAGGAGATAAATTGTAAATAATCATTATTGATTTCTATATATATCTAAAACCCAATACTTCAAGGAATATGATTATCATGATTCAAGTTGCCAATCATATAAATTATAATTCTTTCTTTCTACTACTAGCATATACGCAGGATTCGAGAATTCGTGTAATGCACAAACATTATATAGTATTAATTAATCCTAAACATCTTGAGATATAGGATTACTTGGGAGTGTGAATTTTTTTTATGAACAACCACTAAACAATAGTATTTTTTTGAGTATTTGATCGATTGCAATTATGAGTTAATGGTAGGGTGTGACATGGGTATTGGGTTGGAAGATCATAAGTTAGAAGATTATTATTGTGTATTTGTGTTAGGAAAATTTGTCAAAAAATACCTATTAAAAACCACTTTTCTGAGAAATTACCTAATAAAAAAACTTTGTGAAAAATCACCTTATAAAATATTTTGGTTGTTAAAAGATACTAATGGCCGGAAAACCAGAGTTGACCAAAGAATTCTGGTGTTGATCCAACACGTGTCCTCTCACGTGTTTTTCCCCCCTTTATTTTCCCTCCTTTCATTGTTGCATTCCCTCCCATGACTCTCTATCCTCTATCTCTTCTCCGTTCTCCCTCTCTCTTCCAAATTATAACCCCAATAAGCAATAACAGAGGATGGTTGAAATCTTCGGCAAGCTTGCGACGGCTGAACCGCCGCTAGTCTGGTGGCAGAACCAGCTGATCACCAGCAACAACAAGAAAAACATGGGAGAGAGGAAGAATGACGCGGCGACCAATTCCGACAAACGAAAGTAGAAATTTGGTGGCGCATTGCAACCTGACCACAACAACAACGAGCTGAAGAAATGGAAGGCGAAGCAGTTAGAGCGAGGAAAATAAAAGAAGTGGCAACTGCAAAATTCAACAACATCGGCAGCAACAACACCACCACCAATGCAACTGTTGGTGGCGACAATTCACCAACAACAAAAACACAACATGGACAACAACAATAATGAGTAGAGGAGAGAGAAAGATATATTGGGCAACAGCAGATTTGTGGAGTTTGAATTTAAGGGTGTTAAGAACGAATTCCGTGATGGATTTAGGGCTAGAATTATGGATTAAAGAGGATAATTGATTGGGGATTTGGAAGAGAGGTAGAGGAGAGAGAATGTAATAATCGAAGGGGATGAAGAAAACAGTTAAGAGGATGGAAATGGGTTAAAAAATCGCGTGAGGGGCACGTGTTAGGGTCAACGCCATAGTTTTTATTGGTCAACTCTCTTTTTTCCGACTACTGGTATCTTTTAACAACCAAAAATATTTATAAGGTATTTTTTCACCAAGATTTTTTTATTAGTTAGTTTCACACAAAAAGTGTTTTTTAATAGGTATTGACTGACAAATTTTCCTTTGCGTTGTGATTTTTTTTATGGCTAAATTGGCCTCAACAACACCAACTATGGCTTGGGTGCAAAGAGCACCACCAACTTTGACTAATAGTCATTACATCACCAACTATGGCTTGGGTGCAAAGATCACCACCAACTTTGACTAATAATCATAACATCACCAACTATTGGCATGGGTGCAACATGTATCATAAATGATACCGGTGACAAAAGATTCTACCTGAGCTGGGGAATCTCCGACTGATTGTTTGGACATCGGTGTCATCTATGATATATATTGCACCCATGACAAGAGTTGGTGTTGTTGTTTCTATCAGTTTAAAGGTGGTGTTGCTCCGTACATCCAATTTCATAATTGGCCTTATTGATTATTGAGGCCAATTTTGCATAACATATTTTCTTTCATCTTTTTGCCTTTTTTAACCCTCCTTTGTATTTATCTTCTAATTCCACTAAAAATAATTGTGATTATATTTTTTTTTATCTCTATCCTTTATACCCACGAGTTACTGTGGTAGTTTTTATATTTTCTACCTTATTTTATTGCTCTCCGTCTTCGAAGTATAATCAAAGATAACTCATCACCCTTTTTCTCTTTTCTTATTGATGGAGTTTTGATTAATTTCTATTTAATTATAGGTTTGCTTTCTTTTTTAATTTTGCGCTTTTTATCTTTGTGATATATTATATATATATTCTTTTGATGTTTATTTTTCATACTTGCAGCATGTTCACGACCTTGTTTCAAGAGTTTATATTAGTCTTCTTAGCATCAGTATTGAATATATTTTTTTTGGGAAAATAGGAAAAATGTAGAAGAAAATACTTATAAGTCACAGGTGGTGCTGCTCAACGCGCACAAGTCATAGTTGGTGCTACTAATGCCAACTTTGTCATATTATAATGATAGAGATACCTCGACTCCGGCGGAATCTTTGGCCACCGATGTCATTTATTTTACGCGCTGCTCCCAAGTCAATAGTTGTTGATGCTTTGACTATTAGTCAAAATTGGTGATGCTCCTTGCACTCAAGCTCATTGGTGCTATTAAGACCAATTTTGCTTTTTTTCTTTGAAAGGGTGGTATGCATCAAATTGTTGTTGAGGAAAGGATGTGTTGGGTTTTGTGGAGTTCTAACCCCCTTTTGTAAAGGTGAAGAAAACGCACATTAAATGCGTAAACAATAGGTCATTGAACTGGATAACAATTAGTCATCCACGTAACCAAGTAGTTAGATGACTGCCCATGATTATAATTGCTGGACAATGATAGAGTAACCATAATGGTTGGCAACACTTATGTGAGACATAGAGAGAAAGTATAATAAATGCGTTAGCTGTAGGGACATTTTCTCTCTCCAAAATATTGAATTTAGGATTTTTTAACTAGAATAATACAAACTTTTGCCGCTTCTCCAGCAATAATACAAACTTTCAATTATTATTTAATATATCAAACTTTTTTAAAAAATTCCCTCAGTAGGTCATTACCGGTTGTTAACTTGTTGTAGGAGGTAAACTAGCCGACCTAGCACTCACCATAACATGTGTTGATATTCCGTTGGTTGGTTTTTTTAATTTTTAATTAAAATTTTAGAAAACAAAAAAATCAACTTTTTTTCCATGCTTTTTTTCCCTCCTGCTTCCTTTCACTCTCTTTTTCCCTTCCCCTCCCCCACCCCGGCTCGTGTTCTCCCCCTCCCCCACCCCCGCCCACCGGAGACCACCCCTACCCCCCTAAAATCAGCACCCCTTCCCTCCCCCATCCCCGAAAACCAAAAAGATTCCGGCGAGGGATTTTGATTTTAATTTTGCACAGGCACATCGGAGATTCTGGCGAGAGATTCGCAGGCGACTTTGCGGTTGTGAGTGACTCTGGTGCAAACTGAGATGAGATTGACTTGTAATTCTATGGTGGGATTGCAAGAGAGAAGAGAGAGAAAATGAGGTATTGAAAAAAAATTGTGGGATGATTTGATGAGAGGAGAGGCTGGGAGTGGTGGTTTCGGGGTGACGACAGGGTCAGGGGTGATTTGAGGGAGGATATAGGGTGGAAAGTGAATAAGAAGAAGAAGGGAGGAGAGAGAAAGATGATGGTGGAAGTTTTGGCAGTGAAGAAGGATGGCGATGGGTTAAGAAGGGGTCGGGAGGTGTCTGGGGATGGGTGGGGTGGTTCAGGTGGCTTCGGGATTGGGGGTGGGGTTACTGGTGGTGTTTCAAGTGGCTGGGGGTGGCTTCGGGATTGGGGTTGGGCTAGGGGTGGTGTTTCAGGTGGGGGTTGGGGGAGGGAGAAAGTGATTTTAATTTTTTTTAAATCTTAACTTATTTTATAGGTTACAAGTCAAGTTGACCTACTCTAGGAATTTCAGTACAAAGTTTGATATATGTTATAACTTTGAGAGAAAACTTGCCTGATCTACTGTTATTTTGCCTTCTTTCAAAATTTGCTCTTTTTCCAACGATGATGGGCTTTTAGGTTGCCCAATAAACACTTTTTCAATGGTGATCGTCCATAGGATTACTCCATACTACAAAATCACACTCTTTCATGCTTTAATCTTTTCTTTGTGGGATATGAAGAGGGATGACGAAACATTGGACCAATGATCGTACTTTCTTTTTCGCTATTAAGGATACTCTTAATGTGGGAAAAGTTGTTAGATAGTTAGCCAGTGCGTAAATTGTAATATACATATTAGGTTGTTTGGTTGATATAAATACATGGGAATTGAAACTTCCTATAGAGTGAAGTAAGGTGTGGTTATTTTGGTTGGAAGTTGCACATTATAGGAAGTTGTACTTTCCTAGTTACTTACCTAGGGGACTTAATAAATGTATGTAAAGAACGAAGAACCAAATGAACTTGTCGAGACGTGGGAGAACCACTGTCCTAAAAGACGATTTTGTGCTACCATGGTGGAAGTAGAAATCACCACGATCGTCCTCCAGGATTAACACGGCTAGACATATATATCTTTGCTAATAAGGACAAGACAAAATCCTTGCAATTAGCGACAACCCAAAATGATTGGGGTCCAAAAAGGACCATAGACCCAAAACCCAAGCCCAAGCCCAATAACTTTCATATTTGAACAAGAGAAATACTTGTTTTTTCTTCCATGTGGGGACAATATGGGTTTTCTCTTGCTTTTTCCTCACTTACTTTGAAGGATATTTTCTTTGCACATTGTTGAACTTCCAACATTCAGGTTTATAGAACCTATCAAGAAAGCTTTTCTTCGATCCCATGATCAAGCAAAAATCTTTTGCCACGTCCTAATAAATGGAATTTTAATGAAAAAAGAAATTTCCTAGAACTCATACATCAAATTGAAAGAGCACTAATAATATTGAGTTCTAACTACTCTATTAGAAAAATAATACTTTAATTATCTATCTCTAAAGAATGGATTACACATTAGATAGAAGCGTCTACTAATCTTAGAGGTGATCAACATGGACCCGGCCCGAAAATGGACGGGTTTTTGGGCACGATTTTTCGGCCCGCGGCCGGGCCTGGTATGATTTTTTGGGCAGAAAAACCAGGCCACGGGAGACTTAAATATGAAACATCAGGCTAATTTTTGGCCCGTCGGGAAAATGGCCCGAAAAGACCGCATGGCCCGGCCCGAGGCTTTGGCCCGAAATCGGTCACTTTTTTTGGCCAAAACCCGGCTCGGACCATCCCATGATCACCTCTAACTAATCTCTATTAGAGGGCATTTGGTTGCCATGGGGTAAAGCGAATGGAATTTGGAAAGGGGTAGAGGGGTAGAGGGGTAAAGGAAAGTGAAACCCATAGATTTAAAGTGTTGTTTGGTTGGTGAATACTCATTCCATCTTTATTCCTCTTTTCTTACCATTCTTCCACCATTGCGACGCCGCGCTGAGCCGCTGCCCTTCACCACCACAGTTTCACCGCTCCCCCCTCCCCTTCCCCGTATGTCGTCGTCGTCGCCTTCCCTATTTCTTCTCTTATGTTTAAAAGGTTGGATTTGAGGTTTTGAAGGTCAAATTCGACCATGAAAAACTTTAGATATGGAGATTTCATGGTCGAATTTGACCATATAAATCCATAAAATAATGAATGATAAGAGGTCTCCCCATTCTTCCATGTTTTTTACAACAAAATTCTAGGGTTTGTGGATAAGTGGTAATTTAGGTGGTGGGGTTTTCGGGTGGTTTTTGTGGGTGTCGAATTGTTTCGGGGGGTTGTAGTGGTTTTTGGATGTGATTTCCAGGTGGTAGTGGTGGTTTTGTGGGTGAAGGGCAAGTATGGGGATTGGTGGGGGTGTGGGTTGGGCAATTTTAGTTGTTGGGTGAGCATTGCGCGTGTTGTGTTGGGTCGTTTTAGTGGCTTGGTAGGCGTTGCGGGTGTTGAGTGGGCAGTTTTGGTGGTTGGGTGGATGGTGTGGGTATTGGATGGGCAGATCTAGTGGCTGGGTGGGCGGTGGGGTGTCAAGGTGGAGGGGTCAGGTGGTGGTTGGGTGTGCTGGTGGTGGTTTGGTCGGGCAAGGTATTGGGTGGACAATCATTAACCAAGGAAAAGGTAAGTGAAAACTTAGAGGGATGGGGCAGGGGGGATGAGAATAGAGGACTTTGGAGTAAGAAGAGGGTGAAAGGAATCATTAAATTGAACAATCAAACAACAAGCAAGGGAATTAAGTAAATTGATTCCCTTACCCTTTTCAGAAGAACCTCAACCAAACGCGCGCCCTCTTATTGTGCTTTCTCCTTTTCAAGAAGGGAATTGGTTAAGAGAGTTGCAAGAACAAGAAGCACCAAACTTGATGTAAGACAAACTTCAGTTTTAGATGCCAAAAAGGTCAGAGAAACATAACACCTCGATCAAGGTAATATAGTAGTAGACTACTAGTTCTTTTTGGGGGTAAGGTATATAATGCTAAATAATTTTTTTTGAGGGGAATAATGGTAAATAAAGTTGATCAGTTTAGTTGTGAACGCCGTCAGAGAAATAATGCTACTTTGATTAAGAAAATTAGTAAATATATGAGTATATGACGCCGTAAGGCAAACGTTTTTGCCTATATATTTGTGGGATTTAATGGGAAGTCAATGTTTTTGAGATTCTAGTTACACACACACGACAGTAACTGGTCATGCGTTATGTTTGTTTTGCTCCATTTAGAACTTTTGAAGCTATAGTTGGTCGCACTTAAGGGAGAGGTGGTAGCTCAATGGAGTACCACCCCAAATTCCAGCGTTCGAATCCTCATCTCAATATGTTGGGGCATTTCCTTGTAGTGGCAATGAGCAGTGGCGGATCCAGGATTTTGAGAATGGTTGGTCACACCACCATCTACCGAAAATATTACAACCAATAACTAATAATTAGAAAAACCTTCATAAAAAGTTCCATTTCAAAAGCAATGAATAAAATCCATATTACAACCAAATAGTACTTACAAATTATCACAGTTGTTCTTGGCGATTTTTCATATTTAAAATAAATTTATAATGTTGTTAAGCGATCCCAAATAATCTTGTTAAGCTACCAACTTAATAGCCTTGAATGTATAAATTAGTATGTGTGGCTAATCTACTCATCTCATATTAGTTGTCCCCAACCCAAAACTTATATTTAGAAATACTAAATGAACGTAATTAACAGTATGCACATAAATCATGAAGGTAGGTTGTAGTAATGCTTTATCTAGTCACGTTTTTGCATGACAAACCATTTTGGCAACTAGAAACTACTACTCAAAAACATTTTCTTCTATACGGAGTACTTCTTCTTGTTATTATTATACTCTTTTTCCTGTATATGACACAAAAAAAAAGAATTAAAATAGTAGTAGACTAGTGGGTTAAGTACTTAAAATAAGAAAAGTTTAAACAATATAGCAATTAAAAAGAAACAACCATTTAAGAAAAAAATGTAGCACTATAAAAAAACAAAAGGGGTATAATGATAGAAACATGATTTGATTATTGCATCGACTCATAACCTATTATTGCAAAGTACTTCATCTACTCATTTTTTGCATCGAGTATTTGAGTGTTTCATCCCATCTCCCTCGTCCTTTATCTTCAGGTACTTGTTTCCAGTTTTGCATGTCGGCACTACCACTAACATCACCCCTAACTCACTGATCGTCTGATCTAGACAGAGTGCCACTCCACTCCTCATTCTCTCTCCTCTTCCAATTCATTCCTTCCTTCAAAACCCGCCAATTTCATCAAAACCCTAGAAATTGTCGCAACACTTTCGTCCATCACCAACTTCTCTCTACTGCTACAACAACTAACTTAGAAATATCAAATTGCAAATCGGAATCGAAAATGGCGATATCGACAACATTGTCATTCCACCGACAATTGCTAAAGAAGAAGAAATGGTTGTTGACGATCTTAGCTCTGTTCTCGATTTCTTCCCTGATTGTGTTGCTCATACAAGCTAATAATTCTCCTTCTTGCAATGGTCGCCTCTTATATGGCGCTAAAAGTTCCAGCCCCATCCTAGAATTGTCTGCACCTTCTAAAGTTCTAATCCTCTTTATTTCATGAAGTCTACAGGGGAGTTAGAAACAGGGGAATTATTGTTTAAATATGAGGTAATAATTTTTGTTCTCCGCCAATATTGGTTGGTCACGTGACCAACTGGGACAATGGGTGGCTCCGCCACCGGCAATGAGTCTTTAGGCTTGTTGTCTTATGGACTGTTTAGCCTTGTACCCAGCCTCTAAGCTGGTGTATCCTGCAGGCTAGTGGCCTAGTAATGGTTGGTTTTCAAACCAATTATCTTTCCTAATTAAAAAAAATAGTTGGTTGAACTTACTCTTACACCCTAAGGCCCTAACATCTACATGTAATATATATAAACCTTAAGATTATGGACTATGGAGTACCTTTTAAAAAAATTGAAACCTCAACATAATAATATGGAAAATGTATCGACCATATAGTATAGACTATCCATGATGTGTATTTTCACTCAATTTATATTTAATATTTTTGTTTATGCATACTTAAAATTATATTAAAATTATGATAAAAAAGAAGATTTAGAAAGATATGAATATACACTTATTCCGTTCCTTAGAGATGTTTTTTTATATTCGTTTTAGTTCATTCCTCAAAATTCTATAGTGTTTTGAATCTACTCCATCTTTAGCAACTTTTTTATTTATCTATTTTCCTCATATGGACTTACTTGAAACTCTAAGTTTCAAAACAATTTCCATTTCCCAGTCCTACCAAAAAAGTTAAATTACCGACTTTGCAATAACTCATTTCCTTGGATTATGCTGCAGTAAGAGAAATATTTTTAAGGAACCAAGGAGGTTTATAGATTTTGGAACAAGAGAAAATAGTATTTGATTTGGAATAAGTAACCTAATAAAATTACAATAGATTATGTATATTGGGCATAACTATTATATTATCACATAATTTAAAATGTAATAAATTTTTTAGTAGTGGAAAGGTGCTCGAAAGATACTCTTATGCAAGATATATTTAATTATCATATACTTATACAAATTACATTTTTTTTAATGATAGGTCAGCAAAAACATATTTTTCCTTCATTTTTAGATCATGCATTGGAATATATAGCAATATAGAAATTATAATAAGAGTAGGAGTGAATTAAAGTGTTAGTGTAAGGCTATCACAAATAAATTACAATAGAAATAGGAGTACAATATTGCACCACCAATACAAATAGATTTAGAAGATATGTATTCTATGAACTACATCCTAATTTTCTTTGGGGATCGGAACAACAACATAATTATTATGTCCTTCGTTTTTAGACCATGCATTGCACAATTTAAATGGTAATGATTGTATTATGATAATTATGGAAATTACAATAATTTGACATTATTTTTTTAAGTTAACTCTACAATAAGGATTTAAAGTTTAAGTTCGATTAGCACACTAGATTCTTCAATCATAGTCGGAATAAAAATTTATGTTGGTTATTCTTTCCTTTCTGCATTTGAACATGCTTCCAAAAATTTGTCAAGCTTATATTTTATTTGTTTGCTTGATTCTTAGCTTTAAGTATCATTTTATTATCTCAATTTTGACAATAAAAGATACAAAATCAACCTTCTTTTTAGGTCATTGCAGAATAATCTTTATCAGCTACGATTTTCAATTAGGACCAACTATATGTCATGGGGTTACCTCCTCAAAACTGTCCGACTTCTAAAAAATGTCATCATATAAATCCATAAGTAATTTGTGACTAATGAAGTTATAATTGATATAAAAGTCAATATTTAGGAATTTGAAAACTTTATATACCCAATCAAGTGTTTCAAGCCAGACCTAAAAGGACCAAATAATCCATCAAAAAGGAAGATTTTCTATTTTGAATCAAGGACTTTTTGTTAACCTTATTATGAGCTAGTATCTTTTTTTTTTTTTTTGAATAAAACCTTATTTATGAACCTCTTTGTGAGGTAGTACCTTAATTTATATTTTGTCAAATAATACCTTAAAAATATGTTTCATAATTAGATTACACTTCTTGTCTTTTTTGCTAGTGAAAAGTCAAATATAAGGAATTGGACTTTTATTTTTTCTTAATTTGTTTGCTCGAATCTGTCGGATTTTTTTTCCTATTTCTATCACCTCTTTTCATTCTTTCTCTCTCTTCAAGTTATTTTGCCTATGTTTCTACTATCCTTATATGCACGCTTTGCGCGCTGTGACATTTTTGACTTAGTGCGGTTATTCAGTCATAAAATAACATAAAATTGGTTGGTTGATTATAATTTTAATTGAATCATTATCATAAACATGTATGATTTCACCCACTTTAAGTGTGATTTTAAGAAAGATTATTTTTATTTTGATTTTAAAAATTACATTGATTTGTATTATTTTTAAGAGAAATTGCATTTACATAACATTTTTTTAAAATTTCTAGGCGCCTTTTTCTCTTTGCATCATGTACTTTTTTTTATATTGACGGTTACCAGAAGTGCGTTTTTGTAATTTTACATTGCCTTCTAAAGACTATTGTGTATTTACGGTTGTGAGTAATACTCATTCTTTTGAAAAAATTTTACTACTTATGTTTATCTAACACATTGCTATTTTTGTAAATTTGGTATACCAAGATAAACAAATTGCATATTTAAATTGAAAGTATATAACGCGCCCGCAAATTGTAAAAGTTGTGATGTTCCAAGCCTATTGAGTTTATTTCTTAGGTGTTTGTAGTTGAAAATGATAATTTTTTTTAGATAAAAACATTATTGAGATTGTAGTTAATCAGTGTATTACTCCGTATTTGTATGTTGTATATGGTTTAGTACATGGTAACTTTCCATTTTTATTTTTCTTTGTCAAACGTGATGTTCAATATGCCATGATTGTGCTTGATCTTTAAATTTGTTGATATGCATTGATTGAGGAAGATTTTGAATATTAAGAATTTATTTTGTATATGATTACTATGTATGGTTATTATCTCTTATTATTGAGGGTAGAGTTGTAATTTAATAGGGGGATATTATTACTCCCCCCTTCACTTATATAATTTTATCACCTATTTTCTTTCTTTATCTCTCACAGTCGTTTCTCCAATTTTATTCATCTTATCTATTTAATTTAACTAACTCAACGATAGTGATCAATAGATATTAGGGAAATTCTCAATGGTAGCCACAAGGTTTGGCTTTTTATCGATGGTAGCCAAAAAAAAATTTTATTTTCAGAAATTGCACTCAACTTTTGCAACACTTAACAACATAACCTTAATGATGATTAAATGTTAACTTTACTTATTTTTCTGCTAATTTTAGGATTTGTGGGTGCAATTACTAACCTACCCTAACTTAAGCTTTTCCCTCCATGTAGCTTAATTTATCAAAACACATAAGACTTCAACATCTATTTTTTGTTCTTCGGCTTTATCCCAATACTCTATGATTTAGTCAGTTAGCATGACTTTATCAATGTCATCGACTATAATATCAACATCTTGACCCATATATTGAAATTTCAGAACAATTATATCACCCTTAACTGCATCTTTAGCACAAGCAACAAATCACAACTTCACACACCAACATAATAAAATCACTTCTGTAAAACACATATCCTATTACACATGCAATTCAAATTTTGCCAACAAAAATTAACATTAAAAATTAAGAATAAATTAAAAACCAAAAAGAAGAATAAAAAAACCCTTACAACAGAGCACATAACGATCAACATGAATCAACCCTTGTTGTCCCAAAAAAAATAAAAAAAATATGTCAAAGTAAATGGTGATACCTAGGGCTGGCAAAAGATGACCCAACCCAATAAGCCGACCCGAACTGACCTGAAATAAGCGGGTTCGGTTGAGAATTTTTGACCTGTTTAAGTAAATGGGTCAACCTGAACCCGAAACAAACTTCTAAAATTAATCGGGTTAAATGGGTCGGGTTCGGGTCAACCTGTTTACAAACAGTTCAGGTTTGAAATTCTGACCCGTTTATGTAAACAGGTCGGGTTCAGGTTTGGTGCTTTTGACCCATTTATGTAAACATGTCAACCCGAAAATGACCCGATCCGACCTGATTGCCAGCCCTACACACTGATACCTGTGTACAGAAGCAAGCACTTCAATTTGTGAGCCAAAATTCTAAAATTCGTGCGCAAAAAATCAAAAAAACCAGTCGAAATAAAGCAACAGTTGCTCTACCAAAAATTCAAAAATTTCAAAAGCAATTTCAACCCAGATTGATGCGAAATTCTTAAACTACAAGACTAGTACTTCCATTTAGAATTAAAAAGCATGCATTTTTATGTTTGAAGTGTGATGATGTAGTGGAGAAGCCATGGAGAAGGAAAGGATCGACAAAAGAGTAATGAAATATGAGGGGTTAGTGTTTTTTTTTTTTTTTTTTTTTTGGGGGTAGTGTGTATTTTTTACGGTTAGTTAGTAATTTTGGTTTAAATAACTCAAGTTAGCTAAAATCCTAAACTTAACAAAAAAATAAGTAAAGTTAACATTTAATCATTATTAAGGTTATGTTGTCAAGTGTTGCAAAAGTTGAGTGCTGTTTCTGATAACAAATTTTATTTTAGGCTACCATTGATAAAAAGCCAAACCTTGTGGCTACCACTGAGAATTTCCCTAGATATTATAGCTGATTTTGCACCTAGTCATTGAAATCGATCAATTAACGAACACTGAATATTAATGATTTTGCATTAATTTTTTTGAGCTGGGTTCTCCAGATATAAACAAGTTCAACATAATTATTCAATTTGTAATAATAATAATAATAAAAAGTGTACCTTACGCAAATTACTATTGGAAGATGCCCCACATTAATTCATTAGCATTAGGATTTTATAAAATAATAATAGAAACTTTGTTTTATTTAGAACAAATTATGCAATTATTAAAATTATAAAAAAAATCCATGTTTCTTTTTTCTAAAGGATCTAGAAAAATGGATGCATAGAACTAGAAGTAATGGGGAAAAAGAGAAAGAGGTTCTTGAAAAGGGGTAGTAATAGTGTATGAAAAGAAAAAAAAAAAAAAGAAAAAGGGGTACATAGAACTAGAACTCTAGAAGTACTAGATAACAGCTATCAGGAAAAAAAAAAAAAAAAAGGGTGGATGATAATAGTAATATACAATACTGCTGAAAGACTGGGTCCAAAACTCAAAACTTTTAAAACTACATGCCTACCTCTAACAAAAGAAATGACTCCATCAGCAATAAATAAATAGAATCAAAGCATTCATCAATAATAAATTAATCATATCAAAGCAAAAAATACGTTACTTTATTTTTTTTAGGTTAAATTGTACGTTACTTACAATGTCATTAATTAACACTTATACTATAATATTATTACTAAATTTTTAACGGACCGAATCACAATAATTTATTATGAACCCAAACCAACTATATGGCACAAAAATGGACGGTAACAGAGAAAACTGACAATATCACACAAAAACTAACTATATAAAAGCTAAATCACACAAAAATTAACTATATAAAGACTTATTATATTATAATATAAAAACTGATATCTATATCTATACTAATATATTAAAAGACGTTCCTAAGAATGTCTATGTACCATGTGGCACTCTCCTCTAAGGCTATAATGCAAATGCTCTATTTTCATGTCAAACCCCTCAACTAAAAAAATAATGGTGTGTAGTTATAAGGTATCGAACACATGACCTTTGAAATGAAAAGTGAGAGCTTAACCATTGATCCAACATAACATCATTGTTTAGTATTTCAAAATAAAATATAATAAGGTATTGTAATTAAATCTCATTAAAAGACTTACACAAGTAGTTAGATACCTAACACATTAATGGTAATGATAATAGACTATTGTAGACATAAACTCTTACTCGAATTTTTTGTATTTTTCAAATTATGACGTCAATTTTTTTCCTCACAAGACAAAAAATTACGAAAACAAACAATCCGGGGCATCGTCCGGGATACTCACTAGTTATCATAAATAAAATGATTATATCAAATAATAAAAATTAAATATATCAAATAGAAACGAACTATATCATACAATACCTGATGTAGAAGTTGTTATTGTACACTGGCTCCATTTTTTTTTTTAATCATATTACACTACTAAGAAAACAAAATAATAATACTAAAAAAAGCCAAATCTAATTTCCCACTTTTCTTTTTTCTTTAAGAAATCTACTCACATTCTATTCTACGGTGGGTAAGTGGGTAGGGTCGGGTTATCAGCACGAGAAAATCTCACCTTCCTCTCTTTCCCGCTTCTTCCTCCTCTTCAAATCTCTCTCTTTCTCTCTCTCCTCTTTTCCTCTTCACACTTTACCATTTTCACAAGAAATTCCATCCAAAAGAGAGGTTGATATGCAGCAGGAGGAGAGATAAAATAGAGCTTAACACTTTGAGTAAGAGACTGTAAGAGTGAGAGAGTGAGAGTAAAAGAGTAAGAGTGAGAGTGGTATGCTTTGAATGCATATTAAGCTTCAACTATGGACACACCAGAGAGAAATCAGATCGGAACACCCATTTCTAAAATCGAGGTTTTATATCGCTAATTTGTTCTCCACTTCTAATTTTTCCCCCATATTTTTTTTTTCAAATTTAGGGTTTTATTTCTTTGTTACTTTCCTAATTTGTTTCTTAAGTGTTGACTTGATTGCTCCGTTCGTGTCGTCATCGTCGTCTCATCTTGCATGTCTCTGATTCGCCTTCATTAATCATTTTAATTTTATTATATTCACGAAATTTTGCTTTCTTTGATCAATAATAATGATCTTTTTTTGCCAATAGATCATTAATTCCAGATTTTATTTTGGTTCTAATTTGACATACTCTGACCTATACTGCTCTTTTTTTTTAGTTTCCTGAAATCGAATTAGTTTATCTGAAAGTTTGAGTAAATTGATATGATTCAGTGATAACACATTTTAGGAGGTTGATTTTATGGTATCACATTTTGCAACTCTGTATAGTGTGGTTTGCTTCTTCTTTGTAATAAAAATCGTCTCGTGTTGTGGCCTTTTGCTGAAAAAGCTCTAATTTGAATTTGGAAGTGGTCTATTTACTGTTATAGTTTAGAGGCATTGTGTTTGTTTAAGGATAGAGTTTCTGTATATGTTACTACAGGCCACTTTTTTTTTGATTTGATGGTTTCTGGTCTTCAAATGTGCATAATATTCGATTTTTGCAGTAGTTTTTGACGTATATTTATGCATTACTTTTTTCATGCAGGAGTCTCCTTTTTCCAGCTTCATCAACAATTTATCTCCTATCAACCCTACGAAGGCGACACATGTTTCTCAGACGTTTAGCTCGCTTAGTTTTACTTCACCTCCATCTGTTTTCACTTCACCTCATGTGAGCCTTCAGAAGGACTATAAATTCTTGAGAAGGTAACATTACTATAATTTTTGAGGTCTTTGATTCAGCAGCATATTGTTTGTTTTTCATCTTTTTTTTTGACATTTGATCTTTTTCTTCACTCATTGTCAAAGGCATCAGGTTTCAGATCTAGCCAAGTCTCCATTCGCTTTAGATGCAGGAAACAAAGATTCTGTAGCTAAAGAGGTCGTCAGCTCCGAACATCTGTCTGACAGTTTGGAAATCATGCAAGTTAGAGGGGAAACGGCTTCTGGTAGTGAAGATTCTGCCAAGCCACTCGAAGAGGATACAGAGTGTGCGAAAGAGCTGCCAAGGGTGCTCAAGTATGACAGTGGAAGTCCCCGCTGTAAGACAGCAGTGACATCCTCTGGCGATGAAACAAAATGCGAGCTAGATGCATCAGCAGCTCTTGTTCAATATGTCCAGGAGCCTTCTATCAGGGGTTCTTTTGGGACGGAATTGAATTCTCAAGTGATGAACCATGATAATGAAGAGACATGTGATTGGCAGAGCTTGATATCTGGTAGTAGTGATTTATTTATCTTTGATTCACCTAATATAGCAACTTCAAAAGGGTCAGTGCAAATATCACAAGAAAAAGAAACAAATGTTTTTACGTCTCTCTTATCACGCTTTCCACACGATGAGGCATACGCTATGCAAAATTCACTTCATGATGGCTCCAGTAACTGTAATGAAGCACATGAAATTATAGAAAATTCAACTCAATCCACAGAGGCTCCTGAATTGAAGCAAATGGAGCAGCCGCCAGAGAATCTAGAAATATCCTCTGTTAATGAACTTCTTTGTGGTGATTCTGTTGGCAAAAAAGGAAAGCAGGTGAGAAAAACCTACCTGGTTGCTCATAAAATACTTCATATTTTTCTGGACTATGTATGCTGTCAATCTTTATTTGTGTTCATTACTTCATTAGTAACCAGTTGACCACATCGAAAATATTTGTGAACTTCGTATTCTGTTTTTCTTATTCTTATTTGTGCTTGCTGGCTAATTACCTTTTCTGCATTTGGAAATGACAGATGTGTACACCTTTATATCGACGTACATGCTCCCTAGGTTGACATATCAATCTTAGTTCAAATGCTCAAATTGCTACAAATCTTTTTCTTATGTACAATTTTCAGTAAGCATTTGGATACAAGACTTTTGTCTTTGTTCTTGTGTTCAGATCACCTTTTGATTTCTGGATTACACAATTTCTAGAATACAATTTACAAGGCTAAAATCCATATTTGATCTCTGTTTGCTGTCATCCACCTCTTTGTGTAGCTTTGCTAATACAACATTGTACGTGGTGTTCTATCCTTGCATGCCTTTTTTTTAGGGTCGTAATTTTAGTGCTTCCACAACCTTTTTCTTCAATAAGAAGTATGGAGAACTCCTTTTAAGCAGGTTCATGTTTTCTGCTTGCAGCCTTTCAGTAATTTACATCGGGGATTGCGACGGCGGTGTCTTACCTTTGAGATACCAAGAACTAAGAAGAGTATAGATGGTGCTCTATTCTCCAGTTCTTTGTCTTCTCTTCAAAGTGAGGAAAAACCTTTGTCCTGCATTAGGCACCCCATCACACCAGAAAATGATTCTTCAAGGTGCATTCTGCCAGGTATAGGCCTGCACTTGAATGCATTGGCAGCAGCTTCAAAGGACTGCAGCAACCCCAACCAGGAAATGATTTCTTCAACTGCCCAGGATCCTTTCATGAACTCATTAGATTCATCCTCTCTAAGAAAAGATGAGGGTCCTGCTGAAAATGTAGTTGAAATTGCAGAAAATTCTTCTCAGGCATCAGTATATGCAGCTATCGATGAGTTAAATCCAAATAGTCCGAAGAAGAAAAGGCAAGTTTAGTATTCTTAATTTGTGATTTCAAGCATAATAACTACTACACAGGCTTGCATTTGAAGCTAGAGCTTTCTGATTGATGTTCTAAACCAATCAACAGGCGCAAATTCGAAACTATTGGAGAAGGAGAATCGTGTAAGCGTTGCAACTGTAAAAAGTCTAAATGCTTGAAACTGTAAGTTGCTCCTCATTCTAGTTTCTAAGTATTTCTTAGGATTGCAATTGCTTCATGAATGTAGCCCAGAAAATTTAAATTACTTTTATGCATTTAAATTAACTATGACACTTACTACAACACATTAGAGCAATATTTTTGTGCTACGAGAGTATATGGCTGCCTGAATTTAAGCTCTATGATCTAGTTGCTATGTACCAATAACATGTCATCTTTTGGTTTTATTCTTGTAAAGATTTTTGTGCTATAATTTTGCTTAGGTCTGTACTTCCAGTTTTGCAGATTGAAGAACTTAGTAATGTGCATACTATGACAGAAATGTTTCCAAATTTTTGATTTCATTGAGAAGGCTGGATTTGTAAACAGGAGGAAAAAGGTGTTTTTAAGTAATGGTTTGAAGATGATGAAGTGGATGGTTTTGTTTATCTCCCTTCTCATCAATGTAGGGTAGCCGACGTATTTAAACAGTAGATGACTTGTTTTGCTCTAATTAACTAAATTGATTACTTCTTATTTTCTTCCTTTTCTCGGATAATTTTGAGGCAGTAGTTGGAGCATCATTTTTATAAAGCTTCTAATAACTTCTCCATGCTAATACATAGCTTATAATTGTACAAGAAATTTATGATATTTTTGCGTCTAACATATGCTTGAAGAGCAAGAATCTGAAGTGACGACTGGAAACAGCTCCAGTAACTCTTGAACCATCTTGCTTAGGCAAACTAAACTACTCACATCATCCTTAGCTTTGACTATTGTTTATGTGCAGTTATTGTGAATGCTTTGCGGCTGGTGTTTACTGTGTTGAGCCATGTTCCTGTCAAGATTGCTTTAACAAGCCAATTCATGAAGAGACTGTTCTTGCAACTCGTAAGCAGATCGAATCTCGTAACCCACTTGCATTTGCTCCCAAAGTGATCAGGACAACTGATTCAGTGCAAGAACTTGGGGTAAGCAAAGAAAATAATAAGGAAAAGCTCCATTTCATACTACTTTTACCTAGCCTGTTTTGTGACTCAATTATGGTAATCCAAACAGGAAGATACAACTCGAACTCCTGCTTCAGCTCGTCACAAACGAGGATGCAACTGCAAGAAATCAAATTGTCTGAAAAAATATTGTGAATGTTATCAGGTTCTTCCCTTTGCCTCATCTTGATCAATTTTAATATTTGAGTATCATGTCATTGAAAAATTGTTTTTTGGTTGTATAGGGTGGTGTTGGATGCTCCATTAATTGCAGATGTGAGGGTTGTAAGAATGCATTTGGTAGAAAGGATGGTGAGCTAAATCATTCTATGATACATCTGTGCTCACATTATATTAGGTTTTTTTTAACAAGCAAGTGAGATTAGCCTATGTTTCTTGCTAATTCTATTGAAAACTCATATGTCAGGGTCCACTATGATAGCAACAGAAGCTGAAATAGAAAAGTTACAAGCTTCTGAGAAAAGCATAATGGATAAAAGCTCAGATATTCACCGATTCCATGATGACGATGACCAACATTCTGAATTTTCCATCCCTCAGACACCATCTAGACTTTACAGGTTTGATATTCTTAGTCTTCATTCAACTGCGCATTACAACAACAAACTATAGAATCATATATGATGGGCTTATTGGTTGTTATGTGGTGTGATAGGCCATTAGTTCCATTAGCAACTTCCTCGAAGGGAAAACCACCAAGATCGTCTTTAGCGATGAGTGGTTTATCCTCTTCTTTGCATCCAGTTGATGGACCAGGAAGATCAACATTTCTACGATCTCAATCCTGTGTTGAGAAGCATCATCACAATGTCTCAGTAGATGAAATTCCTGCAGTTCTTCAAAACACTAGTCCACCAAGCAGTGGTTTGAAGGCTCTGTCTCCAAACAGCAAGAGGGTATTATCTCCTCACAATGCAAATGGGCAATCCCATGGGCTTAGGAGCAGCCGTAAGTTGATCCTGCAATCTATTCCAGCATTTCCTTCGCTCAGTCCAAGACGCTGAATGCCCAAGTTGCTGTGGAAATCTGGTATAACACACCTATATCATCTCTATCCGAAGTTATAAGTGCTAATTAATGCTATAGTTCTTTCTCTCTATTTATTAGCTGTATAATATTTCTGTAATTTGTTTTTCTTCTTTTCATCCCTTCCAATTCTTTGCTGGTGAAATCCTTCACCCCTTTCATAATGCTTAAATTCGAAGTAGGATCATGTGAATGTTTTAGTTTATTCTAGTTCTAGGATTATATATATATATAATATATGTGTGTCAATTGTCATAGCCCAAGGGTAGTTTAACCCGAGGGTAGTTTAGTAAATTATTGTACTTATCATATTATCTTCATTTTATACAGTTGTAATATATGTAGCCCAAGAACTAACAATAATTAAGCATGAACACTTTGTTTAACTAGCGATCATGGAGGAAAGGTTGGAGATGTAGGTATGGGGAAGTTGGGGGAAGGGTCCGGAAGCAAAAAAAGGAGAGGCAAGAGTGAGCTTGAATTTTTTTTCCAAATCTATTCAGAAATTTGTAGGATTTGGTTTATTTGGAGGGGAAGGATCTTTTTGGCTTTTTATTTCTAAGCTAGAGATGCCAAACACTGACCCAACCCATGGGTGAACTGTTATGGCTCGAAAGAGTCAGGTGCTTAACCTAACTCATTTTGAGTTGAAGTCAACTCAAACCTAGTTTCATCTGGGAAAATTATAATATGACCCAATTTGTGCCGACCTTAGTTCAACTCGAACCAAGTTGGACCCGATTATCTATGATGCAGATTCGATCAGCACCTGACCCGGAGGTTGTTGTATATTTTTCAAATTTACCAAAATAAACCAAGTGTATCAAATTCTTAAAGACAAACCAAAAGTGGCACAACTAACATGAAACTAAGGGAAAACTATGTGATTAAAAATGAGTCATACACCCAAAGGTCATCACACAACAATGACTAGTAAAAGCGAGAACTCCATGAAACAACAAAGCCACCAACACAAGCTGCACAAAGTAGCTAACCATAACTCAGAGCAAACCAGTATTACACCTATAGTAGGGCACTGCGAAGCGCAGCAAACCAGTATTAGAGGCAGCAGTAGCAAGCTCAGAAGTAGCATCAGCAGCATACCCGTAGCAGAGGCAGCAAACAACAAAATCAATATAAAACTAAAAGAAATAGAATAACTTAAATACTTGGGAAGATATGAAGGACAAAAGAGCGAAATCAAGTATTGAATCAATAAAATACAAAAAAAGTTACTTATTAAGGAATATAATCATAGTCGATATTACTACGTTTAGTATCCCTTACAATATCAAGAGGCTCCTCATCCTCAATTAAATCATAACCACAAATCCAGTTTTGACAAGTAAGCAAAGACTCGACATGCTTAGGTAGCAAACCCTAACCTATACTTGGTCAATATTCTACCACACATACTAAATGTGGACTCTGAAGCCACAGAGGTGATGGGAACGGCTAAACATGTCTAGCCATACGAGCAAGAAGTGAAAAAACTCCCACGTGAGCTTTCCAATAAGAAAGAACATCAAAATTTTGATCTGGTCCATTGGATTTGGGAGTAAGGGGGTAGTAAAGTATGATTCAATATGAAATTGAATACCCCGATCGAATAGCAGCAGCATTGGCACTGAAATTCTAACATCAAAAGAGACAAATTATCAACATGAATACATAAGGAGAGATGATACATATACACTCGGTGTATGTGGGCCACACATATACTGGATGTATGTGTTACTACTAAAATGTATACCTTTTGTATGTGTTACTACTAATATGTATAGTGTTACTAAAAAAAGTTATAAACTTACAATCATTTGAACCTGTATTGTTATTCAACGATATTTGAATTTACATAATACATAAACGATTGAAATACTATATTTCGAATTGAATTTTATTACATGGTAGGGATGAAAATATAACATTATTTTTCTACAAACAAATTAAATAATTGAAAACGACAGGAAAGTTTAGTAGAAAATCAATAGTAGAAAAATGGTGAAGATGAATAAGATGAAGCTAATATATGAATAATCTGAAAAAAAATACAATACTTTTTTTAGTTTTAACAAAGGATTCATACAAATCTAAATAAAGAAAATTTCATAAAACAGATTTTTTTAAACAAAGATAAAGAACAAATCATTAAAAACAAAATTATCTGTGGAAATATAGTAAGTTTGTAATATTTTTAGTAATATTATATATTTTAGTAGTAACACATACACAAGATATAAATTTTAGTAGTAACACATACACCTAGTGTATGTGTGGCCCACATACACCCAGTGTATGTGTGGCCCACATACACCCAGTGTATGTGTGGCCCACATACACCCAGTGTATGTGTAGCCTTTGCGATACATAACAATACATAAAGAAGATAAATGATTCACAACAACTATTAACCTTTCCGAGGCTTGCCTTATTAAAGGGAAGAGTGAGTAATCTTGCACCACTTGTGGATGATGCATCAATTTGCTCAGAATTCATTAAAGATGTAGTAGAGGAAGGGGTGAAAGGATTATGACGCGTTGTGGAAGTACACACACATTAAGTACCTTAATTATCCTAACAAATAGTTACATAGGGTAAGAAAGAGTCGATGAAGAAAGTGATTTCAAGGAACAACAATATAGTAACCAAGTTTCAATAAAATAGTAACCAATTTGGAGAGGGAGGAAATGACGTAATGATTCTATAACAAATAACTAAACGAAGAAACTAATAACAATACTAAAAGTCATAAAAGATGGGAACAATCATATGAACAACATACTAAGTAGATAGCCAGATTCTAGCCATGTAAATTGTAATTTTGTATAATCCTTGACATTTTAATCAACCACTTTAAGTAGATTGACTGTAGGAACTAGTCCCTTTCTTCCCTTAAGTTTACTTATTTCGAGTACGACCTTCTAATTAGTGAATAACCCCAATAATACGAGTATGTAATTTTAATTAGACAAAGACAGCATTAAGAATTAGGAAGACATCACTAACCCCAGACAACCAGCTCTACAAATGGCACGTGGTTCAACCTAGATCAAGAATCACTTTCAATTATAAAGAATAAGGCACGACCTCTTTTTGTTAACCATTTAAGCAATTACGGACTTAGCATAATTGTAGACACATAAATCTATCTCCACATTTTAGTACCTGATGATGATTAATTCCCCGCCTAATTGATCCGGATTGAACAAAAAATAATGAATGAGACTAAAATAAAATGTTCCAGGTCCAATTTATATTTCTAACCCATTTCCTAAACCCACTTGCAAAAAAACGTTTTAAATCCATTTAAGAAAACCCATTTAATGGCCCTTTTTAATCAATAAAGTTAATTATCTTTTGGAAAATTTGTGGAAATAATTCTACCTTTGCGTTGTCTTTCCAAAACAGTCCTACCTTTCGAAAATCTGAGATTAATCCAACCTTTGTGGGTTGTTTGACAATAATGGGCCCCATTTAATAGTGACCTGCAAAAGGAGGTGAACTTGGTGAAGTGGCATTGACCGTTACAAAAGCTTAATTTTTTTTATTCTAATCCCCTTTCCCCTTTTTAAGTCTGATTTGAGAAAGACTCTACCTTGTGATTAGTTAAAAATTCTTTGACAGTTTTACTCAAATTAAAATTGATGAAATTTTGATTACTCTTATTTAAGGTGATAATGATTGTAAATTTTTCAAATGATATTCAAGGGTTATGGAAGATCTAGCAACTAAAATTCAAGATCTTCAATTTCACCAATTTGAAAAAGACACTATCATGGCAGAGTTAGAAGTTGAGAAGAAGATGATGGGGGATATAATTAAGATACTGAAGCTTCAGCAAGAGCATCTTGAATTGGACCTCAAAGGGATGAGAAATGAGCTTAATTAGATGTGCAAAGAATGAGAAATTTAATTCCACGACAATCATTGTAACTTGGGTTTTATTTGTCTTAATTTTGTATTTGTTGAAGTAGGTAAATTAGAACAAAATGTATGGGCGTCTAAATGTAATGAACTTATGTTTCTGTTGAAATGAAAAAAAGGAACTTCATTCATAATTGAGCATTGTTTTTGCAAATAGGTACTTTTTTTTGGGCCCCCAATGGGAACCCTTTGGTAAGAAGAAGGACCCTACTGGACCAGCACCTATCGTAGGTCCGCCAGCCCAGCTACGCAGGTCAACGCTTGAGAGTAAGGGGGGATTAAGGGAATCCCTACTCCCAAGCACAAGTAGGTAGTGGGGCTCGAACTTGTGACCTCAAAGTCACAAGGTGAGTTCCCCACCACTCCACCAAGCAAGCTTGGTTAATAGATACTTGATTATATACTAAAGATCCAAAATAAACTTTAAGCATGGAGTGGCATGTCTGATACATGATTACAAAATAAGTCCAAACACGGAGTTCTACTAATTGACATCCAAACATAACATAAGTGGCTAACTTCTACTATTGATATGATGATAATGATGCTTGACTGAGTGGTGCACCTTGTGAACTGTGAATGTTGGCTGATTAACAACAGTGGGCCCTGTTGAAGAACCAACACCAGCTGGTACCTAATTAACCAAAAAAACATGTGGGTTAGGACAAAAAACATGTGGCAATGAAATGAAAACTTGCACATTGAAGGAAGAAGAAACTTATACTTCCTCCGTTCTGTTTTAAATGAAACATTGGGTGAAATGACACTACTCATTGATCAATTTTGACTCCAATTTATCATCATTATATAAAGAAAAACATAGGCAAGTGGGATCTTGTTAGATTCGTCTCGATGCATACTATCAAATTATAACTTTTTTATATTTTTTACGTGTGCACAACTAAAGATATTAATGATCACAGAAGCGCGTTGGGTTGCGTGAAAAAGCAAACGTTTCATTTAAAACAGAACGGAGGAAGTATAAATTTTCTTGCTTCCTCCCTTACTGGTCATCCTAGTTCCCCTCTTCCCAACTGCTGGTCCCACGTCCCTTTCCTCTCCTACTATTGGTCCCATAGGCTCCCCCCATCGCTCTTGTGATGCTTTCACCTCCACTTCCCCCACTAATGCTGCTCCCACCTCCCCTTGCTCCCATTCCTCCTCTAATAACTCTACCTCCTCTGCCAAGAATAATTGGTTAAGCTGTGGCATTGAGATGTCTTGCATCAACAAATGCCATAAACTGCGTGGCCTCAATATCTTTTCTTGGTATGCCTCTTGCTTTCTTTTGTGGTGGTTCTTGCGCAGTTGCATTATCTTTATATGGGCTTCTTATTTTAGTATGCCCCTTGCAGAGCCCACAAGTAATCTCAATTCATACCTACTCAATTTTCCAGGCTTCTTAGGTGACTCATGGGGGACCTTTATCCTGTTCAATCTAGGCCTCCTTGGCCAGTTTTGATGAAAGGAGGGTCTAGTGGATAGTCAATCTTGGGCCAGTGCCTTTCCCCTCAATTGGTGGGATTGTTTCGGAGTAAACCTTCAAATACACTTCTCTTTTGTAGCAATCATCCACAAACTGCTCAGCCTCCATATAACAAAAGGATATTGCAGCACAGACATGACAACATGGGAAGCCACATATGTCCCACTTCCAATATGTACACGTTTTAGCTTTAGGTTCATTATCAATCAATCTAATTAATTGTTGTTGTTGTTGTTGTTGTTGTTGTTGTTGTTGTTGTTGTTGTTGTTGTTGGTGTTGTTCTTTGTTGGTGTTGTTCTTTGTTGTTCTTCTTTGTTGTTGTTGTTGTTGTTGTTGTTGTTGTTCTTTATTCTTTGTTGTTGTTCTTCTTTATTCTTTATTCTTGTTGTTGTTGTTGTTGTTGTTCTTTATTCTTTGTTGTTCTTTATTGTTGTTCTTTATTCTTTGTTGTTGTTCTTCTTCTTCTTTCTTTCTTTCTTTATTCTTCTTCTTTATTCTTCTTCTTTCTTCTTTATTCTTTCTTCTTCTTCTTCTTTATTCTTCTTCTTTATTCTTTATTCTTCTTCTTCTTTATTCTTTTATTCTTCTTCTTCTTTATTCTTCTTTATTGTTTTCTATTTATTCTTTGTTATTCTTCTTCTTTATTCTTTGTTATTCTTCTTCTTTATTCTTTGTTATTCTTCTTCTTTATTCTTTGTTATTCTTCTTCTTTATTCTTTGTTATTCTTTGGTGTTATTCTTTGTTGTTATTCTTTGTTATTCTTTGTTGTTGTTGTTCTTTGTTGTTGTTCTTTATTCTTTGTTGTTATTCTTTATTCTTCTTTGTTATTCTTTGTTATTCTTTGTTATTCTTTGTTATTCTTTGTTATTCTTTGTTGTTATTCTTTGTTGTTGTTCTTTGTTGTTGTTCTTCTTTGTTGTTCTTTGTTGTTATTCTTTGTTGTTGTTCTTTGTTGTTGTTGTTGTTGTTGTTGTTGTTGTTCTTTGTTGTTCTTTGTTGTTGTTGTTGTTGTTGTTGTTCTTTATTCTTTATTCTTCTTCTTCTTTGTTATTCTTCTTTATTCTTTATTCTTTATTCTTCTTCTTCTTTATTCTTCTTTATTCTTTATTCTTCTTTATTCTTTGTTATTCTTTATTCTTTATTCTTCTTTGTTGTTATTCTTCTTTATTCTTTATTCTTCTTTATTCTTTGTTGTTATTCTTTGTTGTTGTTGTTATTCTTTGTTGTTCTTTGTTATTCTTTGTTGTTATTCTTTGTTATTCTTTGTTATTCTTTGTTGTTGTTGTTGTTGTTCTTTGTTGTTGTTCTTTGTTGTTGTTGTTCTTTGTTGTTCTTTGTTGTTGATCTTTGTTGTTCTTTCTTTATTCTTTATTCTTCTTTGTTGTTGTTGCTCTGTTCTTTGTTGTTGTTCTTTGTTGTTGTTCTTTGTTGTTGTTGTTGTTCTTTGTTGTTCTTTGTTATTCTTTGTTGTTGTTCTTTGTTGTTCTTTGTTATTCTTTGTTATTCTTTGTTGTTGTTGTTGTTGTTGTTCTTTGTTGTTGTTCTTTATTCTTTGTTGTTCTTTGTTGTTGTTCTTTGTTGTTGTTGTTGTTGTTGTTCTTTATTCTTTGTTGTTTATTCTTTATTCTTTATTCTTTATTCTTTGTTATTCTTTATTCTTTATTCTTCTTTATTCTTTGTTGTTATTCTTTGTTGTTATTCTTTGTTGTTCTTTGTTGTTCTTTGTTATTCTTTGTTGTTGTTCTTTGTTGTTCTTTGTTGTTCTTTGTTGTTGTTGTTGTTCTTGTTGTTGTTCTTTGTTGTTGTTCTTTGTTGTTGTTGTTCTTTGTTGTTGTTCTTTGTTGTTCTTTCTTTATTCTTTATTCTTCTTTGTTGTTATTCTTCTTTATTCTTTGTTGTTATTCTTTGTTATTCTTTGTTATTCTTTGTTGTTCTTTGTTGTTCTTTGTTGTTGTTGTTGTTGTTCTTTGTTGTTGTTCTTTATTCTTTGTTGTTGTTATTCTTTATTCTTTGTTGTTTATTCTTGTTGTTGTTCTATTCTTTATTCTTTATTCTTTGTTATTCTTTATTCTTTATTCTTTATTCTTTATTCTTCTTTATTCTTGATTATTCTTTATTCTTTGTTATTCTTTATTCTTCTTTGTTGTTATTCTTCTTGTTTGTTGTTCTTCTTTGTTGTTGTTCTTCTTTATTCTTTATTCTTTATTCTTTGTTGTTGTTATTCTTCTTTATTCTTTGTTGTTGTTCTTTGTTGTTGTTGTTGTTGTTGTTGTTCTTTGTTATTCTTTGTTGTTGTTCTTTGTTATTCTTTGTTGTTCTTTGTTTTTCTTTGTTGTTCTTTGTTGTTGTTGTTGTTGTTCTTTGTTGTTGTTGTTGTTCTTTGTTGTTCTTTGTTGTTGTTCTTTGTTGTTGTTGTTGTTGTTGTTGTTGTTCTTTATTCTTTGTTATTTATTCTTTATTCTTTATTCTTTATTCTTTGTTATTCTTTATTCTTTATTCTTCTTTATTCTTCTTTATTCTTTATTCTTCTTTGTTGTTATTCTTCTTTTGTTGTTATTCTTCTTTGTTGTTATTCTTCTTTGTTATTCTTCTTCTTTGTTTATTCTTCTTCTTGTTGTTCTTTCTTCTTTGTTATTCTTCTTCTTTGTTGTTCTTCTTCTTCTTTGTTGTTATTCTTCTTTGTTGTTGTTCTTCTTTGTTGTTATTCTTCTTTGTTGTTGTTCTTCTTTGTTATTCTTTGTTGTTATTCTTTGTTGTTGTTCTTCTTTGTTGTTCTTTGTTGTTATTCTTTTATTTGTTCTTTGTTATTCTTCTTTTTGTTCTTCTTGTTGTTATTCTTTGTTATTCTTTCTTTGTTGTTCTTCTTTGTTGTTATTCTTCTTTGTTGTTCTTCTTGTTGTTATTCTTTGTTGTTGTTCTTTGTTGTTCTTTCTTTGTTGTTCTTCTTTATTCTTCTTCTTTATTCTTCTTCTTTATTCTTCTTGTTATTCTTCTTGTTATTGCATTTTCTTGTTATTCTTGTTGTTATTCTTTGTTGTTGTTCTTTGTTGTTATTCTTTGTTATTCTTTATTCTTTGTTGTTGTTCTTTGTTGTTGTTGTTCTTTATTCTTTGTTGCTATTCTTTATTCTTTGTTATTCTTTGTTGTTGTTGATGTTCTTTGTTGTTGTTCTTTATTCTTTATTCTTTATTCTTTGTTATTCTTTTTCTTTATTCTTTATTCTTTATTCTTTATTCTTTATTCTTTATTCTTTATTCTTTATTCTTTGTTGTTTATTCTTCTTTATTCTTTATTCTTTATTCTTTGTTATTCTTTATTCTTTATTCTTTATTCTTTATTCTTTATTCTTTGTTATTCTTCTTTATTCTTCTTTGTTGTTATTCTTTATTCTTCTTTATTCTTTATTCTTTGTTGTTGTTATTCTTTATTCTTTCTTCTTTGTTGTTATTCTTTATTCTTTGTTGGTGTTGTTGTTGTTGTTGTTGTTGTTGTTGTTCTTTGTTGTTGTTGTTGTTCTTTGTTGTTGTTGTTGTTGTTGTTGTTGTTGTTGTTCTTTGTTAGTTTGTTGTTGTTATTCTTTGTTATTCTTCTTTGTTGTTGTTATTCTTCTTTGTTGTTCTTTATTCTTTGTTGTTATTCTTTATTCTTTGTTGTTATTCTTTATTCTTCTTTGTTATTCTTTATTATTCTTTGTTATTCTTTGTTATTCTTTATTCTTTATTCTTTATTATTCTTTGTTGTTGTTGTTCTTTATTGTTGTTGTTCTTTGTTGTTGTTTATTCTTTGTTGTTGTTGTTCTTTGTTGTTGTTGTTCTTTGTTGTTGTTGTTCTTTGTTGTTGTTCTTCTTGTTGTTGTTATTCTTCTTTTGTTGTTGTTCTTCTTTGTTTGTTATTCTTTCTTTGTTCTTTATTCTTCTTCTTCTTCTTGTTGTTGTTGTTGTTGTTGTTGTTGTTGTTGTTGTTGTTGTTGTTGTTGTTGTTGTTGTTGTTGTTGTTGATGTTCTTTGTTGTTCTTTGGTGTTGTTCTTTGTTGTTGTTGTTGTTGTTGTTGTTGTTGTTGTTGTTGTTGTTGTTGTTGTTGTTGTTGTAGTTCTTTGTTGTTGTTGTTGCTATTGTTCTTTGTTGTTGTTGTTGTTATTGTTGTTGTTGTTGTTTGTGTTGCTTTGTTGTTGGTGTTCTTGTTGTTGCGGTTGTTGTTGTTGTTGTTGTTGTTGTTGTTGTTGGTGTGGTTGTTGTTGTTGTTGTTGTTGTTGTTGTTGTTGTTGTTGTTGTTGTTGTTGTTGTTTGTTGAACCCTAGTTTTGATGATGACAAAGGAACAAAGATGCAAACTAAGTATTGGACTAACAAGTTGTTTAAGTGAATGAATTTCAAGGTATCAATGAAAGGAACAAAGAGAATACTAAGTCAAGGAAGAAATCAAGTTTGGATTTTGAAGACTAAGTAAAGATGTTTCATGATTTGGTACTGGAGCAGCATTGGAGCAAGAAGACTAAAGCGAGGCTTTTTGTTTCTAGTTCCATTGTAAAGGAACGAGTAAGAATGGTAAGGAACTATGGCAATTTAGAATGAGAATGAGAGTTTGTTCCTTTGAAAGGAACAGACGCACTGGCGCTTAATTAATAAGTTAAAGGAACTAGACTTAGGATGAAGCATTACAACGGTTCATTTATGTCAGTTGAGAAAATTATGCTTAGATTCTAGGTAACCGTTTTATTTAAGGAAAAATCTGATTTTAAGGAAAATATTTTTAAGGAAAAATTTTATTTTTGTAGAGATAATAAAAATTCTTTTCGGTTTTTATGGAAATATTTTAAAGATAATATTTTTGGTAAAAGGATTTTATTTTGGTATTAATAATTAAAATGATTTTTAATTAAATCAGATTTTCAATTTAATGCTTTAAGTAGTTGCTAAAATTAAGGGAGCAGTAACTTAATTTTCTCCCACGTTTAACAGTGATCATGGAGATCATGGGTTGGTTGAGGAACGTGCTCCTCCGGGTAAGGAACATCATGGGATAATGGTTTTACCACTAATACATGTTTTAATCCCACGTTCTAAGTTATTATCACTATAAATACTAATGTCTAATTAAGTTCCAATTTGTGTATGACCAAGTGAATTAGTGAGTTTAACTAAGTAAAGTGTCAGTGCCTTCATTCTCTCATAAAAGCCATTTGTTCTTTGCCTTCTTACTCTAATTCCACTAAGTTTATTTGATCAATTGTATTTTGGTTTTTGGGGTAAGGGGACTTTGAGTGAAGTTCTGTAAGAGATAAGCTTTGAGTGAAGCGAGTTGAAGTGAGAAAACTTCAAGTGAAGTTGAGAGGAACAACTGTTAAGGGAACAGTTGTTCAGGAACTTGAGTTTAGGAACTCAAGGTGTGGCCTGTGAGTAGAATTAGGTTGTAACAAAGTTGTTTGGCCTAATTAGTGAAAGAGTTGAGTTTAAAATCCCTAATGGTCGAGGTTGTTTCTTCTTGTTGGGCCCAAGAAGTTTTTCCTCGTAAAAATCTCTTGTGTTCCTTTAGCTTGTTTCTTTGTTTAAGTTTAAAATTCCGCAAAAAGTTACGTTTATTTCTACACATACAATTCACCCCCTCTTATACTGTTCCTAGTGAAATAACAATTGGTATCAGAGCTAGAACTCACAAAAGATAGGAAACCCTATTGAGAAAAAGATCCAAGGAACAATGAATACCACCGAGAAACTTGAGGAAGGTTACTCTACGCAATGGCCTCCCATGTTCAATGGGAAGTTTTATTCCTACTGGAAGAACAGAATGGAGATATTCATCAAGGTTGAAAATTACCAGGTATGGAGAGTCATTGAAGTTGGTGATTTTGAGGTCACAACTACTAATGACAAAAATGAGGTAATTCCAAAACCCTTCTCTGAATATGACAAAGCTGATTTCGAAAAAATGGAAGTAAATGCAATGGCTGTTAAATTATTGCATTGTGGACTTGGACCCCATGAACACAATAGGATCATGGGATGCAAATCCGCAAAGCAAATATGGGATTTACTAGAAGTAACCCATGAAAGAACTAATGAAGTCAAAAGATCTAAAATTGATTTACTAATGAATCAATATAAACTGTTCTCCATGAAGACTAAGGAAAGCATACAAGAGATGTTTACTCGTTTTACTAACATTATTAATGAGTTAGCTTCTCTTGGTAAGTTTATTTCATCAGAGGAACAGGTTCGAAAAGTTCTTAGGAGTCTTCCTAAGGATAGATGGATGGCTAAGGTCACTGCTTTACAAGAAACAAGAGACTTCACTAAGTTCAACTTGGAACAGCTTGCTGGATCACTTATGATTCATGAGCTTCACCTTGATACTGAGTATGGTGAAAGCTCTAAGTCAAAATCCATTGCCCTCAAAGCAGACGATGAAGATGACTCTGACTCAGAAGAAGAGGAAGCAGCACTCATGGTCCGAAAATTTCGAAAGATGTATAGGAACATGAAGAATGGAAACTTTAAAGGTAAAACTAAAAGTTTTTCTAACAAAGCTGCTTGTCATAAATGTGGTAGTACATATCACTTCATCAAGGAGTGTCCACTTTGGGAAAATGATAAAACCAAAGAAAGGAACAAGGAACGCTTCGCTGAAAGGAACAGGGAAACTAAAGAACCTTTCTCTAGAGCGAACGTTCGAAAGGCAATGTTAGCTGCATGGGGAGATTCAGAGACAGAAGAGGAAGAAGAACAACAAACTGAAGAAACTGCAAATCTTTGCCTCATGGCAAACACTGACGAAAAAGAAGATGAAGAAAATGTTGAGGTAAGCCAACATGGACTTGAATCAGACTTAGATGGTAAAACTAGGCCTGAAATTTATGATCTTCTTTATGATGCAATTCTTGAATGTAGAGATGAACGTGAAAAACGGAAGTAAACTGAACAAGCCCTTAAAGTGTGTAAAGAACATATAGAATGGCTTAAGAAAATGAGAATGGATGTTGAAACTAGGTTCTTTGATTTATTTGATAAAAATTTAAAAATCAAGGAATCATATGAGAGTGTGAAAAATGAAAATTATCTAATCAGTTTAGAAATTTCACACTTAAAGGAATTTGTCCCTGTTCTAAGTTCCTTTGATATTAGATCAACCCCTTTGAAAGGTTACAGATCTGAGATCGAAAATTTGAATAAAGAGAAAAATGTTTTAAAGGAACAGATCTGTAATCTCAAGAAGGAACTGGTTGTTGCAAGGAACAGAGGCAAAATAATGGCTGTTCCTAAATGGATTGAGAGACCACAGATCAAAAGAAAAGAAGGTCTTGGTTTTGAAAACTACAAGAAAAGGAACAAGAACAAGAAATATGTTGACCTACCTAGTGTAAAATTTGCCTGTACAGTGGTAAGATAGGTCATTACATAAATCAATGTCAACTAAGAACTGGAATGATTGGCAAAAATGTGAAGATGAGTAACATGAAATGGGTTACCAAATCAAATCCTAGTCAAGAACAGGAACCTACGAAACAAGGGGTTCCTACAACTAACAACTAGTTAATTTTTGCAGGTTGGAGTGAGGGGGAACAACACTTGGTATCTTGATAGTGGTTGTTCTATGCATATGACAGGAGACAAATCTAAGTTTCTCTCACTCTCAACCTATGAAGGTGGAAGTGTGACTTTTGGTGACAATAAGAAAGGTAACATAGTTGCCATGGGTAAGGTTGGTAAGTCACCATCACATTCCATTGATAATGTATCTTTAGTTGAAGGTTTAAAACATAATCTGTTAGGTATTTCCCAATTCTGTGACAAGGGAAATGTTGTTAAATTTAATAGTGAAAAATGTTTGATCGTTAACATTAACTCTAAGAATGTCATATTGGAAGGAACAAGGAAAGGGAACAGTGAACACATATATTGTGGATCTTAATCTTGTTCCTAAAAACAATTTGACATGCCTTAGTGTTATTGAAGATGATCCACTCTTATGGCATAAGCGTCTAGGACATGCTAGCTTTTCATTACTTGACAAACTTTGATCAAAAGATCTTGTTTTGGGATTACCATCTATAAAATTTCATATTGATCAAGTTTGTGATGCATGTGCCAAAGAAAAGCATATTAGATCCTCTTTCAAAGCTAAAACTGTTGTAAGCACCACAAAACCTTTAGAATTAATTCATATGGATTTGTGTGGCCCTATGAGAATTCAAAGTAGAAGTGGAAAGAGGTATGTGTTAGTTATTGTTGATGACTACTCTAGGTATACTTGGGTTATTTTTCTCTCTAGTAAGGATGAGACTTATGATGAGTTCCTTGTCTTTGCTAAAAGAGTATAAAATTTGAGTGATCACAAATTAATGCATATTAGATCCTATCATGGTAAAGAATTTGAAAATTATAAATTTGATGACTTAAGTAGAGACCACGGCCTAGATCATAATTTTTCTGCCCCTAGGACACCACAACAAAATGGGGTTGTAGAAAGGAAAAATAGAACTTTGGAAGAAATGGCTAGGACCATGCTAATTGCTAGTGAACTTCCAAGGAACTTTTGGGCTGAAGCTGTTAATACTACTTGTCACATAATAAATCGTGCCATGATGAGACCTATCATTACAAAACTCCTTATGAGCTTTATTTTGGAAAGAAACCCAATATTACTCATTTCAGGACATTTGGTTGCAAATGTTTTGTTCATAACAATAAGAAAGATAATCTTGGAAAATTTGATGCTAGGAGTGATGAAGCAATATTCTTAGGATATTCATCACATAGTAAGGCTTATAGAGTTTACAATAAAAGAACTATGTGTGTTGAAGAAAGTGTCCACATAATCTTTGATGAATCTGACAACTTTAATCCAAGCAAACAGGTTGATGACTTTGAGATTGGCTTGGTACAACCAAATGAGAAAGATGCAGATTCAATTGAGGAAGAAGAAATAAAAGAGGAAAGGAACAAAGTAGATGAAAACATTCATAACAATGATGTTCCTGTTCCTCAATATGATGAAGCTGATCCTGTTCCTACTAAGAACGAAAATGTTGAAGGAACTGATTCAACAATTGCTGAAAAAGGAACAACAGAACATAGCTCCTCATCCTCTCATGAAACTCAAGAGGAACAACCTGTTCCTATAAAGGAGTTTCAACCAAAACCTTACAGACATCAAAAATCACATCCAGCGAAACTCATAATAAGTGACATATCCAAAGGTACGCAAACTCGATCTTAGTTAAGGAATTTTTGTGCATTTCATGCATTCTTATCAATGATAGAACCAAGAAATCATGAAGAAGCCCTAACTGATTCTGATTGGATCACTGCTATGCAAGCTGAATTAAATGAGTTCTTCCCTCTTTTAAACAACAAAAAGTGATTGGCTTAAAATGGGTGTTTAGAAATAAACTAGATGAGTATGGAACAATTGTAAGAAACAACGCTAGACTTGTAGTAAAAGGTTATAATCAACAAGAAGGAATTGACTGTGAAGAAACCTTTGCTCCCGTTGCTAGACTTAAAGCCATTAGAATACTAATTGCATTTGCTGCTTATATGGGATTTAAACTATATCAAATGGATGTTAAGTATGCATTTCCAAATGGCTATTTAAATGAAGATGTATATGTTGAACAACCCCCTGGATTTGAAAGCAATGATCTCCCAAACCATGACTACAAGCTTGACAAGGCTCTTTATGGGTTAAAGCAAGCACCTAGGTCATGGTATGAGAGATTATCAAAGTTCCTTTTAGAAAACAACTTTAAACGAGGAAAGGTGGATAAAACTTTGTTTCTAAAATCGAAAGGAACTGACATACTTGTTTCTAAAATCGAAAGGAACTGACATACTACTTGTTCAAATATATGTTGATGACATTATTTTCGGAACAACAAATGAATCATTGTGCAAAGAATTCTCAAATCTCATGAGTAATGAATTTGAGATGAGTATGATGGGTGAGTTAAATTTCTTTCTTGGGTTACAAATGAAGCAAACTAAAAAAGGAATAATTATTCACCAACAAAAATACATAAAGGAACTGCTAAAGAAATATGGCCTTGAAAATTCAAAGATAAATCACACTCCTATGGGAACTTCAACTAGATTAGATGAAGATTCCATAGGAACAAGTGTTGGTCAAACAAAATATAGAGGCATGATTGGTGCACTTTTGTATCTGATTGCTAGTCGTCCAGATATAGCTTTTAGTGTTGGTTTGTGTGCTAGATTTCAAGCTAATCCCAAGGAGTCTCATCTAACTGCCGTGAAGAGAATTCTTAGATACCTTAAAGGAACAGATGATCTTGGACTTTTCTATCCAAGAAGTGATACATTTGAGTTAAGAGGATATGCCGATGCTTGATTATCTTTGGGGATCTTGTAAATAGGAAAAGTACCTCAGGTATGGTTCAATTTCTTAGTCATAGTTTAGTTTCTTGGAGCACCAAGAAACAAAACACAGTTGCTTTATCCACTGCTGAACCAGAATATGCAGCTGCTGCTGCATGTTGCTCTCAAATGCTTTGGATAAAACAACAACTTTGTGACTATGGAATAATATTTAATTGTGTTCCTATTTACTGTGATAATACTAGTGCCATTAGTATCTCAAAAGATCCCGTGCATCATTCTAGAGTTAAGCATATACATATCAGACATCACATTTTAAAAGAAAATGTGGAAAAAGGTTTGATTAAACTTGAGTTTTGTCAAACTGAAAATCAGATTACTGATATACTAACTAAGCCACTACAGAGAGATAGATATGAAAAATTAAGGCTTGAGTTAGGTTTAATAAAACTTAAGTAATTGTTCCTATTCCAATCCCCCATGTCTGAATTGATTTGTCTTACTCTATGTGATATTAAGTGACTGTGATTAATTGCCTAAGACCATTGCAAATTAAGATGCTAAAAAACATGTACATGGATTCAAAGGAGTAAAACAACTCACAAATGTCACATAATACTCCCCTTATTGTTCTTAAGTTAAAGAAACATGCATGATATGAAGAATATTGACATTTAGCATAAGTTGTTCCATAGCACAAGTTCCTTAGAGTTTATTTTCTTTCCATAAGTTACAAAATCCATAAAAATCAAAAATCCAAAAACCCCAAAAATTTAGGAATCAGATTTAATCAAGTCATGATTCCCTTTTTACCTTTTCTTTGATTTTTATCTTTTATTTTTGTTTTTATCCTTTAATTTTTACGCGTGTAACTCCTCATTTACTGTTACATGCATCTTCTTCTTTCTTCCATCCCAAACCGTGTTCCTTAAACGCTTCACCTTCACCATTATTCATCTCCTTCACACCTCTTCGCACGACATAAAACCTCAAATTCTTTTCACCAAATGGCAAAAACCTCACTTAATTCATCTTTTCCAAAAATAAAAACTCCCAAAACCTCTCAAATGGAAAACCCATCTTCTCCATCCAAAACCCTAGAAACAGCAATGGTGGTAGAAGAGCAAAAATTGGAGTCACCTAGGAGAAGTGTGAGAAGAAGAAAACTAATTGGGGAAGATGATGAAGAAGAATCCCCGGAACAAGTTAAGGGGGAAGAAGAAGCTACACCTGTTCCTTCAAAAGGAACTACTGCTTCTTCCTCTAAGAAACGAGTGGAAAGAAGTGATTCAAGGTATGTCTTAGGATTTTGTGTTAATTTAGAATGGGCCAAGAAAGTGAGATTCAATGAATTAACCGACATACTAAAGGAACAGGGTATGGAATACTTGTTTGAAACCGCATTTAACAATGCCTTAGTTCCTTTAGCTATGGATGAATTTTGTGCAAACTTCATCAACAATGATGGAGTATGTACTACAGAAGTTAGGGGGCAGAAAATAAAATTTTCCCAAGAAACCTTAGAAAAAATATGGGATGTTCCTTGCAAAGGAACTAATCTGTATTTTAAGAGGAAAGGAACTGTCGCCTTTCCCAATTTCTCCCAAGATGAAATTGTTGAATCTTTTGGGGGAACTGCTGGCCAAAATAAAATAAATCACAATCTTCTTTCTCCTGTCCACAAAATTCTATTTAATCTTGTTTGGAGAGCACTCATTTCTCGAACTGAAAAGAGGAATGAGGTGGGTCTCTTAGATATGTGTTACATGTTTTGCCTTGACCACCACATTCAAATAAACTTCCCTTCTCTCTTTATCCAACATCTCACTCATTGCATTGAAAATCATTGTGTTGTTGGCTATGGTGCATTGATCACCTCTCTTCTTTCTCACTTTAAAGTGAAGACTACTGGCTGGCCTACCTTGGGAATAAAACAAGGAAATATTCTCAATGAAAAGACTTTGTATGGTTTGTACCTCTTTGTCCAAGAGGGAGTGTTAATACAAGGGAGGATTGCTACTAGTTCCTCTCACAAGAGAAAACTGCCCAAGGCAGTGGAAGTCATACTGGAGGAACAAGTTCCTGCTCCTACATAACCAAAGGAACGGAAACCCAAGAGGCGCAAAACTATTGCCAAAAAGCCTTCCCCTCCTGTTCCTAAAAGAGTTAGACAAAGCACTAGATTGAAAAGTGCAAAAACTGTCCATGTTCCTTCAAATAAGGACTCTCCTTTAGTCCTATCTGATGCAGAGGAATAGGATCACAACTCTCCTAAGGAACCAACTCCTCCCCACTCACCAAAAATACCAGTAACCCTCACCAACATTCCTTCCATCTCTCCCTCATCCTTCTCTGTTACTTCCAGCTTTGAATAGTTGACGGTTGAGATAAACGAACCAAACCCCTTCTCCTCTACAACCACTGACCTTCCACCACAACCACCTTTTCTTCCTTCCATTTACACCACCTCACCATCTGTTTCTCTCCCAGGAACAGCAGGTCCTTGATAAGTGCCTATTTATACATATTTTTACCCTATAATATACTACTTTTAGTGTCGTCTGTTGAGTTATATGGGTTAAATATTATACTTTTAGGTTATTCCGGTTAAATATTAAGTTTGAATTATTATATATTATAACTTACTTATTCCCTATTAGTAACTGGGTTTATATGATTATTTATTAGTTTGACCCATATTATATTTCTATACTAGTAATATTTTTAATGTTGACATGTACATATACTTTTGGAGGCAAATAAATGGGAATGATCTTTGGTAGAATAATGGGCTAAAATCTATTAGTACAAATTTTATCCAAAGAATGCATGAAATAAGAAGAAAAGGAAATATGGATTTCCTTGGTTCAAGTCCACGACAGCAACCTAAGATTAATTACAAAGTGAAGAAAAACAAAGGAAGCCCACTTGCTTCCAACCACAACAACATGAATTCACGCAGCAAAGTAGAAAAAGGGATGCAAAAGCCCAAATAAAAGGAAAGGAGGGTTTTGGAGACAACCACAAAAGAAAAAAAAGATGCAGCAGTAGAGGGATAATAAATAAAAGAGGCAGCCTTTGTTTTGTTGGGCAAAAAAAAACCCACGTGGGGTATTGAGAAATATAAGGGGCAGCAGCGTTTTAGAACAGGAGGTACGAGGACGGCGCACAAGAGCAGCAGACGTTAAGTAGGACAAAGCAGAGAAGACGGGAGTAAAGGAAGACAGAGGACAACGAAGATGTAGACGAAAATTCGTCTCTAATGAGTTTTCTCTACTCTTTTCTATCTCTTTTCTTTGTTTTCATGTCTAATTTAGAGTAGTTTAAACTAGTAGGAACATGTAATTGAATCTTGTTATGGGTTTATGAGATTATGATTTTTGTTTGTTCAATTGATTAGTTTGAGTGGATATTCACACGAAATTCATTATCTAAGTTTATAATTCATGAATGTGAATTTTAGATTGATCACCTAGGGTTTTATTCATGGTTATCTGCTTGAATTAACAGTAATATTATTAGGTTGAAGCTTTCTTGTCTGATATTATTGCTGGAATTTTGTGTGATGTTAATTTTAATTTAGTTGCAGCTTTCTGGCTTGATTAAAGTTAACTGATTGGTGTTCTTAAAGCGGCCAAGTTTGTTAATTTAATACATGCTTTCATTGTTAAATTGATAATATTGATTAGGACTGAACTTGCGTGTGTTCACGGGGTTTAGATAGTCTGAATGATAAAGCAACTAATTTTCTTGCGTTCAAGGGATTATTTGTTAACCAATCTATCTATCGACTAGTTTAGTGATTCAATGATTAAACCCTATCATCAAGAGGAAATTACTTGTCTCCTATTAGCTTCTTTATTATATTTTAAAACCAAATTTATTTCCAACAATTTATATTTTCATAATTTCAGTTTAATAGTTTAGTATAGTTTTGATATTTAAAAACCCCCCAATTTATATAACTATTATATATATAATTAAATAATTAGTTTAAGATAATAACGCAGTCTATGTGGGTTCGACCCTTACTTTCCCTATATATCTGTTAGAGTTAGTGAGTGATTTATAAATTTAATTTTGTTGCGGAAACGACACGCATCAAATTTTGGCGCCGTTGCCGGGGACTGTTTTTATTATCTTAAAGCTAGTTTTGTTTTTTTAATTGGTTTTTATTGATTTTTTTTATACTTTGGTTAGTAGATTAATATCATTTACTTGCTAGTTTATTTGCAAACAATAGCCTTTTGAGATGTCAGGAGAGGGTGAGAAAACTTTAAAACAATTATTATACCCTTCTTTAGGGGTGCAATCTTTAAGTATTGTCTTTCGTCCCTTAGAAAAATCATTTAAGTTTAATTCTTGTTTTATCTCCCTACTCCCTAAATTTTATGGCGGTGCAAACGAGGAACCCCAAAGACATATACATGAGTTTTATGTTGCTTGTTCAACTTTGCATTTTGAGGGTATAGATGATGACCAAATTCGCCTTCGTGCTTTCCCCATTACTTTACATGACTTGGCTAGAGATTGGCTTTACCATCTTCCACCTAGATCTATCACTTCTTGGGATGGTCTAGAGAGAGCTTTTATGGAAAAATACCAACCTCGGAGTAAAATTCGATCTATAAGAAAGCAAATTTGTCATATTAAGCAAGACCAAACCGAGTCTCTATGTGAGTATTGGCAAAGGTTTAATAGACTATGTGTTTCTTTCCCCCAACATCAACATAGTGAGCAATTCTTGATTGAATGTTTTTATGATGGGTTGTTGGATGATCAAAAGAATTTGATAGACATTGTTAGTTGTGGTACCTTAGAGAAGAAAACTCCTAGTGAAGCTAGAGAGTTAATATCGACTCTGGCCCTTAACAATCAACATTATGAGATAAAGACTAATTGTGATGAAAAAGTGAACAATCAGGTAAGAGAACAAACTGAACGAATTGCTGAATTTCAAGATGTAATCTCTAGTGTTAGTAACCAAGTTTCCAGTTTTAGTACTCAACATGAGTCTTTGGAAAATTTAGTTAAGCAATTAACTCTCCAAATAGGGCAAGTTCACTCTCATGGGTCTAATAGTCAAGAACAAACTGAGAACCATCTAGACACCCAAATTGAACGCTTGTGTGCCACACTTAGAAACATAGAGAATAAATTAGATGGACAAGTCCTAGAGAAACCTCCAACTTACTTCCTAGGTGAAACTAATGCCATGATTTTGAACAATGATAAGGACTTCAGTTGTATAAGTGAGGTGGATAATAAATTTGAGGTTACCCATGAGGAGTCCAAAGAAACCGATAAGAGAATATGGGATGAGTTTGAAGATTCCGATGATGAGGATGATGAACAGTGGCTAGTGGATTATTACACTAAAAACTCTGAGATTTTGCCTTGTTCTTTTGAAAATAATATGGAAACAAAATTGGATGGACTTAAAGCAAAACCTTATGAAGAATATAAAGAAATTGAAGATGTTGGGCATAAGTCATATAGCTTTAATGAGGTTGCATTGATGGAAATTGAGGATTTAGAGCGGCTATTAGATATTGAGACCAAACCTAATTCTGATTTTCTAATTAATTCTATGGGAGATACTTCACAAATTGAGCTTGATGATTTAATTGAAATGCTTGAGAATGACTCACCTTCACCACTTGAAATAGAAGAAGACACCACACTTTCTCCTATAGTTGAAGTCAATGATAGCTATTCTGTACAAGACTTTTCTTATGCTCTTGAACCATCCATGCCATTATCTAAGTCACTAAGTTTATCTTTTGCACCTAATTATGAGTCTTATAAGCCTAAGTTTGAATTGATAAACTTGCTGCATTTTTGTAACCAAACCAAATGGAAAGAGCCTTTATGTTCTAAAAATGAGTTGCACGTTCAATTTTGCTTTAATATGATAGTTTGGTTTGTAGGAAGGCTTTTACTACATTGTGTTTGGAGTGCACGAGAGATAGCTTTAGCTTCTGTTGCGTGTGGGGCAGCGGGTGTTTGATGCCGCATACAATTTTCCAATGTCGAGCCAACGACGAGAAACTAAAGGCGCTGCTTGGGAGGCAACCCAAAGATGTATTGTTTTCTATTTTATTTTATTTTTCTTCAGTTCAATAAACTATTCTAACTACTCTGTGTATTATTGATCTAGGATGCTCTGCCTTCTGCTCATCTGCTGATGTTGCTGAATCTGTTAGCTACTATACATTGTTGCTACACACCGCTGCTCATCTTTTTCCCCGTTTAATTGCAATTTTCAGGACACCAACTAATATATGGAGAATATTTCTACAGTCTACATACACCAGGTTGTCTCCTTCTTTGTTTCTCTTGTTTCTTTTCTTCTCCCCACTTCTATTTTTAGTTTGATTTTATAAACATTGAGGACAATGTTGATTTTAAGTGTGGGGGGAATTTTGGAGTTATTTTGAGCCGAATGATGAAGTTGTCTTTGGATTGATATCTCATTGGATCACAGGCGTTGTGATTGAAATAATAAAAAATATAGATTGTCACATTTTAGGGGAGATGCTGCCGAAATTTTCTTGAGCTTGATATATGTATTTGCATCTGCATAGTAGTTTTATTCATGTGCATTCGTAAAAAAAATAAAAAATAAAAAAATAAAAATAATGTGCTTTTATTTGCATTAGTTTTAGGATTTGTTTGCATTATTTAGGATTTCACCTCTTAACTTCCTAAGGAATGACTATTAGTAAGTTGATAAGAAACTCTAATCTAACTTGTTTTTGAAACTAATATGTTTTCGAAATAAAAGATTTTGGTAATGTCTATATAATTGGAAAAGAATGGTTGAACTTGAGATATTCATAATATAATTGGAAAAATTATCTTGCTTCTCTTAAATAAGTTGGCTCGATAGATAGACCAAAACCTGTGAGCTTCTAAACCTATTACACTGACACATCTGAACCAGTCTTTATTTTTTATTTTATTTTTCTTGTGTGTTAGTTCCTCAATGAAGTATGGTTCTTGAACTTGACTTGGTACTCTTTGAGACTTCTGTGACAAATGTTATGAAGAAATGATTTAGGCGTTCTTTTCATATATATTAGCCTCATATATTTTTCTTTTATATAATATTATCCTTGTTTAGCCCTTTTGAGCCTTTGAGTTCCTTATTTTTATGACTACCCGCATTACAAACCTATGGACTGGAACCCAAGTCTAGCTAGTTGGAGTAATTATTTTGATCAGTTGATTTGAAATTGTGTTGTGATGTTGTCGTAAAAGGGTGAATAATAAAAAGTTTTGCATATGTTACATGAAATAGAAAAAAAAGAAAAAAAAGGAAAAAAAAAAAGTGTGAAATCTTTTGAGAAGAAAAAGAGAAGTTGTGATTTTGCAGTGGCGAATGAAAATTGTTGGGGATGATAAGGAAGGTCGTACTTGATTTTTATTGGTGAAAAAGTGTGTTACGTTTCTAGTTGGATGTTTTGTGGCCTTTGTACTTGTTGGCCATCGTTCTTAAATATCATTTACTCCGCTAGTTGGCTTTTACCACCACATTTCCCTATATATATCCCTACCCTCAAACCTTAGCCACGTTACAACCCTTTACAAGCCCTTTTGATCTTTATGCATCTTATCACTCTTAAAGTGGAGAATTGAGACGATAGTCAAGTTTAAAGAAAAATACTTCATTTAGAGTCGACTTGGTTACATGTTTGAGTGAATATTATTTAACCCTAAACACATGAGAGTAGAGTGTTAAAATTATACCTGTGAGGGTCTATCTATTGAACTTGATGTATTCATAAATGTGACTTCATGCTAGCTATATTTGAGTTGCAAAGAAAATCATTTGTCCGTGAAGTATTATGAGTTTTGATAGTATGACACTTTCAATACCAAGAGTGTAGCATTCCCACTAACGTTTTCTCAATGTTTTTGTGACTAACTTAAAATGTTTTAGTTTCTTGTCTCATACTTGTCTAATTTAGTTATTTCCAATAAAGAAACTTGAGGTGATGAATTAGATCTTGTATTTAGTTGGTAGGTTGCATTTAGTTTATTTTTAGTAATATTTTGATCGAGTACGACCAAAAGCTAAGTGTGGGGGAATTTGATAAGTGCCTATTTATACATATTTTTACCCTATAATATACTACTTTTAGTGTCGTCTGTTGAGTTAGATGGGTTAAATATTATACTTTTAGGTTATTCCGGTTAAATATTAAGTTTGAATTATATTATATTATAACTTACTTATTCCCTATTAGTAGCTGGGTTTATATGATTATTTATTAGTTTGACCCATATTATATTTCTATACTAGTAATATATTTAATGTTGACAGGTACATATAATTTTGGAGGCAATTAAATGGGAATGATCTTTGGTAGAATAACGGGCTAAATTTATTAGTACAAATTTTATCCAAAGAATGCATGAATTAAGAAGAAAAGGAAATATGGATTTCCTTGGTTCAAGTCCACGACAGCAACCTAAGATTAATTACAAAGTGAAGAAAAACAAAGGAAGCCCACTTGCTTCCAACCACAACAACATGAATTCACGCAGCAAAGTAGAAAAAGGGATGCAAAAGCCCAAATAAAAGGAAAGGAGGGTTTTGGAGACAACCACAAAAGAAAAAAAAAAGATGCAGCAGTAGAGGGATAATAAATAAAAGAGGCAGCCTTTGTTTTGTTGGGCAAAAAAAAACCCACGTGGGGTATTGAGAAATATAAGGGGCAGCAGCGTTTTAGAACAGGAGGTATGAGGACGCCGCACAAGAGCAGCAGACGTTAAGTAGGACAAAGCAGAGAAGACGGGAGTAAAGGAAGACAGAGGACAACGAAGATGTAGACGAAAATTCGTCTCTAATGAGTTTTCTCTACTCTTTTCTATCGCTTTTCTTTGTTTTCATGTCTAATTTAGAGTAGTTTAAACTAGTAGGAACATGTAATTGAATCTTGTTATGGGTTTATGAGATTATGATTTTTGTTTGTTCAATTGATTAGTTTGAGTGGATATTCACACGAAATTCATTATCTAAGTTTATAATTCATGAATGTTAATTTTAGATTGATCACCTAGGGTTTTATTCATGGTTATCTGCTTGAATTAACAGTAATATTATTAGGTTGAAGCTTTCTTGTCTGATATTATTGCTGGAATTTTGTGTGATGTTAATTTTAATTTAGTTGCAGCTTTCTGGCTTGATTAAAGTTAACTGATTGGTGTTCTTAAAGCGGTCAAGTTTGTTAATTTAATACATGCTTTCATTGTTAAATTGATAATATTGATTAGGACTGAACTTGCGTGTGTTCACGGGGTTTAGATAGTATGAATGATAAAGCAACTATTTTTCTTGCGTTCAAGGGATTATTTGTTAACCAATATATGTATCGACTAGTTTAATGATTCAATGATTAAACCCTATCATCAAGAGGAAATTACTTGCCTCCTATTAGCTTCTTTATTATATTTTAAAACCAAATTTATTTCCAACAATTTATATTTTCATAATTTCAGTTTAATAGTTTAGTATAGTTTTGATATTTAAAAACCCCCCAATTTATATAACTATTATATATATAATTAAATAATTAGTTTAAGATAATAACGCAGTCTCTGTGGGTTCGACCCTTACTTTCCCTATATATCTGTTAGAGTTAGTGAGTGATTTATAAATTTAATTTTGTTGCGGAAACGACACGCATCAGTCCTTCACAAGAAAACACCCCAGTTCCTCCACCTAAACCATCTTCTGCCTCTGGTTCTAAGGGAAAGGAACAAGTTCCTTCAGATGAGTTTGGTTGGGTTAATGAAGTGTGTCTCCCTACTCAACATATGATTAAGTTTTACAATCACCTTCACTGGACTTTAGATGCTAAAACTGATAAAATGATGGGTTTAATGAAAGTCCTTAGTGATACCGTGATTGAACAACAAAAGGACATGGAGATGATGGCCCAAGCCATTAACAGTTTGAAGCAGCAGCTTGATGGGAAACATGGCGAGGTGATGAAGAAGTTGGAAGAAGTGGTAGAGGAAGAAGTCGTCGAGGAACACCATTCCCCTTCCCTTCCTAATGTCTAGTTCTTGTTTCTCTTAAAGGAACAAGAATTCTTAACTTTTGTTTCTTTTATTTTCTTCTTTTTCTCTTTTGTACTTTAATGGAACAAGTGCTATAAATAGATGACTTTTGCTATATTTGTCTTCGTTTGTGATTTATGTGCATAATTTCTTACTTGAAATGGCTAGTATTATGTGATTAATGTTTGAGCCAGTCTACCCTTTGAAATTCCTAACTTAACCATTTTTGGTGCTTGTTAATGGTCTCAAGGTCTTGTACATAT